>CP092886.1:69379946-69462974 GCA_030710605.1 Cordylochernes scorpioides
ATCTAATTGAATATTATAATAATTCTTCACTTACAGGATTCTATCTTCCAGACTTTGGCTTCCTTCATCTTCTCATGTATGCAGATGACATAGCAATAATAGGAGAATCAAAAGTCAATTTGCAAAGCAAAATCAATTTACTTAGAACTTATCTGAAGGAGAATAAATTAGTTTTAAATGAAAAAAAAGTCAAAAATAATGGTGTTCAGAAATGGTGGAAGACCAGCAAGAAATGAAAACTGGTTCTGGGGAGGCACTCCGTTGACTGTCATCCCTAGAATAACATATCTGGGATTCCCCTATACAAACACTCACAGTACCAGACAAACTGCGCTAGTTTTCAAAGCAAAGGCATATACCGCACTAAACTCAACCATTGGTTTTCTAAAAAGAGAAAAAATCGATTCGATAGAAGTTGCATTCAAACTATTTGAATCTTCGATAAAATCAATTATTTTTTTACGCGGCCCCAGTGTGGGCCTGTGATAATGGGGAAATTATAGAGCAACTTCAAACCTCATTTATAAAAAAAAACTTTCTTGATTTACCTAGATATATCCCGGGGCACATACTAAGATTGGAAACTGGAAGAATCTCACTTACTGCTACCGCCACAAAATTAACATTGAAATACTACATGAGAATACTGGAAATGGACGAGTACAGACTACCAAAATTGTAATTCATTTATGCCAGAACGATACTTGTCATGGAATCTGTCATCGAAAATAATAGCTTTCATTGCACGGACTAGAATTATTTCAACTCTGGATAGAGAAAGTCATATTCTCATCATCAAAAAGGAAACCATTCACTGCAGGATTTGTGGAAATATGATATCTGATGAAATATCCCACTATATCATAGAATGCAAATATTTAGGTGAAGAAAGAGAAAAAAACTCTTTAAAACACCTTTTGGAGACTTAGCAACCCACTGCAGACGCTGAGAGCTATTCCAGAAAAGAAAAATATAGCAATAGAAAATATACCAATAATTTCTACAGATCAATTGTAAATAGATTCGTAAACAAAAGAGGTAGTGAGGAAAGTTTTAGGACAGATGTGTAAATAAATCCCTTTTCAAACAAAGGCTCACGTGCACATGGGGAAAGGGGGGAAAATTACTGGATTATTTTGCTGTTGTACGGCGAATCCATACAGGACAATGGGCCCTAATAAAAGCCTTTTTGTTGTTGTTGTTTGTTGTTTATTACATAATATAGGCAAACCCATTTTCTTGATAAATCAAGAAAAGACAGAAAAGCACGCGTTTCGGGCTGTTGGCTCTCGTCAGCGTAGTGCAGGCTTTACCTCAACGGCCCAAAAAGGCTGGTCTAAAAGGCATTTTGAGAAAACAAGAAAATGGTATTCATGACTAAATTCGCGTAAAAACGCTAAAATAAGTGGCGCTTTTAAAAAGCTTTTATTTAACTTGCTTCCCTGTCTGTCCACAAATCTTGTGATCAATTTCTAATATACTTATAGAACACGTAGGAATCTGAAATTTGGTACACTTTTCAGAACCCGATGACAATGCAAGTTGACAAATTTTTAGACTTCTGGGTTGTCAGGGTGGGCGGAAATGGACAAATTTCCAAATTGCCTTTCAAAATTTGTAAATTAAATTTAATATACTTCTAGATCACATAGAAGTATGAAACTTTTAACACTCACTCAGTCCAATGAACAATGCAAGTGTACAAATCTTTAGACTTCTGGGTGGTCGGAGTGGCCAGATATAAAAAAATTCTATATATATATTTTTTTTAAGTCTCATGTTACGCCCCTTACAATCCGCCGCAAGCAGGCTTCCGTTTATTTAAGGCCTAATCCCCAGTGAACTTTTGGTTTTAAGTTTTGTAAATTCATCACTAAAAACTAACTAAATAATTAATAAATAAAAATACATTTAAAAAAAGCTTTTATTTAAATACACTAAAAAGTAAAAAATAAAATATTGTATCTTCCGTCATTAAGCAATTAGATGTATCTGAGTGAAAATAAAAGCGGCGGGGGACGATCATATTTAGAGAAGAGGTTAAAATATAACAAACATTTATAAAAATCCCTAATCAGTTGCTACATATTAAATCACATTAGGTTCGAAATTCATGATGATCATCCCCCGCCGCTTTTATTTTCACTCAGATACATCTAATTGCTCAATGACAGAAAATACACTATTTTATTTTCCCTTTTTAGTGCATTTAAATTAAAGTTTTTTTAAACGTATTTTTATTTATTAAATATAATTTCATATATATTATAATCTATATATATATATAAATGAATGTTTGTATGTTTGTTTGTTTGTATGTCCGGTATACAAATTCGCAGTAGTTCACTAATTCAAACCAAAATTTCCATACATAGGTAAAAAAATACGGGGAAGACGATAGGCTATTTTGAAAAATATATATAAATCAATTATTAAAACTATATATTCAAATTATTCTACTTAGCTCACGAACAGCGCCCTCTATCAAAGATTAGATTAAATTATGCTGATGCAAACAAATAGATAATGCTAATAACAAACAATTATAAAAAAAATCTTATCTAAATATATATGACTCGGGTAGATATGCACACGAGTCAATCCCGGGGCGAAGCCCGGGTCACCCGTCTAGTATATTATAATTAAATATAATTTAGTGTGGTGAACCCTATCTAATGAGTCGTGTCTCTCCTTTTCAACTTTAATCCTTACAATATAGGTTGGCAGAATTTGTTTTTAATTACTTGTATATAGAAGTAACGTTAAATATGTCTTAATATTATACTTGTATATCCATAATTGAATTTTAAAAAAATCATTCATTATGAATAGATAAGAATAACGAAAAAATGACCTTTTCCCTGCGTTAGAAAGCGCATGATTAAATGGAACAATGCAAATCGCATCTCGAGATAAGTCCATCAGAAGACGTCACGTGCACACTCCGTATGTGTTTACACATTCTCAAAATTTATTTACAACTCGTTGATAACGCTGAGATAAAAGGGGAGTTTACCTCCAATAAACTACAATTGTGTACATATGAACTCCCGCGATAGCTTTTGGCTCTTTCCAGACTTCCTATAACAAATCGGACAATCCAAGTAACATTGGTAGATTGATGTATAGGCAAATAGACTGACCATCCGGTGTAGGCTCAAGCTTAGGGGAAAAAAGAGAAGCTAAGGTAGTTGTTCAAAAATAAAGTGATGTGATGTGATGATAAAATATGATTATTTAAGGTCAAAAATCTAGAATAATAGTTTGTATGTATATGAATACATAAATTAAAAAAATATATATATAATACCATACAGGGCAATGGGCCCTAATAAAAGCCTTTATATATATTGAAAATAAAAAGGGATCTCCCCTGACCACGAGCACATGTGCTTTTGAGATGGCAGAGTGCGATCTAGTGGAGCAAAAATAAACTAAAAGTTTATTTAGCTTGCTGGGTGATATTTAGCCAATCCAATTTCTTGATAAATCAAGAAAAGCCATACACGAACGCGTTTCGCGCTGTTGGTGCTCGTCAGCGTGGAGTAGGCTGTAACCACTGCTCGTGGTCAGGAGATGCCCTTTTTTATTTTTAATATCAACACCTGACCCACTTATCTTTTATTTTTTTTCTATTATTTTTTCACATATATATATATATTTTTGAAAATAGAGCAATCCATAGATAAATCTTTAATTAAAAAGGCATATATTGGATCAAAAAATTATTTATTTTACCAATATTTCAGCTGGCTGAACGCCAACCTTTATCAAGGTGTTATAACATTTTAAAGTGTGTCAACAACAAACTCAGCGCCACATAACGTCAACAGCATTAAGTTTTCTTAAAATATTTTGTTATATTCAATGGGGAGAAAAATTTAATAAATATATTTATATTATGAACAAAATAAATTTTGTAAAATATGGGTGTGAATATTTTGAAAATTAACAATAACGCCTATTTTATATTTTAAAATTATTTGTACTATGTGTAAAAAGATTTTTCGTATAAAAATAAATAAAAATAACAAAATATATATAAAAGAAATGTTAAACTAAAATTTTTACTGAAAGCACAAAGCGTAAAAAAATGTTTGAAAAGTTGGTTGAAATAAAATTTTAAAAAATGTAAATGTAAAATTGTGAAATTCGAAATAAAATATAAGTGAAAATGGGAAAATAATTTTAAAAAATGATATCACACAAATAAAACATTGAAGACATTGAACTATCAATATATATATATATAATAATACTAGCGGATGTGTACCCGGCTTCGCCCGGGTTTTATCCGAGTGAAAGTTTGCCTAACGAATATTATATATTATGAAGTATAATAAACAATTTTAAAGATTAG
This sequence comes from Cordylochernes scorpioides, assembly GCA_030710605.1. NCBI lineage: Eukaryota > Metazoa > Arthropoda > Arachnida > Pseudoscorpiones > Chernetidae > Cordylochernes > Cordylochernes scorpioides. Next base: position 69,384,307 of record CP092886.1, read on the forward strand.
TTTTAATTATTAATCAAGATTGTGTGTGAATATGTGAGAAAGATGTAATATCGTTGTTGTTTTCTTGGCCGACTGTTTTACATATGGTGTTATCTTAAAATTGCTTGTTTTGAATATTTTTTTAGATTGAGTTGAATGAATTGCTGAATTTTTTTGTATTTATATATAAATAAAATTAAATCTGTTGATGTTTTTTGTATTTAATCGATAACAGCGAAGTTACGCATGTTAAAGTTAGGAAAAATATTTTGATGTTAAGCAAAACCTGCTCCATCTCGTTTTACATAAATGTTGAAAATTTGGTCGAAATTGATGCATTGTAACGAAAGTTTTTAGTGAACAACACTTATGAAATTTGCATTTTATTAATATAGATAATACATATATATAAAATAAGCGTGTGATTGTACACTGCGTGACATTGAAAATAGAACACCAAGAAATAGTGGCCAGAAAGTGATGAAACTCGGCAGACAGAGAGAGACAGGGACAAACAATAAGTGATCTTTATTTCAAAATGATAGTCATAATACAGAGCGAGAACGGCGTCGGCTTAGTAGCAAGTAGGACCACCGCGGACGGCGATGCACGCAGCAACACGTCTAGGTAGAGAGTCAATCAGAGTACGGATGGCGTCCTGAGGGATGGCTCTCCATTCCCTCTCAACCATTTGCCACAGTTCGTCTTCTGAACGCGGCTGTGGCAAGGCATGCAAACGGCGTCCAATGATGTCCCAGACGTGCTCCATTGGTGAGAGATCAGGAGAGTACGGTGGCCAGGGAAGCATCTGTACATCTTGCAGAGCTTGTTGGCTAATGCGAGCAGTGTGCGGTCGGGCGTTATCCTGCTGATAAAGGGCATTGGGTACCCCCTGAAGGTAGGGGAGTGTCACCGGTCGCAGCACATCATCAACGTATCGTTGGGCCGTCATAGTGCCCTGAATACGAAGTAAAGGTGACCTGGAATCATACGCGATTGCGCCCCAAACCATGATTCCACGTTGTCGCACGATGGGGCGTTCCACAATTGCTGCCGGATTGGACCTTTCTCCACGTCGACGCCACACGCGTACACGGCGACTATCACTGGACAAGCAGAAACCCGACTCATCTGAGAACACGACCCTGTGCCATTCCGTCATCCACGTCGATCTAGCCCGGCACCATTCCAAACGTTGGCGCCTATTCGGTGGGGTCAATGGCAGTCTTCTTAGCGAACGGCATTTGTGCAAGCCATTAGCAACCAATCGACGGGAAATGGTTCTGGTCGAGATGGAATGATCTAGGGTGTCTTGCACATGTTGCAGGATGGCGGTACAAGTGGCTTGTGGGGCCGCCACTGCTTGTCGAAGGATACGCCGATCCACACGTGCTGACGTCACTCTGGTTGCACCGACATTCCTATAAATTGCCACATTTCCTTGTTCCAACCATCTTCTCCACAGTCGGTGCACCGTGGACGCACCAAGGTGTGTATCAGCTGCGATTTGATGTATGGACCAACCTGCCCTTTTCAGTCCGATCACCATGCCCCTCGTAAAAGCGTCTGTCTGCTTGAACTGCCTCCGTTTACGATGACCTGGCATTCTCTGTTATTACACGTGTCTTTTGACACAAGAACAAAATTTCTACAATGATTTTCCTTGAAGAAATAACGACACGAATACTGTCCTTTCTGCAAGTTCATTCCCTTATATCTTACTCCATGTGCGCACGAAAGCTGCGCATTTTACATCATTTGCATAACTCGGTTAGGCGCGTCTACCCTGAAATTTGCATAATTTTCTGGCCACTATTTCTTGGTGTTCCATTTTCAATGTCACGCAGTGTATTTGAAATAAACGATGTTGCATAAATTAAAAGATAGATATATAAAAGGAAAAATGCGTTTTGAGCATTAAAACATTTTTTTGTGCTTCTAAATGTGTACCTCTCCCTATAAAATGAATTAAAATATAGACCTAAGATATCGGGAATTTGAAGTAAAAAATGAATGAAAAATTAAACTTTTTTTAAATATTTTATGACGATCTAAATTGCGAATATATCTCTGGTAGTTCAATTTTCCTATTAATACTATCTTTGTCTACTGCGGAGGTCCAACTTTCCAAAAATAATCGGCAATGTTTTTCATTTATGTCCTGGTATAAAATATCTGTTTTATCAAAGTCCGGTGTGTGGTTGTTTTTCAAAGCGTGGTCTACAAGGAGTGATAATGGATTATAATTTCTTAAACCAGCTTTATGTTGATTGATTCGATCTTTTAGAGGCTTTCTTGTTTCTCCTATGTATTTGGCGGGGCAATCATTACATGGTATTTTGTAAATTACATTGTTTTTGTTTTCTAATTTGCTAATTTGTTTGGTGTCTGGGTGGCGTAGGAATTTTTTCAAATTGAAAGAAGATTTATATATGTATCAATTATATTGTTTCTCTTTAAGACTCTGGCAATTCGTTCAGAGCCGTAGCTGTAAGGGAGGGTGCAATAAAACCTTTTTGATTGATCAGAGCTGTTACTTGATTGTACAAATTTAGGTTTATAAAGGTGTTTTTTAATAAATTTATCTGGGTAATCATTGTTTTTTAGGTCTTTAAAAATTCTATTTCTCTCCATATTTTCATCATTTTTCATTGAGCAATGTGTTGTTAATCTTTTAGAGAGAGTGTTTACAACTGAAATTTTATGATGGACTGGGCCGAAAGAATTGAAATTTAGGTAGTTTCCAGAGAGTGTGTGTAGACTTTCTATAAATACTAGTTTCAATTTTATTTTGTTTTTTCTTAATTTGAATATCTATAAATGCCAGAGAATTGTTTATTTCAATTTCGTGTGTGAATTTCAAAAATGGTTTTAGATTATTCAAAAAATTTAGAAAGATTGAAATTTCTGATTCAGTTATACAAAAAATGTCATCTATATATCTTTGCTATAAAATTATTTTTAAATGTTTTGATTCTGTAACAATTTGATCAATTTGATTCATGAAGATATTTGCCAAAGCCGATGATATAGGGTTGCCCATCGGTAGGCCTTTAATCTGTCTGAAGAATTGGTCTTTATAGCTGAAATAATTATATTCTGAGCAAAGTTTAATTAATTCTATCAAATCTTCAGATGAAAAAGGAAGAATAGAATGTTGATGGGTTTCAATAAATATTTTGAGAGTTAAAATTGCTTCATCGTGTGGAATTGAAGTGTACAAAGATTCGACGTCGAATGATACCATTCGGCTTTGATTAGAGATTGAAAGGTTTTGGATTTTCTCAACAGCTACTGTTGAATTTGGGACAGTGTGGGGAAGTAATTTCTGAAGTGGGGAGATAATGGATGAAATACATTTTGTGAGAGGGTAAAGTGATGAGCCAGCATATGACACAATAGGGCGTAACGGTGTGTTAGGCTTATGAATATTTGGAAGCCCATAAAAGTGAGGTAGATTAGTGTCTTGTGCTTTTAAATTTTCGAAGGTTTTCTTCTCTAGTTTGTGTACACGTATCATTTTGTTGAGTTTTTTTTTTATTAAATTCCTTAGTGAGATTAGGTAATGGATTTTCCGTTAGATGTTCATAAATTTCTTTTTCTTGAAGTAATTGACAAATTTTTGTGTTGTATTGTGTTGTGTTCATGATTACTGTGTTTCTTCCTTTATCTGAAGGTGTTATAATAATATCTTTATTAAGTTTTAATGATTTGATTGCCTGTCTTTCTTCTTGATTTAAATTAGTCTTATTTTGTAGTTCCAATTTTTTAATTATTGGTGTAACCTCTGATCTTATTTTGGCCTTATTTTGATCTGGTAAAAGTTTTATAGAATTTTCGATAGCAGCTAAAGTCCTAGGTATATACACAGTCTTCACACACTGGAAACTACCTAAATTTCAATTCTTTCGGCGCAGTCCATCACAAAATTTCAGTTGTAAACACTCTCTCCAAAAGATTAACAACACATTGCTCAATGAAAAATGATGAAAATATGGAGAGAAATAGAATTTTTAAAGACCTAAAAAACAATGATTACCCAGATAAATTTATTAAAAAACACCTTTATAAACCTAAATTTGTACAATCAAGTAACAGCTCTGATCAATCAAAAAGGTTTTATTGCACCCTCCCTTACAGCTACGGCTCTGAACGAATTGCCAGAATCTTAAAGAGAAACAATATAATTGCTACATATATAAATCTTCTTTCAATTTGAAAAATTCCTACGCCACCCAGACACCAAACAAATTAGCAAATTAGAAAACAAAAACAATGTAATTTACAAAATACCATGTAATGATTGCCCCGCCAAATACATAGGAGAAACAAGCAAGCCTCTAAAAGATCGAATCAATCAACATAAAGCTGGTTTAAGAAATTATAATCCATTATCACTCCTTGTAGACCACGCTTTGAAAAACAACCACACACCGGACTTTGATAAACCATATATTTTATACCAGGACATAAATGAAAAACATTGCAGATTATTTTTGGAAAGTTGGACCCCCGTAGAAGATAAAGACAGTATATATAGGAAAATTGAACTACCAGAGATATATTCGCAATTTAGATCGTCATAAAATATTTAAAGTTTAATTTTTATTTCATTTTTTTTACTTCAAATTCCCGATATCTTAGGTCTATATTTTAATTAATTTTATAGGGAGAGGTACACATTTAGAAGCACAAAAAAAAATGTTTTAATGCTCAAAACGCATTTTTCCTTTTATATATCTATCTTTTAATTTATGCAACATCGTTTAAGTTTATTTCAAATACAATCACACGCTTATTTTATATATGTAATACGATGAAATTGTTGTTACACTGTAATATTTGATGTATTACACTGTTGTAGAATCCTGTCGACTTAACCGTTCTGTGGCAATATCGTTGCGGGGTTTCTTGTTGTTGGATGCGAATGGTGAGATTTGGTTGAAGCGCAGTCGTTTGAGTGGAAGTTGCAGCATACAGTTAGGAATAATCAGGACACGTGATTGAGTTGGAAAATAAAAGGCAACTGGATTGGAGGAAAGAAAGTTTGAGAAGAGCTGAGCGATTTGACTTATTAATTAGTTGATCACATGGCGATGATGAAATGAGCGGAGAGAGATATCTCTAGAGTAGATGTTACCTTGTTGGAAGCGAAGGAGCACTGTCCGAACTCGGCGAGAGCCAGTGAACCCTGTAGGTGTTGTTCCTATGAGAGCTCAAGCGTAACTACTCATTCTTGCTTTCCGATTTAACACCAAGCCTCAGTTTCTCTCTGATTGGTCGAGAGATGTCACATGATCCTTTCCTATTGGTTGACCTACTTGAGGTGCTATCTTTTGATTGGCCCGCGGCTCTCCTTGATGAAAGATGTGGCCTGCTTGATATATCCGATTTCGTCAGGAAGTATTGGGTATCTTGACGCTTATAGCTTCGACGGATATTAGATACGTCCTGTTTTTGCCGGAAGTATTGAGTGCATCTTGGCTAAAATAACTTCTGCGGTCACTAGAGACGTCCGGTCTCTGCCCCTGCAATGTTGACACAGGGGTGCCAAAATAGTCGTGCCAGCTTTAGTCTTACTTCCTATATCTTTTGTTACTTTCTTTCCTCCAGTTACCTTGTTCTTTATTAAGTCTTTGAGAATCATACATGGTACATACATAGTGGGTCGGGGTTGCATTTAATTATATACAAATTATGACAGATGCGCCCCCTACATGTGAAGAATTCAAGAAGGGGTTAGCCTGAGAGAATTCTGTAAAGTGAAAAATAATTTTGTGGGAAAATTAGTTGTGGGTATTGAGGGGCTATATACAAGCATTGCTGGTGACATAAAAGTAAGATAGAATGGGGTTGATGATATAGGTTGAGTATAATTAATAGAAATCAAAAAATTTTTTAATTGTAAGAAATCAATGAATGTTATGGTACATAGTGGGTAAAAAGAAAATGCGCCTAAACGAATTCTACTCGAGTTAAGAAATGAATTCGAGGGGGTTCTATTTAGGCTTTGAAATCAAAATAAAAATAATATAAAAATAGTTGAATGAAATCAAAATTGAATGTGTTTGGTTGAATGGTGAGAAAAAAAAAAGAAAAATGCCTAACCATATTCTAGCTCGAAATTGGGAATGAAATCGAAGGAATTCTATTAGGTCTTTTGAGAAATCAAAAATAAAAAAATAAAAAGTTGGAAGAAATCAAAGTGAATGCTTGGTGCGTGGTGAGAAAAAAAGGAAAAATGCCTAATTACTTTTTTGCTTGAATTTTGGAAAGGAATTCGAGGAAATTTCATAAGGTCTTTTGAGAAATCAAAGTAAAATAAAAATAAAAAGTTGGAAGAAATCAAAGTGAATGCTTGGTGCGTGGTGAGAAAAAAAAAGGAAGAATGCCTAATTATATTCTAGCTCGGAATTGGGAATGGAGACCGAGGGAATTCTATTAGGTCTTTTGAGAAATCAAAAATAAAAATAAAATAAAAGTTTTTTGAGCGAAATCAAAGTAGAGTGCTTGGAAAAAAGAAAAATGAAAAATAAAAAGATTTCAACAACAAAGGGTGATTTAATGTTTTTAGTTTAATCGAAAGTCAGTGAGTTTTCGTTGATAATTGAGTTGTGGCAATATAAGTCAAGTGGTAAATAGAATGATAATTGATAAATGAAAATGATAATATAAACTAATTGGTAAAATAAAATGATAGTTAATGATTAAAATTGATAATAAGTTGAATAAATTGCTAAATTGATTAAATATTTAAATTTTAATTGAGAGAAAATAATGAAAATGATTGATATGAAAAATAAGGTGTATTGGTTGGAACCCTTTGGTATCTTCATGCCCTGATCTACATGTATTGGTTGTTCCATTTTGCCCTATAAATGTTTTACTTGCTCAATTATGCCCTATAAATTTTTTGTCTCATCTGTAGTGACACTTAGGTGAAAAACGTGATTCTAGCCCTCAAGTGCGTTTATGCTGTGTGTACAGGAGACATGGAAATCTATATAACCTTTATGTGTAATTTTTTGTCTTTGTGTGTGTGTTGTGAAAAATGTTAGAAGTCGGTTGTGTAAGAGATGTGTGAGCTAGTTCTAGGTGTTGTTTCGTGGATGTGTAATTGGTTGGTAAAAATCGATATGTAGACTCGAACTGGAATCAAAACCGGTGGCATAGTGAGGTTCCCAGTCGACCTCAATAGGGGATCTTCTCATTGTAATTAGAGATACGGAAGTGGGGTGTGTCGGGCAAACGAGAGGGAGGGAAATTGGAGATCGGACGAAGGCGCTCCGCTTTGTTTACAGAGGCCGAATTTAACCTCCGTGGACTATACTTCCTGTCGTGGTGTTTCAAATCTCATTTCCTGCCGTCTATTTATTTTTGGTGCGGCTCAGGGCTTGTTTTTGGAGCGTGATTTCTCCGACACTGGTTGGTTATCTTTTCAGTTACTGCTATCTCTTCGGAGTTTATTTAGATTTTCTGCGAAGATGGTTCCTAAAATTATGAGAAGTTTTATAAATACTTGTCCACAATGAAGAATTGCTTGTCCACAATGAAGAATTGCTTGTCCACAATGAAAAACTGTTTGTCCAAAATTAAAAAATGCTTGTCCTAAATTAAAAACTACCTCTTGTAGTTCGAAGATTTTCTGATCGGGCATAGCATAGATAAACAAGTAATTGATGACTAAAATTGGGATACAGTTGTATGGCAGAAGTAACAAACAAAGGATAAGAATCAGATGAAATATAGGATATTGCCCCATGTTCGTCCACATTTTTGTAACTGGGGACTCTGAAATATTCGCTTGAACCTTATGAATTGTAGAGTTTGAATGATTGGTAGGTTCGCAGTTCTCCTGTTTGATATCTTTAGGGAGTGGTGTGATATGATTGAGCTGGTTGTCAGGTTTGCAGTTTTTAACGTCGGGGAAGAGTGATGTAAATCGTCTTGTTGCAAAAATGGCAGGGTCTAAATGCCTGAAAGGTTCGCTGCTGGTGGGTTTGAACCTTAATGACTCTGTTGGGAATAATTCGGGTGTTAAATGTTTGAAAGGGAACGTGTAATTGGGGTTGTGCTTTATATGATAGGTGTTAACGGCGGGTGGTGATATATAATGGATTTTTTCTGTATACAGTTTAAGTTTGTTGACGTGGATTGTGTCAGTGTCTCTTTGAAGTGGTTGATTTGGTCGATCTATGCGGACCACATTTGGTGAAATAATTTCTAATATTGTGTGAGGTCCTGTGAAATATGGCGCAAGTTTCCCTGTATTTGGGTGGTGATATAATTTTACTAATACTAGATCACCTACTTCGAAATGTGGTTGCTTGTGTCGTTGGTCATAAGTGTTTTTGTCTTGTAAATGTTTGTTTTGTGTGCGTGTGTGTGCAATTTTTCTAGCGAATCGGCAGGTGGGACAGGTTTTTACCTGTTTTGCGATGTCTTGTGTCATGTTCTGCCAATAATATTGTGCTGAGATGAGCCTCGTCATCTTGGAGATGTTTGGATGGTGGTGTTGAGTGTGTACGGACTTAAGGAGTCTGGTTGTAAGTGAACTTGGGACTATAGTTTTAAGTACTCCTTTTCGGGAGACGGTGCGCAGTTTATTGTGGTCCATAGTCACGCGAGATTTTCCTGGTGGAGAAGACTGTTGGCTCTGTATGAGTGGCGCATCTAGAAAGCCACAAAATGGGATACGAGTTCCAACGCCCGTTTCATATTGTTGTACTCCATTTATGCTACGGACCTCATATTCGTATCTTGACAATCTTAACCTCCATCGAAACAATCTGCCTGAAGGCGCTTTGATCTCTTTCAACCACTGCAATGCGGGATGTTCAGAAAATATTGTAAACTTTCTGTCCTTTAGATAGGTGCGGAAATTATCCACACTTTCCACAATGGCTAGGCATTGTAGTTCCAAGTCTGAATAATTTCGCTCGTGACTACGTAGAGATCGGCTGAAATGTTGAACGGTGTATGTCTTCCCATCAGGGTAGACTTGTTTAAGAACGCCTGTAATGCTGAATGTTGAGGTATTATAGTACACCTGGCATGGCAGACCTTCCTGGTAAAGGTGTAATGTGGGGTGTGTGGTAAGGTTTTCCTTCAGGTTAGTGAACGCTTTCTGGCATTCGTCATCCCAGACCCACATGATGTCCCTTTTTAGAAGGTTGATAAGTGGCGTCCGCAAGCGGGCGTGGTCTGGAATGAATTCTTTATAGACGTTCACAGTTTTTAGGAAAGATCGTAATGTTTTTCGATTGTGTGGTTGTTTGGTGGCGTGAATTTTTTCTATGTTTTGTGTAGACGGGATGATTGTATTATTCTTAACGGTTGTGCATGCGCTTGTTTGTCGTTGTTGTTGTCTTTTGGCGTGCGTGTTGCGTGTGTTGTGCGGGTTGTGTGTGTTACCGTCGTGTGACGACGTATGGGTGCGTGTGTTGTGAGTGTGAAAACCGTCCTGTGGTTTTATGTGTTGTGGGCATAAAGTATTGGCAATTGGATTGAGTGAAAAGTTGCGTGGTGTGAGATTAGAATGGTGGCATGTAAATATTTGGGGTTCGGGCAATGAATGCAGGCAAGGGTTTCCATGTGTGAAAGCTTTGGGTGCTGTGCGAGTCCTTTGGGACAGGTTTTGGCCTAGCCCGTGCTTGCATTCATTTGACACATGTTTAAAGTGGTAGATAGTATTAGACAATGGGACGCCAAGTTGGAAAATAGTGCCGCGATTATAATTTAGTTTTAATTTATATTGATAAAGGGTTTTTAAGGTAAGAACTCCAAATGGCAATGATGCATTTACCACGTGGAAGTTCTCTCTACGGGTTATTTGGCCTATTGTCAGAGGGAAAGTTAAATGTCCTATTATTTTCGTAAAACTATTTAGGGTGGATAGATCAAGGGAAGGTTTTTTAATACTTAAATTGGGAAGTTGTGCTTTTAATCTATTGTATAAATGATACGGCAATATGTTCGAACCTGCGTCTGGTTCAATGAGAAAGGTACATGGTAGGTCCTGGGTCAGATACAAGTCCAAAGTCAATTTGATGGTGTCATTGGGTGGATTGCCTACCTTAGTCTCGAAAAGTCTCCACTGTGGCGTCTTCGGCTTGGTGTGGCTGGCTTGGAATATCTGTTGGACCGGGTCGGGACCTTTTGCACTGTCCGCGCAATTGAAAGGGAAATCTAGTCATTTGTACTGTTTCCATTCGAGTGGATCGCGCTGTCGGTACTCTGGGCCCGTGTCGCGTGGATTGCTTCCGTGTGTACGGGTACGGCATGGTGGATGGCGACTCCTCGGTGGACGTCAGGTTGTTCGGACACGTACCGGCGGTGCGGGCGTCGGCTGTCCCGAGGGTGGCGCTCCGGAAGACCGTTTTCAGTTGCGGGGATCTTGCCCCTTGTAGCGCGGCGGTCAGTTCTAAAATTACCGTCGCCAGGGTATGTCTTGTCGCTTCGTTCGTTGTCAGTTTCTTCTCTCTTGGTTTATCATTGCCTTTTGTTGTGCTGGCGCCTGGGTTAATTTCCATCTTCATCCTGATTAAGCTCTATAATCTTTATCCTGATTAAGTTCCATAATCTTTATCCTGTCGACTTTGTGTAATACGATGAAATTGTTGTTACACTATAATATTTGATGTATTACACTGTTGTAGAATCCTGTCGACTTAACCGTTCTGTGGCAATATCGTTGCGGGGTTTCTTGTTGTTGGATGCGAATGGTGAGATTTGGTTGAAGCGCAGTCGTTTGAGTGGAAGTTGCAGCATACAGTTAGGAATAATCAGGACACGTGATTGAGTTGGAAAATAAAAGGCAACTGGATTGGAGGAAAGAAAGTTTGAGAAGAGCTGAGCGATTTGACTTATTAATTAGTTGATCACATGGCGATGATGAAATGAGCGGAGAGAGATATCTCTAGAGTAGATGTTACCTTGTTGGAAGCGAAGGAGCACTGTCCGAACTCGGCGAGAGCCAGTGAACCCTGTAGGTGTTGTTCCTATGAGAGCTCAAGCGTAACTACTCATTCTTGCTTTCCGATTTAACACCAAGCCTCAGTTTCTCTCTGATTGGTCGAGAGATGTCACATGATCCTTTCCTATTGGTTGACCTACTTGAGGTGCTATCTTTTGATTGGCCCGCGGCTCTCCTTGATGAAAGATGTGGCCTGCTTGATATATCCGATTTCGTCAGGAAGTATTGGGTATCTTGACGCTTATAGCTTCGACGGATATTAGATACGTCCTGTTTTTGCCGGAAGTATTGAGTGCATCTTGGCTAAAATAACTTCTGCGGTCACTAGAGACGTCCGGTCTCTGCCCCTGCAATGTTGACACAGGGGTGCCAAAATAGTCGTGCCAGCTTTAGTCTTACTTCCTATATCTTTTGTTACTTTCTTTCCTCCAGTTACCTTGTTCTTTATTAAGTCTTTGAGAATCATACATGGTACATACATAGTGGGTCGGGGTTGCATTTAATTATATACAAATTATGACATATATTATGTATTATATTATCATATATATATATATTGATAGTTCAATGTCTTCAATGTTTTATTTGTGTGATATCATTTTTTAAAATTATTTTCCCATTTTCACTTATATTTTATTTCGAATTTCACAATTTTACATTTACATTTTTTAAAATTTTATTTCAACCAACTTTTCAAACATTTTTTTACGCTTTGCGTTTTCAGTAAAAATTTTAGTTTAACATTTCTTTTATATATATTTTGTTATTTTTATTTATTTTTATACGAAAAATCTTTTTACACATAGTACAAATAATTTTAAAATATAAAATAGGCGTTATTGTTAATTTTCAAAATATTCACACCCATATTTTACAAAATTTATTTTGTTCATAATATAAATATATTTATTAAATTTTTCTCCCCATTGAATATAACAAAATATTTTAAGAAAACTTAATGCTGTTGACGTTATGTGGCGCTGAGTTTGTTGTTGACACACTTTAAAATGTTATAACACCTTGATAAAGGTTGGCGTTCACCCAGCTGAAATATTGGTTAAATAAATTATTATTTTTTGATCCAATATATGCCTTTTTAATTAAAAAAAATATATATATAATTAGAAATAAAAGTAATGGAAATTAGAAAATGATACCTAAAGAGAGGGATGTTTAAACAAAAACTGAATAGGTGTTTTTGATGAGGAGGAATTGTGCTTAAAATGGTCTAAGTTTTTTTGGACAAAACATGTTGCAAATTTCGGATAAATAACATAATCATACAAATTTGCTTAAAACTACATAGACGAGGAAGGGAAATGGAAATCATAAGGCCAATAAAGTAATTTTTGAAAACCCTTTTCTGAGTTCGTTCAGTTTGTAGCAGTCAACGAGAGAGAGAGATGTTCAACTGCCTTAGGGCTTTAGAACAGTTCTTGTATAAGGCATTTTTTTCTTTGCCAAATCGAAAAGCGTAAAGTTGAATTCAGGCGTGGTTAGAAACTGTCGAAATCAGACTAATTTGAGAAAAAAGAAAGACAAATGCCTTAAAAGTGGCATAACGGGTTGGATTTTATAATAAGATATTCTTCGTTCCAATCTTAAGAAATGAAAAATAGAAAAAGGATTCAAGAAAACAAACTAGACTAGTTTCAAAAGGTTTTCTCAATTCATTTGACCAAAAAAATCCATGTTTTGATTTTGGAGCAGTAGGAAGAGAGGGGGAAGTGAGCGTAGGAATAAGAATCATAGCCATACGGCCTGAGGCGCCGTTCTATGTGAAAATTCAGTTGCGGAGTCCGAAACAGAAAATAAAAGAGTATTTTGTCAAGAGGAGATACGCGGCAAACTGACTAGACAAGCAGCATATAAGAGGTTCACAAAAGTAGACAAGAAGTTGAGGTATCTTGAAGCAAGATGAACCAAGCTGTTTTCCTCTCTTGGTGTGACCTAGGCTCCTGTAATTCACCCTGTTTTCCTCTCTTGATGTAACGTAGGCTCCCGGAATTCACCCTGTTTTCTTCTCTTGATGTGACCTGGGCTCCCTGAATTCACCCTGTTTTCTTCTCTTGATGTGACCTAGGCTCCTGGAAATCACCGTTTTCTTCTCTTGATGTAACCTAGGCTCCTGGAATTCACCCTGTTTTCTTCTCTTGATATGACTAAGGCTCCCGGAATTCACCCTGTTTTCTTCTCTTGATATGACCTAGGCTCCTGGAATTCACCCTGTTTTCTTCCCTTGATATGACCTAGGCTCCCGGAATTCACCCTGTTTTCTTCTCTTGATGTAACCTAGGCTCCCGGAATTCACCCTGTTTTCTTCTCTTGATGTAACCTAGGCTACTGGAATTTACCCTGTATCACTCTCTCTTTTGTGACCCTGACTCTTGAACTTCTCCCTGTGTCTCTCTCTCTTTAGTGACCCGGACTCCTGGACTTCACTCGGTGTCTCCGTCTCTTGATGTGATCCGGACTCCTGGGCTTCACTCTGTGTCTCCATCTCTTGATGTGACCCGGACTCCTGGACTTCACTCTGTGTCTCCATCTCTTGATGTGATCCGGACTCCTGGACTTCACTCTGTGTCTCCATCTCTTGATGTGATCCGGACTCCTGGACTTCACTCTGTGTCTCTCTCTCTCTCTCGTGATGTGACCCGGACTCGTGGACTTCACTCTGTGTCTCCATCTCTTGATGTGATCCGGACTCCTGGATTTCACTCTGTGTCTCCATCTATTGATGTAATCCGGACTTCTGGACTTCACTCGGTGTCTCCATCTCTTGATGTGACCTGGACTCCTGTACTTCACTCTGTGTCTCCATCTCTTGATGTGATCCGGACTCCTGGACTTCACTCTGTGTCTCCATATCTTGATGTGATCCGGACTCCTGGACTTCACTCTGTGTCTCCATTTATTGATGTGACCTGGACTCCTGTACTTCACTCTGTGTCTCCATCTCTTGATGTGATCCGGACTCCTGGACTTCACTCTGTGTCTCCATATCTTGATGTGATCCGGACTCCTGGGCTTCACTCTGTGTCTCCATCTCTTGATGTGACCTGGACTCCTGTACTTCACTCTGTGTCTCCATTTCTTGATGTGATCCGGACTCCTGTACTTCACTCTGTGTCTCCATTTCTTGATGTGATCCGGACTCCTGGACTTCACTCTGTGTCTCCATCTCTTGATGTGATCCGGACTCCTGGACTTCACTCTGTGTCTCCATATCTTGATGTGATCCGGACTCCTGGACTTCACTCTGTGTCTCCATTTATTGATGTGACCTGGACTCCTGTACTTCACTCTGTGTCTCCATCTCTTGATGTGATCCGGACTCCTGGACTTCACTCTGTGTCTCCATTTCTTGATGTGATCCGGACTCCTGGACTTCACTCTGTGTCTCTCTCTCTATTGATGTGTGGACCGGACTCCGTGACTTTTTAAAGAGACGTTTCAGACTAGTGACTGAACAAGATGCAAAATCACGTTTATAATTATCATTACCAGGGGATTCACAGCCAGACTAGGTTATTGACTTCGAATGATGCATAAGCGCCTGATGGTGCGCGTTGACAGAAATGTATGGAAGAATCTGACCAACTGTGGTAGAAGGCGTCTTTACGAAATTTTATTTTTGGCGAAAGTCATTTTGAAGGTGTTATTATCCATATTCCATATTTTAAGAATTTTAAAATATTAATAGTTTTTTAAAGGTTTGGGAAATATTTAAACTATATCTATACTATAGCCATACGAGTTGTTTTTCTTTATGAATAAGTAATTGAAAAGTATACCAATATCTCAGAAATATTAAAATGAAAGGTTACCTCTCCCTCTAAAATAGGCGCAAAAACTATGCGCCATTTTAACCGTCTCTGGACTCTATCAAATTCGTGTCGGTGACAAAGCTGCAACACCAGATTTGACAAATTCTGGATGCCCATCTGGAGACTATGATTTCAGGCTATGATTCCCGTCAGTACAGGACGGGCTTTGATTTCACCAGATCCACACGATGTTTTTAGCTTGCAAAGTGGCCAGGCCAATTATATGATAAAAATAGAGATGGAAATTTTAGAGGAAGAAAATTGATATCAAAAGAAAAGACTACTTGTTAAAATAGCTGACGAATAATTTTTGCGTCGAATTTATTAGGAGATATATAATTTCCTTTTGATATATCAATTTCTCCTTCTTTCTCGAAAAAATTTCCATCTAATATCAAGAAAGGCAAGAATTTATCATGCAATTCACGCACTCCTAGTCACTTCTCGCTTGCTGTAGCAACCAATACTTCATTCATCAACTTCGAATATGATTTATTCATAAATGTTCATCGAAGACATTCAAGTGATGCTGAAAGTTGGCGAACATTTGGAAGATTTGAGGCTGAGAGTGAGACACAAATACAATTAACATTATTTTTTTATTGACATCTTATCAATACAGGTAAAAATACGCAGTCCGCACTATTTAAGTGGTGATAATGAGAAATATACAATGATGATGATGATAACACACAAAATAAATATATGCTATATGCAATGAATATGTACACGGCGGCTCTGCCACCGCTGCAGAGTTTGATGGAAGATCGCCAGTGGGTCTCCAGCGAAACCACGCATTTCACGATCGACGAAGAAAACCGTAGATGCTTCGCCGCTGAGGAGATAGTGAGGAAAGAGAGAGTACAATATAAGCGGCGGGAACGATTAATTTCGAATTTAATATGAATCAAATGTTAATCAAGTTTTATGCTTTACTAAATATTTTACCTCCTCATTTTCAATATACGATGATCGTTCCCCAAGCCGCTTTTATTTGACTCATAAAATCTGATTCATGTTCAATTCTTAATCTAATTGTTCAATGGCAGTGACTGAAATATTTATTTCCCCCGGTTCATTGATTTTTTTTTAAATAAAAGCTTAAAAAACCTATTTTATAATAGATTGATTAATTTTGAACACTCTTATATATATTATAGAAAATGTCAAAAATCAAACACAAAACAACAAAACAAAAAACACAAACAACAACATAAAACAAAGTCTTGGCCTTAGAATTTGTGTTTAAATTTATTTCTTAAAGGGAATTTTGTGATTTATTGCTTATTAAAATAGTATATTCGATTTTTATTGTAACTATTGTGTAAAAATCTTTATATGATCTGCATAACTTTATCCCTGGTGTTATTTATTCTGTAAGTTCTTAGAAATTGCCCAAAATATCTTTCCCTGGCGCAATTCTGAATTAAATAGATGGGTTGACATATTATATTTGATAATATTAAATTTTGAAGCTATTTATATATATATATATATTATAAATATTGCTAGTTTTGTGGTTAGAAGTTCTATTTAAAAATCTAAAAAATGAACTTTTTTAAATGTTAAGGTTTTTATTGCTCTTTAAACTCAAATATATTTTGGATAAATAAAATCGATGCAAGATTGAACGTTGCTATTATTGAATATTATCATCTACATATCGGAATATAAACCATTTTACATTGCTTTTGCTAAAATTTCCACTTTCATACTAAAATAGAAGTAGGTACATTATTAGAAATTTATATGGGCTATGTCAAAATCATCCTCACTTCAACTTCTTTTTTAGGATTTAAATTTTAGAAGGGAGTGTAATATTTTAAGTCGAAAGAAACACAAGATTAGAATTTTTTAAAAAAAGATAGGGAGATATACTGCACTCTTGAAAGGTATATAACCTGATTGCGCTAATTGCCTTTTGCATCAAAAAGCAAACTCTTAAATCTCGAGATGAGATGCCAACTACAAGACATGTCCAAAACGAACCAAAATAAATTTTGGAAAGTTAAGGGGGATGTTTCGAAAAAATAATACGAAGTCATGATAGTATTTTAATTTAGATATATTTTACACAAATACATTTACTAGCAATGCGTTTCTTTTAGATATCTAGATATCTCTTGATATCTAAAAGAAACGCATTGCCAATAAATAACTAATTGTAATAATTAAATTTTATTTGCAAAAGAAAGAATTAAAAAAGTTCAGTGACTCTCTCAAAAAGGCGGAAAGAGACTAAATTAACTTGTGAGTGAAAGAGAAGGATATTTATTTTCCACACATTCCTATCTTTTTTATCATCTTGATAATCACTTCTGCTCTCCCTTCATGTCGAAGATTTATAAAGGGTCAGCTAGGAACATGCTCGTACACCAAGTGGCCGTCCCGTATGCTGGGCCACGGCTGGGTCTATTTATGACGCCGGTAAATCTTCCCCCGGGGCCACGTGTAGGGGTCGACAGCCGGCAAAGCCCTCACAGTATTGCCAGCAATGCACCAAAACTTCAACGAATCGGACCAGCATGGATCTACAGAAAAGGACAATTCTTCTCCACGACAACGCCCACTATACTCGCCCGACCTCTCGTCTACCGGCTACCAATTCTTCAACATCTTCTAAACGAGAAATGCTTCATAACTAAACAATTCTGATACGATTTAACTTGAATAAACAAATTTTATTCTCATTGCCAAATATGCATCGACTAATATATCTTTTTTTTTTAATTTAGATTATTAAATATTTAGTTTGAAGTGAAATATTTCGCTTGGATATTTCCGTTAAAATTCTACCATCGTTTTTTTTGCACCAACCCAATATATTGAATATTTAATTTTTAAAACTTTATTATAAATGTTTTCCCCAGAAACCCTACAATTATATGTCATATATAAAAAGTATACAACAACAACAAAAAGCCTTTATTAAGGACACTCGTCCCATACAGGATTCTCCAAGATGGGGAAACAAAAGTAAACATAACAGTAAAATATAGAAAGTGGATATTAATATCGACCCTTCTTCAAGTTGGATCAATCATCTGTGTTGCGTCTTTTGTCTGTGCTCTGTTTGCCAGAATTTTTGTGAAAAGCTAATGCATTGGGTTTGCTTTTTAATAAAGCTGTGTGTGTGGGTTTACTTTTTACTAATTTTGCCATTAGAACATATGGCGAATTGTTTTCATAACCAATCTTTTGACGGAGAATTTCTCTCTCCTCCTCCAGTGCCGGGCAATAAAACGTGTAGCATGGAAAGTCGTGGCTAAATTCGCTATTGCACGGATTGACTTTGATTTCTTAGATTTCAATAATAAAAAGTGATTATGTTTAAATATAGTGAAAAGATAATTCTCACCTGGGCAACGGAACGCTTTAAAATCATTGGAATATTATCATTGAGACTCCATTAGTAGTTGATGTATGGAAATGCTTATAGTGAGAATAAAATACAGATTTTCTTATTCTTCCGCAATCCAACTATATAGACTGGTCTATTGCCGTTCTAATAACTAGAGGAATGTTTCTTTGTAAAATATTGAAATCTGTGCATCCAACACAAGCTACATGAAACCGGTATTATTTAGTATCTCCTTCACGCTCTTTTCACCAAACCGATATTTAGTTTTGCAGAGGTTGATATATCCCATAGGTGCGCCAGTCAAATTGAAGATAGCCTGTTGTGGTCCATTTTCAGTATTGTAATATAGAATTTTAAGGTTAATTTCTTCACTATGTCTTGTAGTATAAAACCAGTTGAAAAGTTGTTTAAGCAAATTCGACCAATAAATACCTTTTAAATGCATTTTAAGGAAAGAGCTGCCACTCCTTTGATACATATACAAGTTGTGTCTTAAAAATAGTGAAAAAAACAGAGATAATTGGTTAAGAATAAGCATTTAATAAAATCTATATACACACATTTTATCCCAATTAATCTCCTATAAAATAATCAAACATTTTCTATAAAACACTTTTCCCATATTTTCGCTAGAAGCGAAAACCAAGATGCAAAATTACAGGCTTGGACACTATTTAATTTCTCAACTGTGGCCTGCTTTATTTCATCAACTGTCGAATATCTTGATCCTTTAAGTTATTTTTTCAGCCTGCCAAACAAAACAAAAAAGTCGCAAGACATAAGAGCCGGAGAATATGGGGAGTGAGGCGCCTTTTTTGGCCAGAAACTGATTGATTTGTCGTATGAGGCCTCGCATCATCATGCAACGAAACG
Organism: Cordylochernes scorpioides; assembly: GCA_030710605.1. Classification (NCBI taxonomy): domain Eukaryota; kingdom Metazoa; phylum Arthropoda; class Arachnida; order Pseudoscorpiones; family Chernetidae; genus Cordylochernes; species Cordylochernes scorpioides. The sequence continues at coordinate 69,403,322 of CP092886.1, forward strand.
AAGTCTTTTGTGGACCAGAGTTGTCTTTTTTCTTTTGAATTTTGGTAAAAAGACGATCCAGAACTTCTTTATAGAAATTTTGGTTGACTCTGTTTGCCCTTCTGGCACAAATTATTAAAGGATCAGTCCTTTAAAATAAAAAAGATGATGAGCATGACCTTAAATTTTGACTTCGACATCCAATTTTTTTTACAGATGAACCCTGACTACTCCACTCCAAACTCTGTCCTTTTGTGTCTGACTTGTATGTATACACCCAGGTTTCATCCCCAGTGATTGTGCGTTCAATAAAGTCGCTTCTCTCGATGAACAATTCCAAATCATTCTGACAATTTTCCTTTCTGTTCAGCATATATTCTTGACTCAAAACTTCGGAACTATCTTTGGTAGATTAGAATGAATTGTAACCTTGCAAACTCCCAAATCATTAGCGATATCTCTGACACTGTGTTCTGTCAAAAGAAATCATTTATTCAACTAGATCTGGAGTGCGAACATTCTTTGGTCTTCTTGAACGTTGCATGTCTTAAGTGTCGCTACCATTTTTAAAAGCTGCATACCATCTGTGAAGTGTTTTTAGGCCTATGATTATGTGGGTAGATTTAGTGTTTAGCTTTAATGAAGCCATATTCACACATCGTAGAACCTTTCGTTTCAACGAGTCGTTTTCTTTTGGAATTAAAAATCGGCAAGTGAATTCAGCGAATAATTGATAGGAATCTTCAAGGTCTTTCAAAAACACACTCACAAGCCTATATTCTGAATATATTATTATCATGAAGAAACAATATACAAGAATATTCTTGAACTCTGCATACAAAGATTGAAGAAATATGATTCTCATTTAAATGTCAGTTATTTTCCATGTTTTTAAGAACTAATTGAATATCTGGACCACATTGTAGAATTTAATACGATTTCAAAACCCCCCAGTGAGCAGAGTATTGACATGTTAAGGCAACCAAATGTGGAAGAACTGCGAAGAATTTTAGAAATGGTTACGTACTATTCTCGCGTTCTATACAAAATAATTAATCAATGGTGTATCCACTGAGACAACTACTGCTGGACAAAGTGGATTTTATTTGGGCAACAACTGGTGAAGCAGCCTTCATCAATTTAAAATTGGAAATAAAAATAATTGCACACTCACTCTTTATGATTCTAACTTGCCAATTGTGCTTACATGTGATGCCAGTCCATTTGGGACCGCAGATGTTTGAGCCTATTAATTGTGATGATAATGAAAAGGCCATTGCATTTTTCTCTAGGTCATTAACAGTTGCAGAACAAAATAATCCACAGAATTACCGCGAAGCTCGAAATATTGGTTTTGAAATTATTCTATTTCATTTTTTTTTTGAAGTTCCCACTCAAATGCAAAGCTGACATCAATAACTTCGGAGAGGTTACTCCGTTATGCATCATTCCCTTCTCTTCATCTGATTAAAAAGTTAAATTGAAAAGAGGTATTTAAAATATATACGTATATCTATATATATAAAAATGAATGTATGTGTGCGTGTGTGTGGGTGTGTCCGTCTGTCTGTCCTTTATGCCTGACCAAACCACTCATTGGAACGCCATGAAACTTTGGGAAATTATTTAGTATAGTACTGGGAAGGTTTCTGAAAAATAATTTCTTGAATATCTTTAATATCCTTAGAGTTATTTGCAGATTTGTAGCTTTAACTCGCAAGCAGCGCCGCCTTGCGACGGAGATAGGCTTAGGTCTGTCCCACCCCGTCGAGAATATGTAATCGTCCGGCCGCCGGCCGGATGGACAGTCCAAGTTCCCACCGACCAATCAGAGGGATCAAGAGATCCTGGCGCGCGGGGGCAGAGTTTGTGACACAGGTGTGCCAAGTAGACAAGAAAAAAGCCTCGCGGGTGACCTCCGGGAACTTCGTCCATCTTCCATAAAAGACCATGATTTTATTCAACATATCGAGTATTTTTCAAGGGACCGGGAAAAAATGTTCACTAGATAAAACGATGATTTTGTAATGTAAAAAATTACGAAAGCCAAAATTCAGGATGACACGGCACACAGGGACCGGGAAAAAATGATCACTTTATCGAGAGATTCATATTTACGAGTTTCAAATTATCAAAATATATCTTTTTTATAAGTTTATAGAGAATTGTTTTAACAAATGTTCGTTAGACAAACCTTTACGATGATTTTGTAATGTAGAAAATTAGGAAGGCCAAAATTCAGAATGACACGGCACACAGGGACCGGGAAAAAAATGATCACTTTATCGAGAGATTCAAATTTACGAGTTTCAAATTATCAAAATATCCTTTTTATATATTTTTTATAAGTTTATAGATAATTGTTTTAACAAATGTTCGTTAGACAAACCTTTATTCGGGTAAAACCCGGGCGAAGCCGGGTACGTCCGCTAGTAAATATATATATACATTTTATTATATATATATACTAGCGGATGTGTACCCGGCTTCGCCCGGGTTTTATCCGAGTGAAAGTTTGCCTAACGAATATTATATATTATGAAGTATAATAAACAATGTTAAAGATTAGTTTTAATTATTAATCAAGATTGTGTGTGAATATGTGAGAAAGATGTAATATCGTTGTTGTTTTCTTGGCCGACTGTTTTACATATGGTGTTATCTTAAAATTGCTTGTTTTGAATATTTTTTTAGATTGAGTTGAATGAATTGCTGATTTTTTTTTGTATTTATATATAAATAAAATTAACTCTGTTGATTTTTTTTGTATTTAATCGATAACAGCGAAGTTACGCATGTTAAAGTTAGGAAAAATATTTTGATGTTAAGCAAAACCTGCTCCATCTCGTTTTACATAAATGTTGAAAATTTGGTCGAAATTGATGCATTGTAACGAAAGTTTTTAGTGAACAACACTTATGAAATTTCCATTTTATTAATATAGATATATCGTATATTTTAAAACTGTATAATAATGACACTTTTACTATATGTCACATATCTTCCAATTAGTTAGAGCCGATACCTTAAAATATCCTTCCCTTCTTTTGTAATGTACACCGTTTCTGTTTGCTGCCACGCCATATTTTGTATATGTGCTATATCTTTATTGATAATACCTGTAAACCCCTATTTGTATGTAATACTAAAAATGTTGACGTCAAAATAAAAATCCAAAGAGCGGTCAGTTGGGGACAGTTGGGGAGAGAGAGGAGAAAAATGCCAAAGCCCATGTGGAGCCCCAAGGGACTTTTTATAGACGACCCCTGAAAACAAGACAGGTTTTGACAGGGGGTCAGCAGATGTTCTGGAGGGTGGCCATCGGGAGACGGCTTCTGTCTCTCACACAGGCAGTCTCTCTCTCCATGTCTCGGGAATAAGCATCCAAGCTTGTGTCATGGCCTCTACCTCTGTCCCGTGGGCTGTCCCCGATCATGCTCTGTGCTAACATCTAGTCCTGCCTCTGCTTCTTGTTGTCCGCGTGTGGTAAGAACATCAACACTCGCCTCACGTACACGACTGCCAGCTTATCCATACATCGACATTTGCAACAATATTACAGAAAGTCGACAGGATAACTGAGGACAGCAGCATGCAGAGGATGACAGAGGCACCAGTGGCCAACGGCGCATTCGTGTGGATGCTCCTTCTACTTGTCCTCCACCTTGACGATCCAGTGGACCATCTCAAAGACGCCATGCGAGGACTAGCTGTACATCGCATCGAGCAGGTCATCATCGCCCCATCGACATCTCCTGCGTCACGAGCACCTTCCTCCATCGGCACGAACAAGCAGACAAGATTCATCGAGAAATCCTCGCTATGGCCCGCCAACCAGCACCGACGATGTCCCACGGCAATCACAGCAAAAAGTGATCACCTAGCCTCATCGCAAGCAACTCCACAAGCCCCATTCAAGACAACCATCTGGTAGGAGAATTTTCTCTACAGAACTATTTAATGTAACACTATTACCGTTTTTTTTCCCGCACTGAATTAACTATTCATTCGATACCATTTTTATATAGCAATAACATTATTATTATAAATCCATCAAGTTCATTATTTTACCTGCCCTATTACTATTTCAATTAATGCAACTTTAGATCTGCATAACACATTTTAACCTTAATCAATTATATTATTCATTATTATTATTTTGTGTTTTATTTAACCATTCATTAGCAATGCCGTCAGCCATCAACAACTATTTTTTTTTCTTCAAATCGTAATCTTCATCATCTCTAGGCTTACACACATATTATAACTTCAACCATCTTTCTTATTAATTTAAAACTTTTAATATAATGACAACGTCAATAATATTTTTTAATAGTTTAAGATATTTTGAATTTATATATTTTATCTATTTCGTTTTTCTAATTTTATCGTTGACGTCTCCTAACCTCCCCTGCCCATACCTTCTCATGCATTACCCCAAAGGCTTCCTGTTCGCCAATTTTTTTTTTCATTGATTAATCCAACTGAGAAATTCTTCCTCGCTATATCATTCCCAATAGTGAGTTCAGGATACTCAGCTAGATTATTTTTCTTATCACCCGGCTCATCATTACCAATCATCTTTTTTTTTTATTACCATTCAAGTCGGGTGAAATCGTCATTGGCAACAGAACAACTCTTGCAACTACCTTCCCTTTCTTCATTCCCCAATTTCATATATTCCCCTCAAGAGATTCTTGCTCGCCAGAATTTTTTTCTTTCTTTTTATTACCCGGTTCAACATTTTTATCATTTTATCATTTTTTTTCATCATACAAGCCGGGTACTATCATTATTGGCAGCAGTACATCTCTTGCGTTTACCTTTATTTCCCTTTCCACATTCTTCAACCTACCTACTTCTCCCCGCTAGTCTGAACTAATAATTCAGACGGAACATATTGAACGTTCTGTTAATGAAAGCAGTACCTCACTAACACAAGTTCGTACTGCATTGCAGAACTCATTAAGCTATTTCTTTGCAGGAACATACCCTCATCAACCCTCTGCGTCAACTTATAACCTCAGTTCAACTTAATAGCTTTATGCTTTTCTTTTATTTATCTTTTCATTCAATAGGTTCTCAATTTTTTTTCTATAAATAAATTACTTTTACGGCATTTCTAATTTTATCTTGCATATTTTCTCAATTTTATCATTTATTCTTATGTTTTTTTTTTATCATATTCTATATCTTATTGAGACGTCATCATTAATATATTGTCCAATTTTATTCTCCTATATTAATAATAATTTTAACTAATTTGTGCCCAAATTATTTCTTTTTGATTTTATAATAGGTTTGTTAGGTCATCATTCATTTTATTTCATTTCCCCCAAACAAACCTTCATCACCGGGGGCACATTCTATCGTATATTTTAAAACTGTATAATAATGACACTTTTAGTATATTCGATCAAATAATCCCTTGAATTAATATTAAAATAAAAACAAAGCCTCCAGGGAAAAGTTTCTTTTAAAAATATTTTTTATTTATTTAAAAAATCTCGAGCTTTCGGGCAAGCACGCCCTTCTACGGGAGAAAATGCTTTATATGATTAATACGCCAATGAAATATGATATTGGCGTATTAATCATATAAAGCATTTTCTCCCCTAGAAGGGCGTACTTGCCCGAAAGCTCGAGATTTTTTAAATAAAAAAATATTTTTAAAAGAAACTTTTCCCTGGAGGCTTTATGTTTTTATTTTAACTTTTAGTATATGTCACATATCTTCTAATTAGTTAGAGCCGATACCTTAAAAGATCCTTCCCTTCTTTTGGAATGTACACCGTTTCTGTTTGCTGCCACCCCATATTTTGTATATATGCTATATCTTTATTGATAATACCTGTAAACCCTTATTTGTATGTAATACTAAAAATGTTGACGTCAAAATAAAATTCCAAAGAGCTGTCAGTTGGGGAGAGAGGAGGAAAATGCCAAAGCCCATGTGGGGCCCCAAGGGACTCTTTATAGACGACCCCTGAAAACAAGACAGGTTTTGACAGGGGGTCAGCAGATGTTCTGGAGGGTGGCCATCGGGAGACGGCTTCTGTCTCTCACACAGGCAGTCTCTCTCTCCATGTCTCGGGGATAAGCATCCAAGCTTGTGTCATGGCCTCTACCTCTGTCCCGTGGGCTGTCCCCATCATGCTCTGTGCTAACATCTAGCCCTGCCTCTGCTTCTTGTTGTCCGCGTGTGGGAAGAACATCAACACCCGCCTCACGTACACGACTGCCAGCTTATCCATACATCGACATTTGCAACAATCTCTATCTATATAAAAGTCAATGTCTGTCTGTCTGTTTCGCGATAAACTCAAAACTACTGAACCAATTGGTACCAAATTTTGCATGTCGCTTTTTATAAACCTGAGGAAAAATTTCGGCTACATTTTGATTAGTATTTTTGGCAATTTCTTTTTTTCATTTGAAGAACTTTTTTTTTACGCGGAGTAATCCGGAATGGAATGAATACCCAAATATGGCCATTTTTTATACGCATCGGTGGTTCAGTGGTAGAATGCTCGCCTGCCACGTGGGCGCCCCGGGTTCGATTCCCGGCCGATGCATTTTTTTTTCAATTTTTAAAACTCATTTATATTATATACTAGACGTATGACCCGGCTTCGCCCGAGAATTCCCCCGATTGCAATTTCCTTCATACTGAAAGTACATCAATAATAAATATTAGAAGTGCCATAGAATAGCAATACAGAAGTAACACATAAACTACAGGAAAAAAGTGTGTGTGATGGCAAAAATTGTATTATATTAGTGTTTAGGTATTTGATTTAATTAATATAGTTGATATTATAATACATATTTATATTATCTATATATATATTATGATTAGAATTTTTGTGTGTGTTTGATTGTTGAAAAGAGGTGCAGTCGTGGAAAAGTAAAGATAATTATTTACCTTTCAAGCAGATTTTTATTTTGAATCTCTTGAAGTAAAAATATACATAAAATTATTTTTATCACAGGAATATAGAATTTATTAAATGAATTCTATAATCGTGAATAAAAGATAGGTAGGGTTAAATATACATTATTTACAACAATAATAATTAAAAGTCGTATGTTTTTTTGCCTCTATGGTCAAATATATATAATAGTCAATGAATGAAAATAAAATATGTTTTTAAAAAATAAAATAATTGTATTTTAGATTATATAATATATATATATAATTGAACGTCTGTCTGTCTGTCTGTGTGTACTCTATAGATTCAAAAACCATACATCCAATCGCCGTGAAAATCTATATATATATATAATTGAATGTCTGTCTGTGTGTACTCTATAGATTCAAAAACCATACATCCAATCGCCGTGAAAAATTGGGATATTATTAGGTATATCCCCGGGAAGGTTTTTGAAAAATAATTTCTTGAATATCTTGAATATCCATAGAAGTTATTTGCAGATTTGTAGATTTACCTCGCAAGCAGCGCCACCATTGCGACGATGATAACAAGTTTTTTATCTATAAGTTTTATTATCACTAAGTTTATTATCTTAAAGATTATTTATCAAAAGTAAGATTATCTCAGGATGACACGGCAATTTATTTGAAACAAGAATAATGATACAATTCAAGGCGAAGATACTATTCCTTTAACTTCCAATTACCGAGGGAACCAATTAATATTGATTTTATTCAACTTATCGAGTATTTTTCAAGGGACCGGGGAAAAAATGTTCACTAGATAAAACGATGATTTTGTAATGTAGAAAATTAGGAAAGACAAAATTCAGGATGACACGGCACACAGGGACCGGGAAAAAATGTTCACTTTATCGAGAGATTCAAATTTACGAGTTTCAAATTATCAAAATAAATCTTTTTTTATAAGTTTATAGAGAATTGTTTTAACAAATGTTCGTTAGACAAACCTTTACTCGGGTAAAACCTCGGGCGAAGCCGGGTACATGCGCTAGTATATAATATAAATGAGTTTTAAAAATTGTAAAAAAAAAATGCATCGGCCGGGAATCGAACCCGCCCGCGTGGCAGGCGAGCATTCTACCACTGAACCAGCGATTCTTATAAAAAGTGGCCATATTTGGGTATTCATTCCATACCGGATTACTCCGCGTAAAAAAAAAAAGGTTTTTCAAATGAAAAAAAGAAATAGCCATCGGGGGAATTCTCGGGCGAAGCCGGGTCATACGTCTAGTATTACATATATATATATATGCAGAGAGAGAATGTGTGAAAGAAAATGCCTATCCAGAGCTCTAATTATTCAAGAAGAACCAACTTGAGACAGAGAAAAAAAAATGAAATCAATCAAATATGCGTTACTAGACGAATGGCCCGGGCAACGCCCGGGTTTTACCCGAGTGCGTATATATTTTAAAAACGTTTTAATTCAAATACTATTCGTTACAATTATAAATTGGCGCCATGGATGTCACTCTTGTGAAACGTCCCGCCCCAAACTGTGTGTGTCTTGAAAATATAAAAATAAAAATGTGAATTTTCATAAAGATTTCATCATGTCGATTTTTTTTTTTGCATTTCACCTACTAAATCGATAGAGATAATTACATTTGCAACATGAACTTAGGTATATTGACTAAATAGAAAACTGCATAGTAATAAAGATCATTTTTTTAAAGGCACCATATCGTTTTTTTTTTCAATAAATCGAAACAAAAATTAACGATAAATAACGATAATTGCCTTAAAAAGAAATTGCCTTAAAAAAAAAGAAACATTCGCGGTGATTTTGTCTTGCATTCGTTTATACAATTATTATATACGAATGACCCGGGCAACGCCCGGGTTTTACCCGATTAAATGCTTTTATTCAAATACTATTCGTTACAATTATAAATTGGCGCCGTGGATGTCATTCTTGTATAATATATAAACTAGCCGAGTGACCCGGGCAACGCCCCGGGTTTACTCGAAGGGCCCGCAGGTGAGAAACTATAGGCATTGGTTCCTATGCCTAAAAAATTATTTAAAATGAAAAAAGAAGAAAAATACTAACAAATCAGAAAATAAAAGTGCAAACAACACATCTACACTACTTCAAGAACATGAGAGCACATGCACTGTGTAACCATACGTGTACCATTCGTAAAGACCCTGCTTAGGATTAAAATATCTCCGAAGCATAACAATACAACCAACTCATGTTTGCTAAGCAATTTCAGGAAAGAAACTATAGGCATTAGTTGAAGAGTTCAAATAAATATATTTTGAGTGAAAAAATGACACAAATCAGCAAATAAAATTGCAAAAAATGCTACTATATCGCAGATAAGACAACATATAAAAGGAATGAAAATATTTAAAGGACCTCATTAAAACTACATTTCTAGTTTTATATATACAATATAACCTCGATAATTCGACCATGTTTTGTTGTCTTGACCTACAGCCTATCATATAACAAAGTGTAATTCAACACTATCGATAAATCGACCATTTTAAATTTCAACAATTGTTTGTTGCTCAAATATAACTTCACTGCTAAAAAGGTATTACAGAGAAAATGGCTGACATTGTAAATGTACAAAATGTTTGTATAGAGCAGGGGAATAATAAATAAAGACCAAAATCAAATTAATTGATAATAAATAGATTATTGCCAAAAAAAAAAATACAAAAAATATTTTTTTCTCCTTTCTTATCTTCACTCACTCATATTAGAGTGTCAAGCTTGTAAATCTTGAAATTAACAACCATCACGATTGGGTGAAGTAGAATGCGTCTGCCTTTGTCATCAAGACTGGGAGCACTACTCAGTGGCAGGCCACTGACTTAGCTCCAAAAGAATGTATCCCTGGATTAGGAGCCCTTACAAGGTACTATCAGCCGGGCCAGCTGAGCCCAGGTTTTTTTAGTGAGCTTGTTACTGCTCCCCCTCCTCCTTTTTCATCCTGGCTTGGGACCGGCAAAGGCGGAGTTTTTTTTCTTTCAGGTGAGAAACTTTAGGCATTGGTGAAAAGTGTAAATATATATTCTGGAAATGAAAAAAAAAAGGATAAAATAATCAGAATATAAATTTACAAACTATATTTCAGAGGAGACGATTTATAATAGGAATTCATTTAAATGACCTCATTAAAAACTACATTTTATATATACTTGGGTTCAACTTTACATGTATGCTATCCAAAGTTCGCACACTTGAAAAAGTCAGATAAAGTCGTCTGTGCGTAAACACAGGCTCTTGTAGCAAAGGTTTGGCCTTGAGCCCTCTTTATAGTCATATATTTCAGACATTATACAGTGTGTTCAACTTTGGGTACTGTCAGTATATGTGCTTCAAGGACATGAGAGCACATGCGCTAGAACACCATACCTGTTCCATCGCAAAGATCCTATAGGCATTGGTGAAAGTGTAAATAAATATTTTGGAAATGAAAAAAAATTGCAGATATGACAACATATTAAAGGAATAAATTCATTTAAAAGACCTCATTAAAAACAACAATTCTATATTTTTATATATACAATATAATCTAATTAATTCAACACACGATAATTCGACCATTTTTGGATGTCTCGACCTACGGCCTATCATATGACAAACTAATTCGACACTTTCGATAATTCAACTATTTTGGAAAATCAAATTTCAACAGTTGATATTTGTCTAAAACCCCTATTATTAACAACATATTAGACTGCAGAGTGCAAAAATGTAGAAAAGTGTATGTATATAATTGTATGCATATATTTGTATTTGTATTTTGTATTTGGCCTTGAGCCCTATTTATAGTCATATATTTCAGACATTATACAGTGTGTTCAACTTTGGGTACTGTCAGTATATGTGCTTCAAGGACATGAGAGCACATGCGCTAGAACACCATACCTGTTCCATCGCAAAGATCCTATAGGCATTGGTGAAAGTGTAAATAAATACTTTGGAAATGAAAAAAAATTGCAGATATGACAACATATTAAAGGAATAAATTCATTTAAAAGACCTCATTAAAAACAACAATTCTATATTTTTATATATACAATATAATCTAATTAATTCAACACACGATAATTCGACCATTTTTGGATGTCTCGACCTACGGCCTATCATATGACAAACTAATTCGACACTTTCGATAATTCAACTATTTTGGAAAATCAAATTTCAACAGTTGATATTTGTCTAAAACCCTATTATTAACAACATATTAGACTGCAGAGTGCAAAAATGTAGAAAAGTGTATGTATATAATTGTATGCATATATTTGTATGTAAATAATTGTATGCAAATAATTGTATGTATAGATCAATGAGTAAAATAATTTTTTTTTTGCTTATCCCTAGTACACGTGGTACAGGCCTTGATAATCATGGTGGGTAGAGTAGGCGACTGCTTTAACTGTAAGTACACCACATGTCTAAACATGTGAAAAGCAGTTCGACTTTGCATTTACAAATGTGCCAGAGCCCCGTTTGATTACTTGCGCTTGCTGGTGGGGTTGGACTTTTGCAAGAATCGGAAGCCATTGGAGCATTTTTTTTTTTTTCAGAAAAAAGTGCCCAATGCGGGAATCGAACCCGGGTCGTAGCGGTCGAAAACCAACGGCTTAGACCATCCTTCCACCAACCCCCAGTAAAATAAGTAAGTAAAAAGAAGACCAAAAATAAGTGATAATAATTTATTGAATAACAAATAAAATAAAAAATCTTTAAGGTGAAAAATTATAGGCATTGGTAAAAAAGTAAACAAGAGAAATAGCAATTGGGGTTTTGTGTCTGCGGCGAGTCATATTAGCACGCCTAGCTGTTAGGGGAGTGAGTCTTCCACGGCCTTTTCGAGGCATGACAGAAGACGCTGAAAAAAAAAAGGTAAAATAAGAACCAAGCAGAGGAAAACTATAAAACTGAAAGCCAGGACAGGCATAAAAAGAAAATTCCAAGCATGTGAGGAAACAATTGATGAAAAAAAAAGGATTCCAAAAAAAATACTGCAAAAAAGAAACCAGACACAAAAAGCAACAATTGAGTACACAAATACAGCATCAGCCTATTTATGAGAAGAAAAAAAAAAACGACAGACACAAAAATGGAGCTAAATTTAAATGAAAAACTATAACAGATCAAGTAATCAAATCAGGCATTATGAAAGATACTGTAAAAAAGAAAATCAGACACAAAAATCAGACAAAAGAATAAATGAGATTTTATTCTTTAGTTCATTTATTAAATAAGTCACAAAAATGGAGCTAAATTCAAATGAAAAACTATAACAAATTAATAAAAAAAAATAAAACCTAATCCAAATGTCACCATCATCAGACAAAAGAAAAAATGAGATTTTATTCTTTAGTTCATTTATTCTTTTGTCTGATGCTGTTGCTGAAACGTCACACACTATTAAATTATTTGGATTAGGTCTTATTAATGAGAAAAAAAAAGATGCCAAAGAGAGATGAAAAGATGCCAAAAAAGATAACCAGATACAAAAATTGTGCTAAATTCAAATGAAAAACTATAACAAACTCTTATAAAAGATAATTATTATAGAATAAAAGTAATAATTCAATCTACAATTCGAAAAATAATATAACCTCAGCCTATTTATGAGAAAAAAAAAACGTTGCCAAAGACATTAGGAAAGATACTGCAAATAGAAAACATACACAAAAATTGAGCTCTATTTAAATGAAAAAACTATAACAAAGTACTTACAAATTATAATCATAATCAAATGAATCAGAAATATATATTATAAATAGCGAACCCGGCCACGCGTTGCTGTGGCTAAATTGTAATATGTTAAATTAACATTATACTAAACTATTCAGTACAGTAAAGTTAATATTCACTTATAAAGATAAAAATGTTTTAGCCGATCTAAAGCCCTACGGGATTGAGAATGGAACGTTACGTTAAAATTTGAAAGAGATTTTTTATATATATCGATAATATAGCCCTTCATTGTAATCATTGATTATAATCACTGCATTAATAAATGTCAGTGAACTCGTTTATATGTATTGTTTTTTGTTTTCGAGATATTCTAATAGAACGTTCTAACATTTTCTGTTAAATATTAATATATGCACAAACACAGAATATAATAACTATGTCTTAATTTCGCTATAATTATTGTTATAAATATTATTCTAAAATAATTCGCCAGAAATCGTCCTGATAGTATACTAAACAACTTCCCAAAGTTTCATGGCAAACATCTAAAATAAAATAATACTTTTAATACTTTGCTACAATATTAAAAAGAGGGGGGCTTAGGTGTTTAAAATGTAAAATGTGCTCTAAATAGTATTACATAGAGCCTTCATAACAAACATATTTAAAATAAACCAATCAAAATATAATAATGATGTAAAAACAGACCTTTCTACAATAATATAAAAGAAACGAAAATAAAAAAGACACCCACGCTGAGCCTCGAACCTAGGTTTGTTACAAATATTTTCAAAAAATTGTGTATGTTAATTTTTATTTTAAAAAGCCTACATTTTAAATAAAATAATATTTTTAATAATTTGCTACAATAATATAAAAGAAATGAAAAAAAAAAAAACACCCACGCTGAGCCTCGAACCTAGGTTGCGGGGGTACGAAGCTGCGTACCTAACGTATAGGTTAAGCTTGACGTTACAAATAAGATCATGCGAGGCTATTTAAGGCCATACGTCTGCCGCGAGGGGGCGCTGATTGCGAGTGAATCTACGTTTTATCGTAAATAAAAATGCAACGAAAGGTTATTTCTAAAGAGTAATTAGCCAGAAACCATCCCGGTAGTATACTAAACATCTTCCCAAAGTTTCATCGCGATTGGTTGTAGTAATAAGACAAAAGAACGCATTTCAAAACAAAAAAATTGATGATGATAAATGCAAAAAATCTACGATTGTAAAATAGATTAAATTAAAAAATAAAAATAACTGTTAACATTAGGAAAATAAAAACAGGCCTATCATATGAAGAAAAAAATAACGAAAATTTTGGTATATAGATCGTTATGTGTAGTTCAGAATCTTCGGAGGAGATAGCTCAGGACTTTACAATGGAAAACTCTGTTACGGTATTATCTATATAGATGAGTTTTAAAAATTGTAAAAAAAAAAAAAATGCATCGGCCGGGAATCGAACCCGGGCCGCCCGCGTGGCAGGCGAGCATTCTACCACTGAACCACCGATGGTTATAAAAAATCCCATCCGTGAGCTTCAGACAAACAGACAAACAGACAGAATAAGGCAAATATATAAGTAGATATCCATAAGTGAAATTGCTGATTAATTACTAAATGCCGATTCAATTATGGAATAAATTTAATATTTTAAAAATTATCAAAGCTGATAAAGGATATTCAGAATGATCCAGTACTTTCAGGTTAATGCACTCTGGAATGTGGTATTCTTTTTGGGAGGCAATAGTAATTCTAGAAACATTCCAAAAATTGGCTTTGCATGAAATCCATCGCCTTATAGCGGCATGCCGAAAATGAAATAACTAGCTCGTTGATATTGGAAATGAGAGAGAGAATCGACAAGGATATTGAACATATTTCAAAAACATGTCGTGTGTTATGATATGAACCGAGAGAAAATTAAGATCGTATACATATATTGTATAGGTTAGGCAGTGTCTCAATTTGGTATCACTATATTTAAATAGTTATCCGTGCAAATTTCAAATGGACAGAATTCAAAATATCTGATGTACCTCAAATATCGATTTACTTCCTGGAATTTTTACGACCTATGTATATCCCCATGTAAGGGTCTCTGACAATGCTACTATTTTTTTGTTGGTATTCAATTCAAATAATTTTGTACACAAAATGGCGCGCGCAGTTTTCAAAAAAGTCTTGTACCAGGACATCCAGCCACAAATAGATGATGAACGCTATTCACAAACCCTAAACAAACTTACACTCAATGGTGAATAACCATCATCAATAGAGTAGAAATGTATATAAACATGCGTTTTCAACATAGGACATCGCGCGCCATCTATATACAAGAAAAGGAACTATTAAGCATGCTTTTTTTTTTTTCAAATAAAATAAAATGTGTACTATTCATGCTCGATTAAAATGCGTTTAATTCTACTGTCCTCAAAGCTTATGTCCATAGTTAGCATAAATACCATAACCAAGATTCTCCCCACAGTGTCGGATATTTGAGCGGAATCTCCCAATACAATATTAAAGCTCTAACAAGCGGCATGATTGATTAAATACTGGCGAAGCCGCTTGGAGGGTTCACCACTGATGAGTCAGAACCTCCCAAAATGTTCATCTCAATAAGGACAGTAATTTATTTTCTTTATTTGAAAAAGAAAAATACGTTTTTATTTGAAACGGTTCGACGTATGAAATATTCCCGACATTCAGATACACCAATACTACAGTTAAACATGGGAAATAGAGTACACTATCTAAATAAACACTTTAGAAACTAGGAGCAACTTTTTAAACGTTGTAAAGCAACATTTTCAAAGATGAATGATGACGACATTTTAAATATGACACTTCAACAACCTAAGAAATACTCAGTACCCAACAAAGACAGAGTTAAATATGTATTTACCCCGAATAAAAAAAAAGAAAGAAATTATAATCCTATTTGAATTCAGCATTATGTTCCTGGAAGAATTAGTGAGAAACCTATACACAGGACATTTGGAGCAGAGTATCGTTCCAATTTTAGTATATGTACCGCCGAACAAGCGTGTAATCTGTTTGGAGCAGAGTAAATCTTCTGAGATCCAGTAAGTCTGAGAGGTCTACATACAAGCCTACTTGAGGGACTACCTGATACGTTAACTCTATAAGGAGATTCCTGGGAGGACTGTTATAATCTTTTTGGCCATTCAATCATCATTCTTATTTTAAATAGGGCCAAAAATAGTACAAAGGGGAAATTGTACTGGGATCGGGTGGATAAATTAAGAAAAAGGCATCTCCTGATTGTGCAACTAAACATTTCTGATAGCGTGCGCCATCTGTCGGAATAAATATCAACTAATCGTTGAAGCGTACGTGGTTAACTTTTCTTGCTTAATAAAGAAAGTGAATTTGGCCAATTCTGGAATAATTAAAAATCAACAATTAGTTGATATTTATTTCTACAGATGGCGTAAGCCATCAGCAACTTTTAATTGCACGATAAGGAGATGCCTTTTTCTTAATATAAATAGTGTGTTTATATGTAAATTTTATTTCAATATTGTTATCCCTGTGATAATTGATAACATCGGAGTGAGTGCTATTTACCTTCAAAGACATCGCAATAGATGTCAATAGATGGCGCTTAATTTTAGCATCTATTTTGATGGGAGAGGTAACATTTCTTTTTAAAAGCTTTTATTCAAATTGCTTCCACATCTGTCGTCCAAATTATCTGCTTGTCCACAAATCTTGTGATCAGTTATTATTATAATTCCAGACTATAGAGACGTCTGCGGTTTTACAGGTTCGTTCAATCAACAATCCAAGTAAACAAGGTGTCAGGCTTCAACATGACCGTGGTGATCAGGAATAGACTTTAAAGAGAATTTGTATATTTCCTCTTCTAAACGTTAAAAATAGGCGCAACCGTTTCTGTGGCGTATTGAGCGACTGGCATTCCATGAAAAGACGTGTCGGATGTATGAAACTAGAGCTCTAAATAATTGTGTAGAAATTCCCAGAAATATATAAACATTCAAAATAACAAGAATAAATATGTAATCAAATTAGCTATTTAAAATATAAATACACATATATATTTAAATATATAATTTTAAATTTTTATAATATCACATACATAGTGTATGTGTGAGTGCATTTATATGATTTATAATATTAGGTTTAAAAAATATTGTGTTTTTATATTCAAATATTTTGATTCAAATTTATATATATATTTAACTAATCATTCTGAAGTTTGTGTAAATTTAGAACTCATTTATCTATGGTAAATGTGTACATTTTGATAATTTACAACTGAACTCATTAAATTTTAATTAATAAAATGATGTTAAAAGATTTTATTAGAAATATAATAGAAAGAAAAAATACATATTTCAGCTATCATTTAACAATCAGATTTATACGATTTCGGTTCCAAAATCACTTTATTAGGTATCGCCCAACAAGAGCAACCTAGTTTATGATAATTGAAACAATGAATAATATGTGAAGGTTATTCACATATTAAACAAAATGTTAACGCGGGATTCTATCCATGTTCATGACTGTCGGGAATCGAGGGTGAGAACCACTTGTCCACCGACTTTTGTTATTTTATTTATACGAGTAATTCCAGAAAAGGGTATGAAAGTTAAAAAAAAAAAAAAAAACGCTGACACGGTATGTTAAAGAGTTTAAAGGTAGGGATGAAGATCAAGGTGATATAATGAAAGGGCGTCTCCTGATCGTTCAACTGAATCATATTGTTAAGATTTCATGTTGAGAAAATACTTAGGGAAATGAAAGCACATGATTAGAAAATATAATAAAGTATTATTGAGGAACTACTTAATGTATATTGAATATTTCTACGTGTGTTCTCTACACGTTTTTCTGATAACTAACTACACACAACGTTTGAATTATTGAATTCTATTAATTTCTAATGATAGATATTTCGTGTTTCTAATTCAATTTTTAATTATCTTTTATCATAATTGTTAGTATAATTTTATTTCAGTTTTTTACAAGCAAAAACTGCAAATCTATATATATATAAATGAATGTATGTGTGTGTGTGTGTGTGTGTGGTCTGTTTGTCCTTTATGCCTGACCAAACCACTCATTGGAACGCCATGAAACTTTGGGAAGTTATTTAGTATAGTACTGGGAAGGTTTCTAGCAAATACAATTTTTGAAATAACTTTTCGCTTTAAAATAATCAAGATAAATATTCTAATTTATCTTTTATAATTCAACAATCTGCTCTAAATTTTATCATGATGATACGATGATTTTGTAATGTAGAAAATTAGGAACGACAAAATTCAGGATGACACGGCAATTTATTTGAGACAAGAATAATGATACAATTCCAAGGCAAGATACTATTCCTTTAACTTCCAATTACCGAGGGAACCAATTAATAATGATTTTATTCAACTTATCGAGTATTTTTCAAGGGACCGGGAAAAAATGTTCACTTTATCGAGAGATTCGTTAGACAAACCTTTACTCGGGTAAAACACGGGCGAAGCCGGGTACGTCCATACAAGAATAATGATACAATTCCAAGGCAAGATACTATTCCTTTAACTTCCAATTACCGAGGGAACCAATTAATATTGATTTTATTCAACTTATCGAGTATTTTTCAAGGGACCGGGAAAAAATGTTCACTTTATCGAGAGATTCGTTAGACAAACCTTTACTCGGGTAAAACCCGGGCGAAGCCGGGTACGTCCGCTAGTAGTTAATAAATATTTTAATATATCTGTTATATTTCCTAATCGGATTCTAATATCGTAACGCATATCTATATAGATAATACACTAACAGAGTTTTCAATTGTTTAGTTTTAAGCAATCTCCTTCAAAGATTTTGAACTATACCTAGCGATATATATAATAAAATTTTCTTTATTTTTTGCCTGGTGTGTGTCACACTAATTTTTATTCTCCAAATAAAGGTAACCATATTTTAAAATTTATTCAATTTTCCAATCGTATATTTTTGCCTTCAAATTATATTCTATTTATTTATGAGGACCAAATTTCTTTATTTTTAATTCTTTTTTACAAGAAAAAAGCTGGCAAAAGCCAATTAATATTTTATCTGCCATATTTCAGTAATATGATTCCAATATCATTAATAGCAATCTATTTTTACTCGAAATTATTTTTATTCTCCAAATACAAGGTATGTCCCATAAGTTCCCGGACTGGGTCCATAAAAAAAAAGGTAAGATTTTTTAAAAATTTTTTTATTAAAACTTTTCAAAGTAATCCCCCCTTGCTTCAACGCACCAGCGCCATCGTTTCTCCCAATTGTCGAAACAGTTTTTATAGGCCTCTTTTGGAATGCTCTTCAAT
This sequence comes from Cordylochernes scorpioides, assembly GCA_030710605.1. Lineage (NCBI taxonomy): Eukaryota > Metazoa > Arthropoda > Arachnida > Pseudoscorpiones > Chernetidae > Cordylochernes > Cordylochernes scorpioides. The sequence goes on from CP092886.1 coordinate 69,422,300, forward strand.
GCCAGCAGCGAATTTTCTATTATGTCTTCCCTGGTGTCAAAATGTCTTCCTTTTAGAACTGCTTTGAGTTTGGGGAACAGGAAAAAGTCATTTGGTGCGATGTCTGGGGAATAGGGTGGTTGAGGTAGGATTTCTGTCCCGTTTTTCGCCAAAAAACTCGTCACCAAGTGCGCTGTGTGAGGGCGGGCATTGTCATGGTGTAGGATCCAGTCACCATTAGTCCATTTTTCTGGCCTTTTTTTTTCGAATCGCTTCCCTTAGACGGCGAAGAATGCTCAAATACATTTCCTTAATAACTGTTTGGCCTGCAGGAAGATACTCGTGATGAACAATGCCCTTGTTATCCAAAAAAGCGACCAGCAACACCTTGTTTCTGGATTTCAATATCCTGGATTTTTTGTTTCTAGGCTCACCCTGACCTCTCCACTCGGCAGATTGACGCTTGGTTTCAGGGTCATAGCCATAGACCCATGTCTCGTCGCCTGTGATTATCTTGTCTTTCCATTCCGGATCCGTTCTTGTCATTTCCAGCATGTCCTCACAGGTTGCAAGCCGACACAGTTTTTGCTCATTAGTGAGGAATCTTGGGATGAATTTTGCAGGAGTCTTTTTGAGCCTCAAATCTTCGGTTACGATCCTTCCAATCGTTGTTTTAAAGATGCCTGTGTCTTGCTATAGCTCCACAAAAGTGGTTCGATGATTTTATTTTATCAAATCGGTGATTTTTTTTGCACATTTTAATCAGTCCTTTGAAATTTTGGGCGTCCTTGACTAGGATCATCTTCAATGGAAATTCTGCCAGCTTTAAATCTAGAATGTCATTTAAAAACAGTTGTTCTCTTTGGGGTGTCATTGGGGAATGCTTTATTAAGCATTTCAAAAGTTTCGGTTGCTGATATTTGTAGTTTCACGCAAAAATCTATGCAAATCCTCTGCTTCAATTTTTGTTCCATCGTAAAATCGCCGCAGCGCAAGGTGTAACCTTTAAATAAATTAGAATAACTTTGGCGCACGCGCACGTACCGCCTCGATATTGGTACCACCGTGTTGCCAGATATTTTTTCTATAATAAACTGTCAAATTTATTTACATTTTTCATTTATTTATTTTTTTATGGACCCAGTCCGGGAACTTATGGGACATACCTTGTATTAGTTACTACATTTATCTTCAATTTATTCAATTTTCCAATCGTGGATGTTTTGCTTTAAATTTACTTTATATATTCATCATCACCTAATTGCTCTATTTTAAAACAAGTGCTTTGTATTTTTGAATTTTATTAATTTCTAATGGTAGGTATTTCGTGTTTCCAATTAAATTGTTAATTACATTTTTTTGCCTATAATCAGAATTTCTTCTCTGTGGAAATTTTTCTTGTGAATCTACTCTGGATGCCCAGGATTTATCCGTGGTCGTATCTGCCCGAATGTTTATACTTTGATTTGAAAGTATTTTCATCGAACCTTATTTGAAAATCTGCTTCTAAGAAATTAGAATATAACCATAGCAATTTTTAAGCCACCAACTATACTCTTAATGTGCCTTCACAGGCCCTTTAGGTAAACCCGGGGCGTTGCTCGGGTCATTCGGCTAGTATATATATAAATACATAGGTATATCTTTCTTCTTATATATAAAAGTTAATGTCTGTCTGTTTCGCGATAAACCCAAAACCTACTGAACCAATTGGTACCAAATTTTGCATGTCGCTTTTTATAAACCTGATTAAAATTTCAGGCTACATTTTGATTAATATTTTTGGCTATTTATTTCTTCATTTGAAGAACTTTTTTTTACGCGGAGTAAATACGAGGCGAAGTAACAACACCATGCCAATTAAGCGGCAAATGAGCGTACTGCATTTTTTTTTCAAGTTGCTTTTTTTAAAATATCTTTTTATACGAGTGTTACTTTTATTACAAAAGTATTGTGAGAGAAATTTTTATTACTAAGTTACGGTAAGTGCACACAATCCAATTAAAAAAAAAAACATTACAAAATTAGCGTTACTGTATGTAAATAATGGCGTTCGTATTTTTTATTAATTTTTGTTCTGGCCTTTGTTTTTTATCTATTAAAAAAAAATCGTTTAAAAAGCAGTAGCAGTCATTAGCAAACACATGCAATGTGTTCCATGTACTCTTTTATTTTTTACAGAAAAATATTTACATGGCAGTTTTTTGGATTAATTTTTTTTCTAAACCTAATTTTCAAAATTCGAAACTACGTATTATAGACGCGTATGATACTTTTTAAAAATAAACAATTTATACTGTCCTTACTGGAGGGTTCACCACTGATGAGCCAGGCCCTCCTATTAATTTTTCCATTGCAGTAAGGACAGTAAAAATTGTTTATTTTTAAAAAGAATCATACGCGTCTATAATAGTTTCGAATTTTGATAACAGATGGCGCGCTAATGCATCATAGACCTATTTTTTCTTATTCTTACTGAGAAGATGGACATCACAGTCAAGATCCATCGCAGTCACTCGCTCAACTCAGGCCATTTCAAGGGTTAATGCGCTCGGGCGGGTACCTCGAGGGTTGGGTGGAAAAGCTGCAATCTATTTAAACTATATTGATTTTTAAATAATTAAATGGATTGCAAAAAATAATTAAATAAAATACCTGAATACTGATATAATACAATTTTTGCCATCACACACATTTTGCCTGTGGCTTATGCGTTACTTCTACGCTATTTTATGGTACTTCTACTATTTATTATTGATTTACTTTCAGTATGAAGGAAATTGCACTCGGGGGAATTCTCGGGCGAAGCCGGGTCATTCGTCTAGTTGGATATAAATGTGTTCGTGATGATATTGAAATCAGAATACTGAATCATAACAGATTATTAGATATATTTTGGATTTTTGACAGATATTTTTGCTATTAATTCCAGAGATTTTTCAGATAGGGACCTGAATATTTTGATTTCTCCTTTGAAATCATGAATAATCACTGAAGAATTCAAGTTGTTACACCCAACACTTTCTGAGTTGAAATCATGCAAATCTTTAAGATATAAAAGGAAAGATAGAAATTTGGTCATTCCCAGCTATCTCGACCACTCAGATCTCTAAAAATTTGAACACTTGTATTGTTAGTTGGACTAAGCGAGTGTTCAAAATTTAAGACTTCCATGTAGTCTGGAAACAGATTAAAAGTAAATTACAAAATTTGAAAGGCAAATCGGGAATTAGTTCGTTCCCGATCACTCTGAGAATCCAGAAGTCTGAAATTAGTCAACTTGAATTGTCATCAGGTTCGAATAAGTGTACAAAATTTCAGACTTCTACGTGCTCTGGATATATATTAAAATTTATTACAAGATTAATGGACATACAGAAATGAAATAAGTTAAATAAAGGGTTTTTTTTAAACCGTTATCACTGATGCTTAGGCCTTTAATAGACGCAAGTCTGCTAACATGGGATTGGTCAATTCCTCATATGAGGTGGGAAGTGACGTAAGCATAAACCTAACAAAAATTTGTGTGAATATTAAGGTAAAGAGTATCTTTTAATTTTGATTTCTCAAGCTTTCGAGCAAATTTTTGCTCTTTGACGGGCAAATATTTCTATGTACAATATAAAGATGAACTTTGTACAGAAATAATTGAAAAATGTGTTATTGGCACGTGCTCTCGTGGGCGTGCATCAAACTGTTTACAGCTTAAATATTAAATATTATAATGGGATGAAATATATATTAATTTATAGATAATTTGTCAGGGATATTGCCATATTGGGTTGGGAGGTCTATTTTTCTATTAATGCTATTTATTTTTATTGATACAAGTGCTTCCAGGAATAATCGTTGTTGCTTGCATTTTATGTCGTGATAATGGGCTATTGCTTGTTTGAGATTGTATGTGTGTCCAGTGGTTCACCTGCACCAAAGTTCATCTTTATATTGTGCATAGAAGTATTTGCCCGTTGAAGAGCATAAATTTTGCTCGAAATCTTGCGATATCAAAATATACTCTTTACCTTAATATTATTTATTCTTTCTCTTTCAAATAATTTCTAGGGATCTATTACTCACATAAATATTGTATCTTTACTTTTAATTTGGGGGAACTCTAAATTTGTTGTGAACTATATTACAAAGTTACAGACACACGATGGATTATTGTTTAGGGATATTTGGTACATATTTAATTCGGATTATGATTATTTGATTGATTAATTTCTGGTAAAAATATCGAAAGATTAATTGAGAGAGGGTAACTATTTATAATGGTGTCGTTAAATAAGATAATATATGATAATATTAGACCACACACACACACATTCTATATACAGTTACGAGCGTCATTCTTCATCAGTCATCTCTGTCACCGTTTGCTTTTTTTTTTTTTTTTGGAATGGCGCCCTCCTATTGGTCGGCTACGATCACGCCACCTTTGCCCCCCTCCCCCCCCCCCCCCCCCCCCCCCATCATTGCACCCCCCCCCCCACTCGCTTTTTCGTTTTTGTAACCATTGTGTTGGAGCGGGTCGCTCCTTAAATAAATGCATATATTAGTTAATAACCAAATGGAATCCTCTCTTTCTTTTTCCCAGTAAGAGACGCCTACGGAAGCCAACAGTACATAGACAGATAAAGTACATAGGCTATAGTTATTAACTAACATAGGCATTTATATAAGGCGCCAATTTATAATTGTAACAAATAGTATTTGAATAAAAACATTCAATCGGGTAAAACACGGGCGTTGCCCGGGTCATTCGGCTTGTATATACTAGCCGAATGACCCGGGCAACGCCCGTGTTTTAATTTAGACACGTGGACCTGTTGGATCATTAACGCCCGTGTTTTACCCCCGATTGAATGTTTTGTTTCAAATACTATTTGTTACAATTATAAATTGGCGCCTTAAATAAATGCATATATTAGTTATTAACTATAGCCTATGTGATTTATCTGTCTATGTACTGTTGGATTCCGTAGGCGTCTCTTACTGGGAAAAAGAAAGAGAGGATTCCATTTAGTTATTAGCTAATATATGCATTTATTTAAGGAGCGACCCGCTCCAACACAATAGTTACAAAAACCAAAAAGCGATTGGGGGGGGGGCAAAGTCAAAAACAAAGTGTCTCGCGCAGTGCCGGCGCCATCGTAGCGAACGAATAGGAGAGCGCCATTCCAAAAAAAAAAAAAAAAGCAAACGGTGACAGAGATGATGACACTCGTAACTGTATATAGAATATATACAGTATATATATGTCGATTCCTGTCGACTCTATGTCGAATCCTGTCGACTTTATTCTTTAGCTGTGGTAACTCGGTAGTCTGGTCTGTTGTATTGAGTCGTGGGGAATGATGATGATTGCGCAGTCGTGATGGTGGTGAGTGGTAAGGCACACAGAGACGAATCACAGGGGAATCCGAGGCATCAGAGAGAGGGAACGAAGAGTCCAAGTTGCGGCCGGCGGGCCATCCACTAACGATCTACCTGCTGCTGCTGTCCGCTATCTGGCATCTAATGAACTGACCGCGGGGCAAGCCCTTTTTATATGCTCAAGTCTTACGTCACCGGACGTCTGGCGCCCTGGCGTCGAGGGGGCGGTTTACCTTATTTGGCTGCGGGTAAGTCCTGTTTACGTCATTTTATTGGCGCCGCGTTGACGGGGCGGTTGACCTCATTGTCTCCGGGGTAAGCCCTTTTGGTTTCTACGTTCCCTCTAGATCAGTGATTCTCAACCAATGTGCCGCGGTAATTTTGTGTGCCGCGAAATTCTAAAAATGTGCCGCCGAATTTTAGTCATAATGTTCACGTTTGTATTTGTTTTTCTTTTTTTCTTTTTCATTTTTTTACTTTTTACAATAACGAAATTAGCAAATTGAATGTTAGAGATGTATATTACTTATATTTTGCATAGAAATATTGATACATAATTTGAATTTTCTTGCATTCAAGTTAGCAAAAGTGTGCCGCGAAATTCTAAAATTGTGCCGCCAAATTTTCAAATCTTTAAAATAATGCCGCAACAAAAAAAAGGTTGAGAATCACTGCTCTAGATGTACCTCTTTATTTAATTGAAAACTCAAAAACGATGCATACAAAGTTAAATTGATTAAAAGAGGATTGGGTACAATGATTAAAAGACCATATTAGAGTAGGGGGTGTAAGAAGAGGTGGTGTGAGTATTTACACAGGTGTTTATGATCGTTAAATTACCACAGATGGGCCCCCTGCGTTGAAGAATTTAAAAAGGGGCAGCCTGAGCTAAATTCTGGTAGATGGGAAGTAATTTTTGGGGAAAATTAATTGGGTCAACAAACAAAGCTATTTACAGGGTGGTAAGAAGTTGCGGTCGACAAGGTTACAGAATGGAAAGATGAAGTAGGAACTGTTAAAAGAATGACAACATGGTGATTAAATTGGTTGAAAGCAGGATCAGCTTGAGAACATGGGTTTGCAAGGCGTTTTGCTAGGACGTCTTGGAACTAGTTAACAAGGGATAAAAAAAAAACTATTGTTCTCCACTTAGCGGTCTTTTGTGGAAAAGAAAAAGAAAATAGCGCGATGGTGAGTGAGCGAAAAAAAAACAAAATGCCTGCAGAGTATTTAAGCTTGGTGTATGGACAAACTACATCAAGGAAATTTCTGCAAGTGTAAAAAAAATGAACATATAAAAACACACACACATAAAGAAAAACATCACATTAAAAAAACTGACAAAGACATGGGTTGCGCTGGTGGTGAAAAGATCCGCTAAGATGGTAAGGTTTGGGGAAAGGCAAGGTAATTTCGTGGTTGTTGAGAGAAAACAATTGCATAAGTTGAGAAGTGTGAAAAGAAAATGGGAAACAAAATTAAAATATATCGCTATTTACAAAAGTGGGATAATGGAAAAACATTGATTAAAATTTGTAAACAAGTCCACTTTAGGTTTTAAAGATAGCTTGAAAAGATGTTGCAGTAGTAACATAGGGTGAGATAAAAAAAATGTGTGGGTACATAGGTTGACAAACGAATCAGTGTGCAGCATTGCGACAAGACATCGATTTTAAGGGAGATAGTTGCGGGGTAGTATGGTACAACACGTGGAGTACAAATAAAATAAGGTTGGGATAAGCTATCTGTGATGCAAGGGAAATAGTTGCCAGGACGTAGGTGGTGGGGGAGTTCTAAATAGACGTTGAACGGGTTCTCCTATCAAAATCCAGATTATGGTAAGTGTAGTTGGAAAATGGCTTCTTGTAGTTGAAAAAGTCTATCAGTTTCTTGTGCGTATATTCCTATGTAGATAAGCGTGATTAGCGGGACGGTGGAGAAGGGCATTGTTAGCGTGAAAATTAGGAGAATTAGGTGGAAAATAAAAAATGTTTTCATATTGTATCCTATATTTTTTATGAGAGAGATTAGTTGTGGACTGAGCCATTTATGTTGGAGGGTTGATGACTTGACTTGGGACCGGGTTGGTTCATGATTGATTTGTAGCTGGGGAACTGGGGAAGCATTGTTACTTGAAGTCGGTTCTACTTGGATTAGGGTAAAAAGATTTGGGATTAGAGGTAGAAGGGGTTGGCTGCTGGATGGTTTGATCGGGAGTTGGTATTCTTGGAACAAGTCCGGTGAGAGATGTCGGAACGGAAATGAGTCATTGTCTTTGGGTTGAACATAATGGGCCTGCATGGTGCGGGGTGCTATATGAGGGACGCTTTCTGTGTAGGGTCTGAGTGTAATTATTTTGTCAGACGTAGTGTTAATTTTTACGGGGGGAATGTTTAAAGTGGGGACATCAAATTTGTTTTCATAAAATATGTGTTGATAGTTATGCAATAGGATATTAAATTGGGTCGGAAAATCAGGTTGAGACAATTCAGTTCGCGCATCAGTTAGCTGGCAATTAGGGTTAACAAGGGTTGTGGGAGAAAAAAATAATATGGACATTTTTCTGAAAAGGAATAATTATTTGTGGTTAGTGCATGTGCTGATTGGTTTTGCTAAATTTACATTTTGGCAGAAACGCTTTTAGATATTAACACAGTAAATTAGCTATGGAGTTTAAAATGCAAATTTTTTAAATAATAACATTAAGTAATGAAGTTAAATGAGAAACATATCAATATATTAAAAGTTTGGGAATTTAAACACAAGATGGAAATGTGAAGCCATAAGGTATTGCGGTCATATCGGAAATATAGTGGAAATATGATTTTTTAAAATGTTAAAGATAGTTTAATAAAATATTGAAGATGTGATAAAATAGGTAAACTTAATTTGTTGTTGTCCTCTCTCTCTCTCTCTCAGGGAGCGGACCTTGGAGGAAGCCGTGGTGCTGCGCGGCACGGCCACGCAGTTCTTGCGCATCAGCACACGCACTGCGCGTCGCATGTTGGAGCGTCCCCGCCTGGCCGCCGTTCCCATCTCGCGGTATCTCCGGCGCTGGGCGCCTGTCGTCGACGTGCCCTCCACCAGCCTGGCGTCCTCATCTCTCCGTCGCTGCTCCTTCGGGGGCCATGCAGCGGACATCGCTCTGCGGCTAGCCCTGCACGCCCTGCCTCATCCGGGGCACCCGGCGTCGAGCCAGCCCGTCTGCATCGCCTGCGGCTCCAGCGACCTGTCGCTGGCTCATCGCTACTGGTCCTGCAGCGCCGTCCGCCCTCTCATCCGAGAGGTGTTCTCCATCATCGGGCGGCCGCCGGACCTGCAATCCTGGATCTTCGCGGTGAACCTCGAGAACCACGCCATCACCATCTCCTCAGCGGCAAAGCATGCCATCTACGTTTTCTTCGTAGATCGCGAGATGCGTGGTATCTCTGGGGACCCATTGGCGATCTTCCATCAAACTCTGCAGCGGTGGCAGAGGCGCCATGTACATAGTTGTATTTTTTAATCATTTTCAAAATCTTTTTTTTTTTATTATAACCATCATCCTTATTATTAGTGCGGACTGTGCACCTTACATGTATTGACAGGATGTCAATAAAAATATGTAAATTGTCAAATTGTCTCTCTCTCTCTGTTCCTTCTTCTGTCTCCTCTGTTCCACATGCTCAACGGAGTGAGGCAGGGATGCGCTGCCAGCGCAGCGTTCTTTACCATCTCCACCGGGCCCCTCCTGCTACGCCTGGAACAGCTACTTGGCCGGGATAATGTCCTGGCGTACGCCGACGACATCGTCCTGCTTATCCGCGAGGATGGGCAGCTGGAGGTCGTCAGGAAGATCTTCGAGGACTTCAGGCGTGCGTCAGGAATAAGAGTCAACTTCGGTAAGAGCCAGGGTCTCTGGTGCGGGAGATGGAGGAACCGCACTGACTCCCCGTCGGCAATCTCCTGGAACAGGGAGAAAATCAATATTCTAGGGACCTTAGTGACTCCTGGAATGGGAACTTCGGCTCAAGATCAACACCTGCAAGAGTTGCTGGAGCGAGCCATTGCTAGGTGGTCCCCCTTTGTCCGCGGTCTCTCACTTGCTGGTCGAGCAAAAGCGGCTAATAGCCTGGTGCTCTCGGCCATCTACTATCATCTCCAGGCCTACCTTCCCAGCGAGACCACCATCGGAAGACTGCAGGCAAGATTGGCTCGATTCGTGTGGGGGCACGATCGAACCTCATGGCTTCCCAGTAGCATCCTGGCGCGGCCGATCTCTGTGGGAGGCATGGGACTTCTCGACGTGGGCACTCAGCTCCGGCTGTCGTGCCTTAAGGGTGTCCAGGCAGCACTGCGTGGAGGCCGTAACGCTCACTCTTGGCTCGCTGAGAGCAGGATGTGGCTGACTCCTGCGTCCACTCCTGGCATCTGGCTTCCCCCGCGGCGTCGTCGGAGTCTTCACCTCTTCGAGTCTGCCGCGGAGATCCTAGATCTAAACCACCGGATCTTACAACCTGCACTTCTTCGGGCTCTTCGGGTCGTGGGCGACTGCCGTTTCCTGCGGCCTCCTGAGCTCCTGGCTCCTACAAGATGGCTGGGCTGGCGCATCGGAGAACTGACCGGGCCTGCTCCAAACATCACCATCGCTACGCGTGGCGCCCTCACGGACGTCGCTGCTCTGGGGAGCTTCTGCACACGCCTGATAACCCAGAATGCCCGGGGACGTTATCGCGTCGACAGCCTGGCGGACGCAATCGTGGTGCGCGGGACGACCACCGCCTTCCAGCGCCTAACCACCCGCACAGCCCGCCGTTTGCTTGAGCGTCCGCGCTTGGCTGCGCTGCCCATTACCCAGCTGTTCGGACGGTGGCTCCCCCACGTCAACATCCCCATCTCCATCAGCTGGTCTTCCCTCCGGCGTTGCGCCTTCTCGGGGCACAATGCTGACGTTGCCGTGCGGCTGGCCCTGCACGCCCTTCCCCATCCAGCACATCCGGCTTCAGCCCGGGAGTCCTGCATCGCCTGTGGGTCCGGAGACCTGTCTCTGGCCCACCGCTACTGGTCCTGCAGTCGGATCAGGCCTGTCATCCTGGAGGCCTTCACCATCATCCAACGGCCTCCTGACCTGCAGAGCTGGATCTTCGGGCATGACCTGGAGGACGACGCCCTGGCCATCATGGCGTCCGCCAAGACCCGCATCTACAAGCACTTCCTGGGCCTGGAGATGCGGGGAGTCCAAGAAGACCCCCTCCTTGTCTGGAGGAGAACCTTGTCAAGGTGGTGGAGCCTCCCTAGCTCCTAAAATCATTGTAAATTCCCATTATTTATTCATTACTTTTATCATAATCATTTTGTAAAAATTGACTAGACGTCAATAAAAGTGTTTCAATTGTCAATTGTCTCTCTCTCTCTCTCTCTCTCTCTCTCTCTCTCTCTCTTGGCTGACTGTTTTACATATGGTGTTTAGAATTTATAGTTGTAAATGGTTAAACCTAATTACAAATTTTAAAATTAAACTATGGAATGTGAGATATATTTTAGGTACAAATTACGCAGAGCAAAATAATATTTAAAAGGATTAAAGGTGTGGTGCAATTTAAAAGGCAAAACAATTATGGCAAAATTGATATTTAAAATATTTGAGAAAAAGGGATATAACTAAGAAAATAGGCATTATATATTGTATGCGAAAACTAAAATAGCAGGAAAGTGGGAGTATGGAAGACAGGTAGACAGATATAAAGTACCTTGGAAAGGATGATTCCGGCTTGAGTTGAAAACTTCGGGCGATTGCTGGCGTTGAGCGGAAGATGTGATGGCTGGAGATGGAAGGGGGAAGGCATCAAAGGAGGTAAGATCCAGGTCTTGGGGATGAAGGGGTTGCAGTCTTGCTAGGATGGTTGCCAACTGAAGGATGATGGTGCCAAGATGGGGTGGTAGTGTTGTCGGTCCGTGGTCGTTGTTGGGGAACTTTCCGATCTCCTGCTCCTGGGCTTCTTTTTCGTCCTTGTTCATCCTGTCGACTTTATGTCGAATCCTGTCGACTCTATGTCGAATCCTGTCGACTTTATTCTCTAGCTGTGGTAACTCGGTAGTCTGGTCTGTTGTATTGAGTCGTGGGGAATGATGATGATTGCGCAGTCGTGATGGTGGTGAGTGGTAAGGCACACAGAGACGAATCACAGGGGAATCCGAGGCATCAGAGAGAGGGAACGAAGAGTCCAAGTTGCGGCCGGCGGGCCATCCACTAACGATCTACCTGCTGCTGCTGTCCGCTATCTGGCATCTAATGAACTGACCGCGGGGCAAGCCCTTTTTATATGCTCAAGTCTTACGTCACCGGACGTCTGGCGCCCTGGCGTCGAGGGGGCGGTTTACCTTATTTGGCTGCGGGTAAGTCCTTTTGGTTTCTACGTTCCCTCTAGATGTACCTCTTTATTTAATTGAACACTCAAAAACGATGCATACAAAGTTAATTTGATTAAAAGAGGATTGGGTACAATGATTAAAAGACCATATTAGAGTAGGGGGTGTAAGAAGAGGTGGTGAGTATTTACACAGGTGTTTATGATCGTTAAATTACCACATATATATATATGAAAACAGAAAGGGACATCATATATATGACCGAATGACCCGGCTACGCCCGGTTTTTATACGAGGGCATTTTCCTCCTAGTGTGTATGTATAGAAAAATGTTGTTTTTATTCAAATACTACTCGTTACAATTATGAATTATATACCTGGCTTCGCCCGGTTTGTTTTACCCGCGTGAAAGTTTGCCTAACAAGCATTTTTAAATCAAATTTCGCGGGGTTAGCATACACTTCCTAATAAATTCATTATTGACAAGATACTTATATATATTGATACGTATATTGATATTTAACAAATGAAACATTGAGACACGAATGTTTCTTTTAACAAATAAATCAAGCTTCTACTGTCCCTTACTGCGCTGAAAAAATAGTGGGAGGGCTCGGCTCATCAGAGGTGAACCCTCCCAGTGGTTTCGCCAATTTAATCTACCAGACAGCTTCTTAAAGCTATATTGATATTTGTTGCCCTTCTCCAACAAAACCATTAAGAAATTTTACATGTAGGTAGCTGAATATATATATATAGATTAAAATATAAGCTATTCAAAGAATGATATTAGACAATAAAATTCAATTTTTCATATTTTGAAGTGGTAAAGTTATTAAATCTATATATATAAAAATGGATGTTTGTTGGTCCGTTGGTCCGTCCGTCCGTCCGTTCGTCAGTGATAATCTTCTACATCGCTCAACCAATCGTGATGAAACTTTGGGAAGATGTTTAGTATACTACCGGGATGGTTTCTGGCTAATTACTATTTAGAAATAACCTTTCGTTGCATTTTTATTTACGATAAAACGTAGATTCACTCGCAATCAGCGCCCCCTCGCGGCAGACGTATGGCCTGAAATAGCCTCGCATGAGCTTATTTGTAACGTCAAGCTTAGCCTATAGGTTAGGTGCACACCTTCGTACCCCCGCAACCTAGGTTCGAGGCTCAGCGTGGGTGTTTTTTTTTTTTTTCATTTCTTTTATATTATTGTAGCAAATTATTAAAAATATTATTTTATTTAAAATGTAGGCTTTTTAAAATAAAAATTAACATAAACAATTTTTTAATAATATTTGTAACAAACCTAGCTTCGAGGCTCAGCGTGGGTGTCTTTTTTTATTTTCGTTTCTTTTATATAATTGTAGCAAGGTCTGTTTTTACAGCAATATTATATTTTGATTGGTTTATTTTAAATATGTTTGTTATGAAGAGGCTCTATGTAATACTATTTAGAGCACATTTTACATTTTAAACACCTAAGCCCCCCTCTTTTTAATATTGTAGCAAAGTATTAAAAGTATTATTTTATTTTAGATGTTTGCCATGAAACTTTGGGAAGTTGTTTAGTATACTATCAGGACGATTTCTGGCGCTTTATTTTAGAATAATGTTTATAACAATAATTATAGCGAAATTAAGACATAGTGATTATATTCTGTGTTTGTGCATATATAAATATTTTACAGAAAATGTGCGAACGTTCTATTAGAATATCTCGAAAACAAAAAACAATACATATATACGAGTTCACTGACATTTATTAATGCAGTGATTATAATCAATGATTACAATGAAGGGCTATATTATCTATATATATAAAAATCACTTTCAAATTTTAACGTAACGTTCCATTCTCAATCCCGTAGGGCTTTAGAACGGCTAAAATTTTTTTATCTTTATAAGTGAATATTAACTTTACTGTACTGAATAGTTTAGTATAATGTTAATTTAACATATTACAATTTAGCCACAGCAACGCGTGGCCGGGTTCGCTAGTTATTATATAAACTGACTCTACATGACCCAGCTTCGCCCGGTTTCTCCCCTAGTGAATGTTTGCCGGGCGAATTTGGATTTGACAAAAATATTAATTTTTATTTTTTATATCATAATCACTAATTAATGGTCAAACCGATTTCAAATGTGATTTTGTTAATATTATTATTTTCTCGATCATTTTGTTATTTGTTTCAAATTTTATTAATAAGATACAATAATACGGATAATAAGATACAAACATATAATAAACAATATTTGTTGAAGCATTATTAATTGGGCAACATTAATTCGGTGAGTACACGGGCGAAGCCGGGTTATAATACATAATTGCAAACATTTTAAAAAAAATTGAAACATGTCATTTTATACATATACACTTGGATAAAAATGCTCTCGAGTAAATTCCGGGAATTGCCTTTATTCAGTCAGCTAGTTAAGAATAATAATTCTATAGAGAGAGAGAGAGAGAGAAATAATTGTGTCATTGTTAAAAACTATATTTTTGGGAAAACCTCCACTCCAGCAGAACCCGGACGTATTTTTAAAATTAATCAAAGCTATGATGATGTTTGATGATAAAGAATCAAAAACATCATCATTATATTTATATTACACGAGGAATTTTTTTTTGGGGGGAAATAAATACAGTAGAACCTACCTTTAGCGGACATCTCCAAAAAGGACAGTTTTCATTTGCTAAATTACCATCTTTACAATTTAGCAACTCTGCGGTAAGAGGACACCTCTCCCTAAAGGACACTTTGGCTCTGCAATTAGGCGTCCTTTACAGGAAGGTTCTACTGTACTAAAATTACCGAATCTATTCTTCTAAAAATAAATTGATGTTTCCAATATTTACAAATACACTACTGAACACCATTGTAAAATTTTGTAAGTATATAGTTGAATAGAGATGGATGTCTTGCCGGTAGGAAATCGATCTATAAAATAATATGAATATGTCTATAAAAGTGTGGCTTTTTCAATGACCAGAGTGCGCTAGTTTGCGTAGACAGTCAATAGAGGGCGCTTAGTTTTAGCGTGTATTTTGAAGGAAGAGTCGACCTTTATTTTTATAGTTGAATATATATAACACAAAAGTCATTTAAAGCCTAAAATTAAATAAATAAAAACTATTTTTACATATTTTAGGAGTTATAAAATGATTATAATTATTATATAAGCTAACTGAATGACCCAGCTTTGCCCAGCTTCTTCCAGAATGAATATTTGACAGATTAATATTTTTTTAACAAATGATATTTTCACACACATTACGATATATATATTATAACAACAGATTCCTTACAGCCACCCTCCTAGGGATCACCAACCTAAGTACAGCATCCCTAGAAAATCTCCCAAGAAAGAAATCTGCCTGGCGCCACCTCATGAATTGGAATTTCACTGACATTGTAAATAAAACCAAGACATAGGTCAGAAGAGAGCCCGGGTAATTGGCGACTTCTGTACCCTCCAGGAACCTGGGTTACCCAAATAAATAATATTATATCATTAAACCTCTTATCAGTTGTTGCGATGATTCCGATGAATATATCATTATTACTATCATCATCGTCATTTTAAGACCAACTCCGGAAATTTAAAAAAATCAACAGATAGTTGATATATTGTCCGATAGATGGCAATGAGTCAAGCACCATCATATGCATGAGATCAGGAGGTGCATTTCCATTATATATATATATGGCTGTTCTCATTCCCCTGACATGTTCTTAATATTTTACCGTTTGGTTATAAAATTCAAATTCTATATTGAGCTTCAAAAATAATTTTATTACTTTTTCCTTTTTTTAATGATACCGCGATAACAACAATGGGATTCCCACACCTGCGTCATATAGAAAATGTTTCTTTATTCGGATATAGGATTGCTTCACAGAAGGAAATTCTATAATTTCAAACAAAAATGTAAGGGTTGGAAAGCCTTTCTCAAGCTGCTTTAGAAATTTATCGTAACTTATGTATAAATTGATTTATAAACTGCGCTAAGTGAATATTATCCTTCCTACTTTAGTTAACTCGGTAGGCTATCTGTGATAGCACGTATCTCGCAGTATTGTATCACAATGTGTGATTTCCTTGTGGTTTATTACAGATAATGTACAAGTCACAAATATATTTAGAAGAAATTTATATTTTTATAGAGATTATTTATTATTTATTCCTCGAATATTAATTTTGATATTCTGTTACTCGGAAAATTCCGTGCCTCTCTTTTAATTTATTTAAATCACTCGCCTCAAACCTACATCTATTACCAGCCACCCAGACTCACCCTCAGCATGGAAATTCCTGGTCAACTGGTTCAACTTAACAATCAAATAAGGACGCTAGTAAAATCGCTTTGCACTAGTCCAGGGGTCGGAAAACTTTTGAGTCGGAAGAGTCAAAAATTACAATAAAAAAATTTTCAAAGTTTTTAAAGAGCCACAAAACTTTACTTTCCAACAATAAATAGTACTCGCATAAATAATATTTGCGTATGGAACTATATAAAGAGCCGCATATGGCTCGCGAGCCGCAGTTTGCCGACCACTGCACTACTCCATACTAGTGAACTGGACTTCCCGGGTAGTTGGAGTTCTGCGCTCCAGTAACCTGAGTTATAAATATCTCTATTTATCTAAATAAAGTTCAATTCATAAATTAAATTAAATGTATGCTTACACGTTTGTCCTTCCTCATTCCTACGTGACATTTTGGCGGAGATGGTGGGTAGATTTGAAAGACAAAACTGAAGATCTCCGAGCAGACCATGAGGCCATCGGTGCTGTGAGAAACATCTGCTGCGATTAAGACATGATGCTTGTTGGGTTTATGTGTGGGATCCAATAGGATGAGCCTCTGAAAGTACAATATATTGATTTATTTATATAATTTATAGTTGGAGATTGCAGACAATATTTTTACATGCAATATTCTCCTTTTCTGCAACAAAGTTTCTTTATTAAACTGACATAAAAATTGCCAACACCAAGAAAAATGAAATTCATCTTGAAGATAGAGGCTGCCTGGCCGGCATCATATTTCTGTGAAAAATAGACACTTCGGCCAGTCAGAGTTTAAAAAAAAAAAACTCTAACTGGCCGAGGTTTATATTTTTCACAAAAATGAAATTCAGGCAGAGCATTTGTCTATTTAAAATATTTATTCGATTGAAGTCTTGAGGTCACGGGTTAAATAATGCGCGAGAGTAAAGCCTTTTCAAATATATATAACGGTGGCACGTTAGTAACGGCTGTAGTCGCCACGATCAGCAATGCAAACATGTAAACGTGCATGCAATGTGTTGTACAGGTGCCCTATGTCATTTTGTGAAATAGAGTTCCATTCCTGCGTACTTGATCAGCCAAATCAGCAACGGCGATCAATTTGGCACGCTGTACTATCACCATCATACAACACACTACCCCCTGCCCTACTTTTCTCATCTCAAATATTTAAGGCGAGTATTATTTAACCACATAAAATTTAAACCACCTTGTCACGCCCCTCCCCCTTCTGACGTCTGCGCTATCCTATATCCCTATATAGCAATTCAGTAGGCCAAAGTCATTCCACACCGACCTTAACACCTATAAACTGCTCTGTCACCATTTTATTTTGGCATTACAAGAGTCACTCTAAAAGTTTTTGAAATCAATATTAAATAATTAAAAAAATATTTAAAAAAAATAATACCATTAAAATCTACATGCATTTTTTACCTAACATAAACATTTTCATAAAATAGTAACAACAATGACTCATAGAGGGCGCGACTTTGTTTACAGCGGCAACGATAATTTCTAAACATTTCATCAGACACAATGGAGTTGACTAAAGAAAAATTACGCGCCATGATCTTTTATGATTATAAAAGTAATTTAACTTCTAAAGAATCCCATGAAAGATTGATGAAAGCTTTATGAGATAAAGCTCCTTCTATTAGAACAGTTTTTAATTGGTTTAATGAATTTAAAATTAGAAAAAACAACCTTGAAGATGAACCTCGTTCAGGTCGACCACCAACAGCAGTGACCCAAAAAAAAATTGAGCTGGTAAGATTTTTACTTAGAGAAGATCGAAGAATTACGTATCAGCAGTTAGAAAAAAATATGGGCATTGGATCGATAGCAATCAACACCATCATTAATGATCATTTAAAATACAGAAAACTTGTTAGTAGATGGGTACATCACAGCTTGACTGAAGACCAAAAACCTGGTCGATTAAATGGTGTAATTTCATGTTGAAAAAAATTGATGAAAGCAAATCAAAGGTTGTTTTCAATATTATTACAGGTGACGAAACTTGGATTTGCAATTTTGATTTAGAAACAAAACGGCAATCTACTCTTTGGTGCTCTTCAAAATCACCTCCCCTAATAAAGTTCGCAGAGCTCGAAGTGTTGGAAAACAAATGGTCGCTTGATTTTTTAAAGGAAAAGTGGTTTCATTGACATTTTGAATTTAGAAGATCGGAAGAAAATTAATAGTGACTGTTATACAACAAAATGCCTTCCAGCAGTATTTGAAAAAAATCAAGCAAAGAAGACCAAGAGCTCAACTTAGAGGAGTCCTTCTTAACCATGACAATGCAAGACCGCACACCTTAGACCAAACATTAGACTTTTTAGCCAACTCTGGTGTCCAATTAGTCATTCATCCACCATATTCACCAGACCTAGCAATTTCGTTTCGTGATATTGCAGAAAGACTTGGAAAAAACGTGCATGCAACGTCACGGGAAGGCACTATCTAGAAAGGACCGGTATCTGGCCGCACACGGGCCACTACTGAAACGGAAGATCGTTGCATTCTTGCGTTGCTTTGGTATATCTTACTCTATCTGAATAAGTAATTATAAATTCTGTTAGAATCAAAGTGACACAAATAACTGCAAGAAATCCAGGGGGCATTTTCCAACAGGATAATGATAGTCTCCATACCGCTGCTGTCACCCAACGTGCTCTCCACGTTCCCTTGGCCTGC
The DNA here is from genome assembly GCA_030710605.1 of Cordylochernes scorpioides. NCBI lineage: Eukaryota > Metazoa > Arthropoda > Arachnida > Pseudoscorpiones > Chernetidae > Cordylochernes > Cordylochernes scorpioides. The sequence goes on from CP092886.1 coordinate 69,441,005, forward strand.
GAGATCATCAGTTTATCGAATACATATGAGACATTACTGAGCGACAACCACAGCTCCATCCACAACCAGCACGTACCGTTGTTGATCAAGTGCAACATCCATGAAACTCCATTAAATAATGACATACAGCACCTTTGCAACACAATGGCTGCACGCTTGTATGCTTGCATTGCTAGTTGTGGCGACTAAAGCGGTTATTGATGCATCACCATTTCATATTTAAAACGACTTGTGCAATATTTATCCTGTAACACCTTAAAACCTTAACCAAATAAATATGCTACATAGACAAATGCTTTTCAGATATAAGAAAATTGCGATATACTTTATTAAAAATATCAAAAAACCTAACGCAACAAGATTCTTTATTACAAGCTTTTTTGATATAAAGTTTTTGTAATAAATAAACTTGTTGTATTAGGTTTTTTGATATTTTTTTACAAATGATTTTACTGTGAATTTTATTCATCTAAAATTAATTTTTATCGGTTGTTTGTATTTTTTCCACCAGTGTATTATGTGCGCGCATGACCCACGATCTTACGATTCCCTATACTTGTCGTCCTACTAGTAGCCAGCTCGACGTGTGCGGGTCCAATTCTTCACTGCTCCCAACATTCGGGTGGTGGCAAAACGATTGACGTGACGTACCCTACGCCGAATTGACCATCCTGCCGTTTTCAGATAGACGATAATGCCTCTCTGAAACTCCATCAACTGAGAATAATATATTCTGTTGCGTTTACCCCGCATTCTTGTTGCTCCGTTCTTTTTATAACTAACAGGGATCTCTGTGTGTCTTTGTGGGGTATTAGAGCCAGGATCACGACCTTCACAGTGGCCATGTTTCCATTGAGGATACAAGAAAGCACAATAAATTATCTATGGAAAATTATTTAACGAATAATTGATTACGCTTAGCAACAAAGGAAGGAAATGTAAATTCGTCCATGATGAGGAGGGGCAATGCAAATCAGGCTGCGGAAAAATTGAACATTTTGCGGATTTGAATGGAACTCCGGAACATAAAAATAACATGCCACCTTTTTCCTCCCAGTATAGCAGTACAAAAGGAAAGACTCTGACCCAAAAAGCCAGAGGCTCACGGTTGCGAGGCCTGACGCCAACCCTCATAGGGCAGTTACACAGAAGGCCAAGGGGAAATTCTCGGCCTTCGTCAAAAACACCAGACAGCAGCAAGGGTAGATCAGTGCTGCTATGTTGAGCGATGAGCAGACTTCCATCCTATGCACCACATGTAGGTCTTGGAGGAGATTCTGGGGAAGGGATCAGTGTACAAGCTGATGAATATGTCCAGTCATGTTCTAGTGGAACTGGCCATCATTGAGAAGGCGGAGCACTTGGTAGAGGAGGGACAGTGGGGTTCAGTCCACCCCGCAGCCCACATCTCAGAAGGGTCTCCTTTCGCTCACCCAGACACCGCCCTTCCCAAAGAAATTCAAATTTCTCACAAGCATAACAATTTGACCAACCTTAAGGTTTAACCGTTTTGGAGGCATTCCCGTGGGAGTAGGGCTATTGAGAAATTCATTAGGGTAGTTATTTTGCTCCTCCACATTATCATACACTCCACAATGTCAACACCAAGAAACACTGACCACTGTTTGGTAAGCAATCCAATACTTTCTCATTTATTATATTCTCACAATTATGTATTGTGACTTTGCTTTTGGCGGAAAGGTTGTTGCTCTTAAAAGTGACTTTCGCCAAGTGCTCTCTGTTATACTTCGAGCTTCAAGAGCTGAGATTGTTGCTGATTGCATCAAACACAGCAAGCTATAGCTATTGTTTGTGATCTTGCGCATTACTCAGAATATGCGAGCAAGTATTGATGCGCAGAGCGTCTCTCAAAGTTCGCCTAAAGTTAGTAATAGTTATATACCTACAGACCAACATGGCCTCATTTCTCTTCCGGACAGATGAATCTTTCATGGTGGTTACCTGTGCAGAAAGACTTGGGTTCTTCATTTGGCGATATTACCGCCTTTAGCAAGTCTGTGATTTTAACGCCAAAATAAAAAACGCCATTATTGAGAAAGCATAATTCAAATTTCTCCCAAGCATAACAATAGTACCAACCTTAAGGTTTAACCGTTTTGGAGGCATTCCTGTGGGAGTAAGGCTATTGACAAATTCAGTAGGGTAGTTATTTTTCTCCTCCACATTATCATACACTCCACACTGTCAACACCAAGAAAGCATTGACTCCTGTTTGATAAGCAATCCGATACTTTCTCATTAATCTCTAATTAATCTGTGTTTTTGACGTTAAAATCACAGACTTGCTAAAGTGGTAATATCGCCAAATGAAGAACCAAAGACCTTTTGCACCAGGTCACTCCCATTAAAGATACAGCTGTCCGGAAGAGAAATGAGGCCATGTTGGTCTGTAGGTAGATAACTATTACTAATTTTAGGCAACCTTTGAGAGAAGTTCTGCGCATCAATACTTGCTCGCATATTCTGAGTAAGGCGCAAGATCACAAACAATAGCTATAGCTTGCTGTGTTTGATGCAAGCAGCAACAATCTTGAGGCTCGAAGCTCGAGGTATAACAGGAAGCACTTGGCGAAAGTCGCCTCTAAGAAAAACAAACTTTCCGCCAAAAGCAAGGTCATGAAGCATTATGTCCCTTAGGAGGCGATCCGCAATTTCAAGCGCTCTGTAGTGGGCCGTAGCAAAACAATTTGGTTATGAGAGAGAGATAAATAAATAAATTAAAATTTGAAAGCAAAAATCTACAATTGGAAAATTGAATAAATTAAAAAGAAATATATCTACTAATATAAATATAGTGCGTGTGTGTTTTTTTGGAGAATAAAAATAAGTGTGACTCATGAAGCTAAAAAAAAAACGAAACATTTGGTATATAAATCTCTATGTATAATTCAGTAACTTTGGAGGAAATTGCTTAAAACTATACAGCTAAAAACTCGGTATATTATCTATATGGATATGGAATATATGCGTGATGATATTGGAATAACAGAATAACGCATTATAACAGATAAATACAATTATTGACTTTTGACAGTCTTTTGCTTGTAAAAATAAAAAAGGAAAAATATGTAACAAAACTATACTTATAATTATATAATAAAAAAGTAATTAACAATTAAATATGAAAAATGAAATCTTTAATATTAGAAATTAATAAAATGCAATAACAAACGCACGCGTTAAAAAAAAAGCAATTTGATGATGAATAAATAAATAAAATTGAAAGCGAAAAAATCTACGATTGGAAAATTGAATAAATTAAAAAATAAATATAACTACCAATATTCAGAGAATAAAAATAAGTTTGACACATGAAGTAAAAAATAACGAAATATTTGGTATATAGATCGCTATGTATAGTTCAGTATCTTTGGAGGATATTCCTTAAAACATTTTACGGCTAAAAACTCTGTTAGTGTATTATCTATATGGATGTACATTTAAAATATTGTAATGTTTTTTTAGTAGTTTAGGTGAAGAATAGAAGCAAACATCATTTTTTACATTTAGAAGAATTTATTACGTATATTTTGTATTTATTTCGTAAAAAAAAAAAAAAATTCTAATGGATAATAAAGATAATGATGATAGTATGATGCATTAGCGCGCCATCTGTTATAAATTCGAAACTATTATAGACGCGTATGATTCTTTTAAAAATAAAACAATTTCTGGTTTACTACTGATGGGCCAGGCCCTCCCATTAATTTTTCCATTGCAGTAAGGGCAGTAGAAATTGTTTTATTTTTAAAAGAATCATACGCGTCTGTAATAGTTTCGAATTTTCATAATGATGATAGTATTAATTCATTATCATAAACATCATCATAGTTTTGAATACATTTTAACAATACGTTCGGGTTCTGCTGGAGTGGATATTTGCTCCAAATTACTGTTTAAAAATGTTATTTATTTTACCTTTTTTTAAAAATATATTTATTATTATTAAGTAGCCGCATGACCCGGACAACCCCGGGATTTACTCGAGGACATTTTACCCGAGTGTTTTTAAAATCAAATACAATTTTGCAAATATTTTTTATGACCCGGATTCACCCGAGTGCTCCCCGATTGAATGTTTGCCCAACACAAAGAATGTTTTATCAAATATAATTTAGAGTATGATTGGATTTTTATTATCACTCTAAGTAAAAATAACTTGAAAAAAATTTTTTTTAAATAAAACAAAAAAAATGATAATATATATATTATAATGCTATATTAATTGGTATTTTCTCATTATTACTAACTAGATTAATAATTTCTTTAAAAATAGACATTTCGGCAAGATAAAGTTTTATTTTCGCAACGTTTCAACAATAATTTTTGTCTTCGTCAGGAGAAATGAATAAAAATAAAGCATTTGACAAGGTGTTAAAAATTATTGAGGTTGCAATGGCGTTCTCTCACGTTGTTTTTCAAGTTTAGCACAACATCTAAATCACAAGTCAAAAACAAATATTAAACTCACCAAGGACTATGATCATTGAAATGAATATAAAATAATAAAATTAAACTATATATATATAATAATCACAAAGATTTCATAATGTTATATATATATATTATATGCAATTTATACCTAGCCTTTTAAACTACTTTTTAAATTTAAAAACGATGCGTATTGTTGCGGAATATCTTCAAATGTATTTATAGTTCTTGTCCCCATTTCTCGTGACATCCATCCCTATAAAAATAATCTTTACGTTTTATTTTTTATATTCCTATAAAATATCTCAATATCATTCCAATTTGGCCTTTGTCCCATATATATTGTATGTTCCCCAATTTTACTTAAAGCCCTTCTCCCCAATAAACCCTGTTGGTGTTCCTTAATTCTGGTCTCTAAATTACGGCCGGTTTCTCCTACATAAATTTTGTCACATTCTGTGCATTTAATGCCATAAATTACCTTACTTCGTTTTGATGTTCTTATTCTGTTCTTCATTGTGTTATTTCTAGTTTAAAATTCCCTTTTTGTGTCCCAGTACTGTACCAAATTTTATATTTAATTATTTTCAAATTCTAGAAATTTCGCTATAAAAACTTCTCTAATATATCGAATTATTATATTATCGTAACCCCTTCTGTAGTTCTATTCGAATTTGGTCTATTTATTTCATATCTTCTAATCCATTTATTTATGAAGCCAAGTGGATGTTCGGATTGTTCTAACTCCGCTCTAATTTTCTTTATCTCTGTTTTATAAATATATTGGTCTGTACGTACCTGTTGGCTCTTTGTACAATATATTTTATCACCTGTCTTTTATGTATTACAGGATTGTTGGAATTAAAATTTAGATGTATCCCACAGTTTGTTGGCTTTCTGTAAACGCTGGTTATAATAGATCCATCTTCTTTACGGCTTAATCCTACATCTAAGAATGATAAAAATCCTTCTTTTTCTGTTTCAAAAGTGAATTATATTCCTATTTCTAAATTATTTAACTTGCCAATGATTTCGTTAAGTTTTCTTCTTGGATCACTGCGAAGACATCATCTATATGCCGTCCCCTTATTTCTATTCCCTCTATTAAAATTGCCTTTCTATCTACTGATGTCATTACAATGTCAGCTATGATCAAACTGGTAGGGCAACCCATAGCAGTAGCGTCTTTTTGTGTCTGTAAAATTTAGCCCCACATATAAAATAAATATTTTCTAAACATAAAACCCAAAGCTTTCCTTCAGTTAATTGATTTCTAATATCTTGTTTATGCAATCTTGTCTTTTCACCTCGAAATATTCTTTTAGATCCTTCAGAGCTAGAGTTCTATTAATATTAGTAAAAGGCGATTTGACGTCAAAGGATACTATTATTTCATGGTCATTCAGCCGTACATTTTTAGTGTGTCTAATAATTCTTTCCTATTTCTAATCTCAAACCCAGAGATTTTGCTTGTATTTGGAACTTGGTCTTTAAGCCAGTCCGCCAGACCTCTGGTGGTAACCTTAAATCCTGGCACAATGGGCCGTAGGGGAACTCCTTCCTTGTGGATCTTTGGTAATTCTTTGAAGAGAGGTGACATCTTCTAACTTCTTTATTATTTTATCAATGGCCTTAGATTTCATGCCTTTGATAAATTTTGAATATTTTTTTTAAATTTTTTTAGTTGGATCTTCTCGAATTTCTTCATAAGTGTTATCATCATTGGAAAAGTTCGTAATTTTATCATTATAATCCTCTCTCTTGATCACGATTGTCATGCCTCCTTTATCTGCCTTAGTTATAACTATGCTGTCGTCATTTTTTAATTCATTAATATCCCCCCATTCTGAGCTTTTTGCTTTCTCTAATTCAAATTTCTTTCTGTTTTAAGTTGTCTTGATATAAAATTTGTTATTTTGTTTTTAATATAACTTTATCATTTTTTTCATTTAAATTTTAAATTCCATTTTCAATTTTAGAAATTAGTCTAATGTAATCATTTTTGAGAGGCATTGATCTATAGTTTGAGCCTTTATCAAGAAGCCTCAACTGAGTTTCTGTAAAATCCCTACCTGAGATGTTGCACACTCTTCTTGGATCGATCTTCTTAATTCTAGGAGCAATCTATCTAATTTGCTCCTCATTAGCCGTTCTTCTATTTTCCTTATCCCTCTGTATACTCTCTTCAAGAGTTTTCATGTAATTTTCTTCTAATATTTCTGAAATAGCACTTCGCTGACTCGCCAAATTTTACTTCTGTATAGCTACCATTCTGTGAGATGCTTGGATGCGTGCCTTGACGAACTGAAGACTTGCTCTTCTAGCAATCTGTCTTCCATATGGAGTTTTAACCAGCGCTTTTACATTCCGGCTCGAGGGATTGATATTGAGATCTTTGATACGGTGGTTAAAATATAAGGAAGGTTTTGTCCTTGAAAACTTGATCATAGTCTTCTCTAGTTGCCTTGCCATTTATAATATTTCTGGATCAAAATTGGTCTTGATTATCTTGAAGATAGAAATTGAAAGGCAACTAGAGAAGACTATGATCAAGTATGCAAAAAAGGACAAAACATTTCTTATATATTTTAAGCACTTCAAGATAGATTAATAATGATGTAATTATAATAAAGGACATTTATTAAAGCAATATTCGCTTGGCAAACAATCATTTAGGGAGAACCCGGGCGAAGCTAGGTCATTCCAAGACAGTATATACACTCTATTAAAAAAAAAAAAAAATCGACGAACCAAGAAGGAGTTTCCGATTGGGGCAAAAATTGTCTGTATGTGAAAGACGTGTATAGGGTAAAAACCGATTACAATTTCAGAATAATTAATTGTTTTATTATATATATACAGAGTTTGATCGCCACAAATTGAGATGGTCAATATGTCGGTGGACCCCCCTCTGGCCTGGATGCAGGCTGCCACCCGACGACGTATCATGGACTGATATAGATTCCGGATGGTGTGCTGCGAGATTTCTTATCAAATTGTCTCTAACTGTCGGGGGGAAAATGATCAACATTCCGGGATGGTTATAAATGCCTTCCCCTCAAGTTCCGGATTTTCTCTATGGGTGAGAGATCAGGCGACCTTGCTGGTCACGGAAGAGTTCGGCAAGATTGAAGACCATCTATAGTAACACGTGCTGGGTGTAGCCGTGCATTATCTTGTTGAAAAGTAATCCCGAAGTGAGGTGTGAGAGGACGGCAACAAAACAGGCCATAGAATGTCGTCTACGTACCTTTGTGCTGTCAGGGTGCCAGGAATGACTACCATTGGGGTCCTGTTATCAAATGAAATAGAGCCCCAGACCGTAACGCCTGATTGGGGACCTGTGCGGTGTTCGAAAGTAAGGCCAGAAACCACACGTTGCCCAGGACATCTCTAGACACGTTTGCGACGGTCGTCAGGACACAGTAAGAAACAGGACTTGTCGCTAAAGACTATACGTCCCCAGTCAGCGCAGTTCCAAGTTGACCGATCCCGACGCCACTGAAGTCGGACTTGACGGTGTACGGGTGTGATGGGTAGGCATCGTAACACGATCGACGAGCTCTTAGATTCTGCGCTATCATTCCTCTGTGGATGGTAATTTTGGACACTTGTGTTCCGGTCACACGTTGGATGGTAGATAACGCAGAATCCGGTGCTGCGACAGCCGTTCTGAGAATCGCTATGTCCTTCCGTTCTGTTGTGTCCCTTGGTCGACCGCTGCCGTCCTGATGTTGCATTTTTCCGTTTTTGACCCACTCTTGCCAACATCGTCAATAGCCGCCCGACTTCGACCCAGATGTCGCGCGATTAGTCGATTAGACCAATCAGCCTCTTCCAATCCAAATGGCACGACCTCTTTTCAAACTCGGACATACACTCATGGACAAAACTTAAGTGGAAAGTCTGATGTCGCCGGTTATCTTTTTTTTTTTTTTTGAAGGAGACAAAGACAATTTTGTTCATATTTGGTTATCTCTTGTTTCTTCAATAAAGGTCTCTGTGTATCAAATATCTTTTAAAGTCATTGTCTGAATACCGATATACATACTAAAAGGTACAACGTCCTTAAATCTTGTCCATGAGTGTACGTCAAGTTCCTCTCTCTAACCTTTGTGGGTAGTCATGTTTAATGTGGGTGTTTATATGGTACTAGACGTAAGGCCCGGGCAACGCCCGGGGTTTACCCGAGTGCGTATATATTTTAGAAATGTTTTAATTAAAATACTATTCGTTACAATTATAAATTGGCGCCGTGGATGTCTCTCTTGTGAAACTTCCCGCCCCAAACTGTGTGTGTCTTGAAAATATAAAATTAGAATTGTGGATTTTCATAAAGAGTGGTCGCTATAGTCAGGGTGGTCTGTATAGACAGGTGTATGTATCACACTGCTGTTAACAGGGTTGCCTAGAGTGACCGCTATAGTCAGGGTGGTCTGTATAGACAGGTGTATGTATCACACTGCTGATAACAGGGTTGCCTAGGGTGACCGCTATGACAGGGTGGTCTGTATAGACAGGTGTATGTATCACACAGCAGATAACAGGGTTGCCTAGGGTGACCGCTATGACAGGGTGGTCTGTATAGACAGGTGGATGTATCACTCAGCTGATAACAGGGTCGCCTAGGGTGACCGCTATGACAGGGTGGTCTGTATAGACAGGTGGATGTATCACACAGCTGATAACAGGGTCGCCTAGGGTGACCGCTATGACAGGGTGGTCTGTATAGACAGGTGGATGTATCACACAGCAGATAACAGGGTTGCCTAGGGTGACCGCTATGACAGGGTGGTCTGTATAGACAGGTGGATGTATCACTCAGCTGATAACAGGGTTGCCTAGGGTGACCGCTATGACAGGGTGGTCTGTATAGACAGGTGGATGTATCACACAGCTGATAACAGGGTTGCCTAGAGTGACCGCTATGACAGGGTGGTCTGTATAGACAGGTGGATGTATCACTCAGCTGATAACAGGGTTGCCTAGGGTGACCGCTATGACAGGGTGGTCTGTATAGACAGGTGGATGTATCACACAGCTGATAACAGGGTTGCCTAGGGTGACCGCTATGACAGGGTGGTCTGTATAGACAGGTGGATGTATCACACAGCTGATAACAGGGTTGCCTAGGGTGACCGCTATGACAGGGTGGTCTGTATAGACAGGTGGATGTATCACACAGCAGATAACAGGGTTGTCTAAGGTGACCGCTATGACAGGGTGGTCTGTATAGACAGGTGGATGTATCACACAGCTGATAACAGGGTTGCCTAGGGTGACCGCTATGACAGGGTGGTCTGTATAGACAGGTGGATGTATCACTCAGCTGATAACAGGGTTGTCTAGAGTGGCCGCTATAGACAGGTGTATGTATCGCACAGCTGATAACAGGGTTGTCTAGAGGGGGGCAGGGAGGCCACGTGTTCGCTGGCAGCCAATTGGCGCGCATTCTATCCGTGAGCTTCAGACAAACAGACAAACAGACAGAATAAGGCAAATATATAAGTAGATTGAAGAGAAAAAATAATTTTTATATTTTTCAATATTGATTTTATAAGAAAAGGTTGGAAAAAAAGTATTAAGCATATATGACAAATTAAGAATAAAGAAAAACACAAGAAACAAAGAAACAACAACACACGAAACAACTTCCTTAAGTTTTGCCCATGAGTGTATATTCGTAATAAACACAAATCTTTCGGCGAGGTAGGAGGGTGCAGTATAAATAGGCTTACTGCAAAGAATATCAAACACGGAAATTTTGGAAATCAACTCGTGTCCTGCCGAATTTTGAGTCTAGAATACTGGTAGAACTGGATGCGCAGTTCAGATGCGCTGGAGCTCTTTCTCTGCATAAATCGGCCACAAAATTGCAATAATTTGCATTGTGTCTTTGAAACGTCTTTGTATACGTATTTCTATATAAATAGTACAACTCCTTTTTGATACGTCGATTTTAGAGAGTAATAGTATTATTATAATTTTATATCTGGAAAATACGCAAAATATTTGTTATTTGTCTAATTTTAGTCTTTGATTAGCGTATATGCTACATATATTAAGCTACATGCATGCAAAATTATCCAAGGGTTTGTTCAGTACTTTTGGTGGAGTAGAGTAATCCATTTATATTTAAAATAGGCCCTACGCCATCCAGACACTAAGCAAATTAACAAAATGGAAAACAAATTCAACGTAATTTATAAAATACCTTGTAACAATTGTCAAGCCAATTATATAGGTAAACCAGCAAACCACTTAAAGATCTTTTAAATCAACACAAATCAGGATTAAGAAATTATAACCCACTGTCTCTCCTTGTAGATCATGCACTGAACAACAACCACACTCCGGACTTTGAAAATACAACTATTTTATACCAGAACATTAAGGAAAAACACTGCCGATTGTTCTTAGAAAGCTGGGCCTCTGCAGAATACAAAGAAAGTATAAATAGGAAAATTTATTTGCCAGACATTTACACACCATTTAGATCTTCTTAAAATTTTTGTCTAAATATTTTAATTTCAATTAGTTAATTTTTGTTTTTAAATTGACTACTTACACTCGGGTTCTGGCTTAGAATTCTAAAGATGAACAGCAGACGACTCCCCCATATATGCTTAGCTCAACTATATGAGATATCAAGAAATAGAAATATATATATTGGACTTGCGGAAAGTTTGGCCAACATACTCAACTCAACAGGATTTTCTTGGTTAATTAACTGCAACGATGCAAGGATTATCCGGCAAGAAATACCATTAATAACTAAAATTGCAATAGAACAATCTATTCAAAGTGACCAGGCACAAATAGAGAATTCTAAATTCTACCCTCACTATAAGTATTTACACAGTTCATTCCGAATTGAAAACTATTTACTTAGCAACTTTCCATTCCCAGTAAAACGCTATATCGCACAACAGAGAATACTATATTCGTTTTTCAAGGAAAACCATACAAAAATTTTCAGGGAGGGTGATAAGATTTGTGATCTCTGCAAAGAAAGTATGGAAACTGAACGATCTCATTATATCTATGAATGCCAAGATATATTAGCGAGGAGAGAAGGACATTCTTTTCAACGGTAGACACCAGCCAACTTAGGTCAATCAAAACGATGTTAACCAGTGCCCAAACAAGTAGACTAGTTGCTCAGGCCCTATATAATTTTTACAAGGCAGTAGGTGTAAGGAGGGAGAAAAGAGAACTTGGAAGCTATTGTTCTTACACCTCAGAATGATGACGAAACATCGAGGGGCCATCGTGTTGGTCGACGATGAGATTGCGGAGCTGGTGATAGGGATGGCTGTGCTGGAGTAAACCTCCTTTTTGTGTCTGGATGCTATATTTATGGCGAACTAAAAAGCGCTTATGGAATTGAAGACTTGAGGCGATGGCGTCGACCTTTCATATTAAATCTTACTTTTCCTTATTACTAATAATTGTATATAGTTGCGGAACTACTGGTTTCCTGTGCTGCTCTTTTCCTGTTATTGCACCTTGTTTACGGAGAATCTGTATAAGACTAACGTCTTAATAAAGGCTTTGTGTGTGTGTGTGTGTGTTTTTAAATTGACTTAATATTCACTTTTTTAAAGGGAGAGGTGCCTTTTTTAAATTACATGACATTCCTTTATTTAATTTTTCTGCTTTAATGAATTTTTAAATTTTGTTGTAATACCCGCGATTTCTTAAATTCTATTTTCACACATTAGTAATAATCTGTAAATTATACACACCACTTGTTTAATTATTTTTACATTTATCGCTTCAAAACGCAAAAGTACATTAAACATATAACATATTACATGCAATACATTAAACATTTTTAGTTTCCACTTTTTATTTAATTTTTTAATATATTCATCCAAAAATTGTTTTAAATTCCATTTTAATGCATTTTTATAAATAAATTTTTACTTATAGATAATTAGATCTCCATAAAAATTTGAAATGAATTTTTTAAATTACACACATTTAATTGTTACACTTTTTGAAAAGCTCTCACAGTTTTTTTGTTTAAATCATTTTAAAATTATTTTCAAATGTATTAAAGCATACATATATTTTTACATTTATCTCTCAATGAATTATTGATGAATTATATTTCATGTACGTATAGATGGAAAATTTGCCGGGAGGAAATTGATCCATAGAAGCATAGGGCGCCTCTCCCATCAAAACAAACGTCAAAACCTGACGCCATCTATTGACCGTCGCCGCAACTAGCGGCCTCGGGTCGGTGACAAAGCCACAACACCAGCTTTGGTAAACTGAGAAGCGTCCACCTAGAGACCATGGTTTCGGGCTAATGGCCCTCGTCAGTCTAGGGCGGACTTTGGCTACCTTGCCAGCAAAACATCTCTTTGGTAGATTGTGAAGATTCCATTAGATCCCGTGTGGATCTCATGGAATAAAGTCCGCCCTAGACTGACGAGGGCCATTAGCCCGAAACCATGGTCTCTATGGTCTAGGATTTAAGTATGGATTGCTCTATTTTCAGAACAATATATATATATACACTGCGTGACATTGAAAATGGAACACCAAGAAATAGTGGCCAGAAAATTATGCAAATTTCAGGGTAGACGCGCCTAACCGAGTTATGCAAATGATGTAAAATGCGCAGCTCTCGTGCGCACATGGAGTAAGATATAAGGGAAGGAACTTGCAGAAAGGACAGTATTCGTGTCGTTATTTCTTTAAGGAAAATCATTGTAGAATTTTTGTTCTTGTGTCAAAAGACACGTGTAATAACAGAGAATGCCAGGTCATCGTAAACGGAGGCAGTTCAAGCAGACAGACGCTTTTACGAGGGGCATGGTGATCGGACTGAAAAGGGCAGGTTGGTCCATACGTCAAATCGCAGCTGATACACACCTTGGTGCGTCCACGGTGCACCGACTGTGGAGAAGATGGTTGGAACAAGGAAATGTGGCAATTTATAGGAATGTCGGTGCAACCAGAGTGACGTCAGCACGTGTGGATCGGCGTATCCTTCGACAAGCAGTGGCGGCCCCACAAGCCACTTGTACCGCCATCCTGCAACATGTGCGAGACACCCTAGATCATTCCATCTCGACCAGAACCATTTCCCGTCGATTGGTTGCTAATGGCTTGCACTCATGCCGTCCGCTAAGAAGACTGCCATTGACCCCTCCGAAAAGGCGCCGACGTTTGGAATGGTGCCGGGCTAGATCGACGTGGATGACGGAATGGCACAGGGTCGTGTTCTCAGATGAGTCGCGTTTCTGCTTGTCCAGTGATAGTCGCTGTGTACGTGTGTGGCGTCGACGTGGAGAAAGGTCCAATCCGGCAGCAATTGTGGAACGCCCCACCGTGCGACAACGTGGAATCATGGTTTGGGGCGCAATCGCGTATGATTCCAGGTCACCTTTACTTCGTATTCAGGGCACTATGACGGCCCAACGATACGTTGATGATGTGCTGCGACCGGTGACACTCCCCTACCTTCAGGGGGTACCCAATGCCCTTTATCATCAGGATAACGCCCTACCGCACACTGCTCGCATTAGCCAACAAGCTCTGCAAGATGTACAGATGCTTCCCTGGCCACCGTACTCTCCTGATCTCTCACCAATCGAGCACGTCTGGGACATCATTGGACGCCGTTTGCATGCCTTGCCACAGCCGCGTTCAGAAGACGAACTGTGGCAAATGGTTGAGAGGGAATGGAGAGCCATCCCTCAGGACGCCATCCGTACTCTGATTGACTCTCTACCTAGACGTGTTGCTGCGTGCATCGCCGTCCGCGGTGGTCCTACTTGCTACTAAGCCGACGCCGTTCTCGCTCTGTATTATGACTATCATTTTGAAATAAAGATCACTTATTGTTCGTCCCTGTCTCTCTCTGTCTGCCGAGTTTCATCACTTTCTGGCCACTATTTCTTGATGTTCCATTTTCAATGTCACGCAGTGTATATATATTAGATAATAAAAGGCATATATTGGATTTAATAAAATATTTATTTTGCCAATATTTCGGCTGGCTGAACACCGACCTTTATCGAGGCATTACATTTAATATATATTTAATTATATATGTATATATATATATATATATATTGGCGAATTATTGGAAGAATATAAGTAAATTATCGATAAAATAAAGAGAGTGATGTAAAAGAAAAAACATTATAGGAACAAAAATATTCAAAAAAATCATCAAAAAAATCGTCTAGCCCATGGATGACAAACAAATTGTTGCATATAATGTTTAAAAATTTGAAATCATAACGCTTTTTTATCATATTTTGGCATTGCATATGCTATTGCGATGTCCAACTAGCAAAAATAATATTTAAAAAAGCTATGTGTTTTGTCAAGAAAATGTGTCACGAAATTTTGTCGCAAACATATGTGTTACAGTATGTCAAAATCTGTCACGATTCGAACTTTTTTTGCTTATCCCTAGTACACGTGGTACAGGCCATGATAATCATGGTGGGTAAAAGTTGGCGACCGCTTTTACTGTAAGTGCACCACATGTCTACACCTGTGAAAAGCAGTTCGAATTTGCATTTAGAAAGATATCAGAGCCCCGTTTGGTTACTCTGGTGGGGTTGGACACGATTCGAACTTGAATCTTTTAGTCATTCTCCCATTTCTTGGGCGGAATCCTGTGCGAACCGCGGGAAAAAAAAACAACCGAAATTATGTTATTTGTCCTTACATTTAAATAAAATATTATTATAAAACACGACGCAGGGTTTCAGAAGCGTCATAGACAATAAAGGTTTGCAACGATGATGCAACAAGAGTGAAGCTAAAATGATGAATTGTAAGGTGTTTATTTGTATTGTAAAACTACTAGGTTTCGACTGTTAGCTCATCATCAGGTCTGGCTAAGAACTAACAGTTCGAAAGTTAGCTGTTTGAAAATACAAAGAAGCATCTGGCGTATTTTTATCTTTTGGTTTATAACGTATTCTGCAAGCATGTTTAGATTACGAATAAGATTAATGCTATGAGTAAATAAATCATCATAAATTAAAAACAACCATTACCAAACAACATTCGAGAAAACAGAAGACTCAAAAACTGCTGAATAATTAACAGATGTGTTGTAAGAAACAATTATATTCACGATGACTTGTATAAATAAAAGCAATAATAGTGACTCAGGTAAAAGGCACAATGATAGCAATTTAAATTCTTTGTTAACGCGTTCGAAATGTGAACATAAATACGATATTTACGGGAGGAATATACCCAAACGTCCGGAATTTTAAATTACGAGGGTAAAGAGAAAAGTTCTCTTGACCTAATCAGAAATGGCATTCCAATCGACAAAAGATTATTTTTTTCTCCGTGTGCTCGCTTGTCATTAATTCGTGGGACAAGTTTCAACTTGTTCGTTTAAGTACTTTGTGTAAACGACTCTTTGCAGTACTTGTCTTGAGCGTGTTTCGTTAAAATGGATAAAATTGAATATAGCACAGTAAAAAAATCTTCGTTTTGGATAGATTAACCTCCAAAGAAATTCATTCAAAGTTGTAAAAAGTTTACGGGAACTCTGCTCCTTTAATTTCAACCGATAAAAAAGTGGGGGCTGAATTTAAACGTGATCGCAAGTCGCTCGAAGTTGAACCACGTGAAGGACGGCCAACCACACCGGAAACTATCAAAAATATGCACAATATCGTCTTGAACGATAGGCGAGTAAGGATGTATGAGATAGCTGAGGTCATGAGAATATCGGAATAAAGGATGCGGAACATCTTGCACGAAGATGTTCAAAGTGGGTGCGGCATTTGCTGAATGTAGATAAAAAGCAAATGCGCAAACTACATTCGCAGCAATGTTTCGACCGATTAAAGAGGGATCCGACCGATTTTGTGCGGTAATTTGTCACCATGGATGAGACATGGGTTCACTACTACACGCCAGAAACCAAACGGCTGTCGAAACACTGAGTGGAAGCCGGTTGTTCAGCGCCAGAGAAAGCGAAACCGATCGCAACTGCCGGAAAGGTAATGATCAGTCTGTTTTAGGATGCTAAGTGGATCTTGTTAATTGATTACCTTGAAAAATCAGAACTATTACAGGTGAATATTACTCTAACCTTCTTGACCAGCTGGATGTCAAAATCCCCGCAAGAAAATGCCTTACTTGAGGAATAAAAAAATCATCTTTTACCAGAACAATACACCTGCTCACGAAAGTGTGTTGGCCATGGGAAAACTGGGATTTAAAATACGAGGCTATAGATTAATATTTTAACAGCCTTCCTGACTCTCATTTCCGGGAAGGAATACTGATATTGAAGAAACGCTGGACCAAGTGTGTTGAAGTCAAGGGAGATTATGTAGAAAATAAAATGTCTTTCTAACTGATAATCAGAGTGTTTCATTGTCAGGCCGAGAACTTTTCACCTTACCCTCGTAGATAAGTTCCTATGCTGTTGTGATATTTTATGGCGTTATTGGCATCTAAATTGATCTGCACTATCCAAATTTTACATATTTTGAACTGAGAGCGAAAATATTAAGAAATTTAGGGGTATTTTTGATTAATGGATTTGATTTTAAAATAAATATTTTTAAATTTCGAGATAGAGTCTCAAAAGATAATCATTGTGGCGCGTTAAAATATTATATTTTTTAGGGCCAACAACTTTGAAATAAAAATAAAATTAAAAAAAAAAACACCCGATTTCTTAAAGTCCATTTAAAGGCTGAATAATAGGTTTAATAAAATAATAAATTGTTGTATTTAAAATATAAATGTATCCTATAATCGAATATTTCAACAACTATTCTATCTTCCCACAAACAAGTTTTAAAAATATAAATTGGCTTTGTTTCTATGGTATGTTTGTAAATTTGAATAAATATTTTGCCAGAAGGATATTGATCTATTAAAACAGAATGGTGTCAGTATATTTGCCAAAATAGACGGAAACATCCATCAATTGATCGCCACTGAAATCTAGCAGACTTCAGTCGGTGACAAAACCAGCTTTGGAAAATTCATAAATTCCACCTGGAGACCGTGGTTTCGGACTGATGACTCTAGTCAGTCCAGGGCGGGCTTTGACTTCTTGAAATATTCAAAGGTTTCATGAAATCCTCAGAATTTACCAAAGAAGAGCTTGGCTGGCAAAATGACTAGTCCTTTTATGGATCAAATTATTCAAACGACAAAATATCCATCTATATTTCAGCCATAGAGTTGGCCTAGACACTTGAGTGTCTAAACACATCTTCGGTAAATTCTGAAGATCTGATTAATTCCGTGTGGATCTCGTGAAGTAAAAGCCTGCACTGGAGTGTCGAGGGGAGTTAGCCCTAAACTATGATATCCAGGTGGGAGTTCTGAATTTTCGAAAGCTGTGTTGTGGGGTTTTATCACACCTCGAGTTTGCTAGTCTGCAGAGACGGTCAATAGATGGCGCATAATTATTGGATCTATTTATACGAGAGAGGCGAGACATTTCTTCTATAAATTCAAATTAAATCTGTTTTCTCTTAATAAGAAATATATATATTTAATTTTCATTCATTTTAGTCCATGAACCTGAGTTATAAATATATATAGATACAAATTTTGCCAGGAGGAAATTGATCTAAAAAGCATAGGGCTCCCCTTCCGTCAAATTAAACGTCAAAACTAGACGCCATCTATTGATGGTCGCCGCAAACTAGCGGCCTCGGGTCGGTGACAAAGCTACAACACCAGTTTTGGCAAACTGAGAAGTGTCCACCTAGGGACCATGGTTTCAGGCTAATTGGCCCTCGTCAGCCAAGGCGGACTTTATTTATTATAGCCCTATGCATTTTTAGATATATATATTTCCTTCCAATAAAATTTCCATCTATATTTTGGACATAGATTTGGCCAAGCCACTGTGCCAGATTGTGAAGATTCCATTGGATCCCAAGTGGATCTCATGGAATCAAGTCCGCCCGAGGCTGAAAAGGGTCATTAGTTCGAAACCATGGTCTCTAGGTGGACGTTTCTCAGTTTGCCAAAGCTGGTGTTGGGGCTTTGTCACCGACTCGAGGCCGCTAGTTTGCGGCGACGGCCAATAGATGGCGTCTAGTTTTGACGTTTAATTTGATGGGAGAGGAGCTCTATACTATATATATATATACTGTATATATAATCGCGATAGTACGTAGAAACACACCCGGGTAATTTTAAAATTTCATTTTATATTTACCATAATAAATCAGAAATAATGTTAGCATTTGGGTGAATTATATATTTTACAGTTAATAAATATTTTCAATCCATATCAGCATTTTATGCTATTGCTTTCACAAATAGGGAGAATTTATGTAGCCTTTGGATTGTGGAAGAGTCATGCTCCTGAGAGAAGACTGAGGCTGTTATTTCAAGCACACGGAACGAGTCTATATTTGGATTGAAAGCGGTGCTCATGTTTTATTCATAAATAATTGCTGTCACAGCTTTCTTTTTGATGTAAATGTTTTACCTTTATTTGTGTGTATAAAACATATGTAGGATATTTGACGTTATTTATCCCGGTATGGGAAGAGGTAGAAGCGACAATGTAAAAACGTTAGGTATCAATATAGAACATAATTACCCTCATGAACACGTACACTATAATTACTACATTTTTCTTAACAAAACTTCCTACTTTTCTTAAATATAGATGGCGTTCTAACGACTTATATTTAGCATTCGCTGTAATTAGAAATTATTTTTAACCTAAATAAGTAAGAAGGGGATACAACCATCCCATATGCACCGCTTTATTCTTGTGTGAATTCTATAGAAATGGAATTTGTTTAAATTAAAAAGGCATATGATGCACTAGCGCTCCATCTGTTATGAAAATTCGAAACTACTTTAAACGCGTAAGATTCTTTTTGAAATTAAACAATTTCTACTGTCCTTACTGCAATGGAAAATTAATCCCATTAATTTTCCATTGCAGTAAGGGCAGTAGATATTGTTTAATTTCAAAAATAATCTTACGCGTTTAAAAAGGCATATATTGGTTCAAAATATCATTTATTTTACCAATGTTTCAATTGACTGAACGCCAACCTTTTTCAAGGTATTATATCATATTAAGGTGTGTCAACATTGAATAAAGCGGATAGTTGTAGCTTTGTTTTGACATTTGGTGTCTAAATATTTTGTTTAATCCTTCAATTAAATCATTATTTAAAATTTATTTCAATTTTGGAGTTAAATTTTCTAAATTTATTCGATATTTGTTCAGATTATAGTGGCAATATTTTATTCTAATATTAATATTATTTATTTTAATATGTTATAATACCTTGAAAAAGGTTGGCGTTCAGCCAACTGAAATATTGGTAAAATAAATGATATTTTGATCCAATATATATACCTTTTTAATTAAAGATTTATTAATGGATTGCTCTATTTTCAAAAGGAAATGAAAATGTGATTTCGGTGTGTTTTTGCTTGCTCCGCGTCCGTTTCCCGACTATTTGATGAAAGTTAGTACGATGTAGAATTGGCCTGAAAGGTGACATTGTCGTATATTCGAGGCCTTAGTAAACAATGATGATGATAATCTATATATACATAAAAGTCAATATCTGTCTGTTTCGCGATAAACTCAAAAACTACTGAACCAATTGGTACCAAATTTTGCATGTCGCTTTTTATAAACCTGAGGAAAATTTTAGGCTACATTTTGATTAGTATTTTTGGCTATTTCTGTTTTTCATTTGAAGAACTTTTTTTTTACGCGGAGTAAATACGAGGCGAAGTAACAACACGAGGCCAATTAAGCGACCAATGAGCGTTCTGCATTTCTTTTCAAGTTGCTTGCGTACTTTTTTTTAAATATCTTTTTATACGAGTGTCACTTTTTTTACAAAAGTATTGAGAGAGAAATTTATATTACTAAGTTACGGTAAGTGCACACAATGCAATTTTAAAAAAACACTTTACAAAATTAGCGTTACTGCATGTAAAAATGGATTTCGTATTTTTTATTAATTTTTGTTCTGGCCTTTGTTTTTTTTTATATAATAAATAAAAGTTACAGTCAATATGATAATTCTTAAAATTAAACAAACAATAGTCAATATGCAAAAAATACAAACTAACTTATAATAAAATATTCTAATATCAAGCAATATGCAAAATCTCTCCTAATATTTAAATGTACATATTATTAGCATCTTAACGGCGTTTATTCGTTTTTATGTACTCCTGAATTCCCGGGCGAAGCCGGGTCATTCGTCTAGTATATGATATAAAGCAAAATATATTGTGGATTTTCTATTACTATCTCCCTCATCAACATCACTACTACTATTACTTTATTATACTAGTGGAAATTTCTGAATAATAAATATAATTTACTTTTGTTAAAACTCTTGATAAATAGGGTAACCAGTCATCAGATGAAACCCAAATACAATCTCTACTTGCATAACATTTTGTAATAAATTTGAACTATTTTTGACCCGTATGATTCTTTTAAGAATAAATCAAAATTTCTACTGCCCTTACTGCAATGATAAAATAATGGGAAGGCCTGGCTCATCAGTGGTGGACACTCCCAGCGGTTTCGCCAGTTTATTCTACCATACCGCTCTAATATTACATTTTTCGGTTTTCCTTTTATATTGATACTGAAGCTAGACTTTTGGAAGGGGTATTTTAAATAAACTATGGACATACCTCTTCCGAAGAGTCTAACTTCAGTATCAGTATAAAAGGAAAACCGAAAAAATATAACAGCGGTAAGATTAACCTGGCGAAACCGCTGGGAAGGTTCACCACTGATGAGCCAGGCCCTCTCATTATTTATCATTGCAGTAAGGGCAGTAGAAAATTAATTTATTCGTAAAAGAATCATACGCGTTAAAAATAGTTTTCAAATTTCTTATAAAAGATGGCGCGCTAATGCAATATAATAACATTTTGCGCAAGATATTTCTACCCATTTATTGATATGGTTAAAGAGAGAGACTTGCAAGAAATGTTGCCTAGGATTCTTTATTAGAATCGATTTTGAAGCGATTTCTTTATAGATATAAACATGAGGTACATCTATCTACCTTTAGAGGTATCAAATATCTCACATGATGGTTTTCATGGCATAGGAATAAGGGTTTCCAACTGGGTGGACCTAGGGGTAAAATAGGGGTAGGTAATTATTTAATTCGCTTTTAACCTTCTTCGACGAGGTTTCTGGTCATGCGACTTTCTGTTCATGACAGTTATTTGCCTTATTTCCTGAATATTTGCGAGCTGAAGTACTGAAAACTGATATCACACTTTCGCTGAGTTTTATAGTCGACAGCTGTATATAACGCGGCTCATAATTTAGACCATATTTTGATCACTATATACTCCCACCATTTTCCATGGTTGTAGAAAGTGCCTCTAACAGGATAACGCGAACTACTCCCACCATTTGCCATTGTTGTAGCAAGTGCCTCTTACAGGATAACACGAACTACTCCGCCATTTTCCATGGTTGTAGCAAGTGCCTCTAAAAGAATAACACGAACTAATCTGCCAT
>CP092886.1:69473403-69536502 GCA_030710605.1 Cordylochernes scorpioides
AACAGCCCGAAACGCGTTCGTGGTTGATTTATCAAGAAAATGGGTTGGTCAAATATCACGGAACACATTAAATCATAGTTTATTTTTGTTCCACTAAATGCCACTCTGAAATATGAAATGGTCATGTGAGCGGTCAGGATGTCTTTTTTTGTTTTTAATTTTTTTTTATAAAAATGTTACTTTGTTTTTGTATATAATTGAGAAAATAGTCGCTTCAGCGAGGTAGTTTTATACTGAGAGTAAAAAAAAAAAACATGGTTATTCTTTATGGAAAAAAACCTGAAAGCCTTTAGGGTTGGAGAAATTTGTTTAGAAAGGGCTTATTTCAATCTAAATTGTTAGTTCAAAAAAGAAATTCTAGGATGGGTGGCCGCTGGTTTAACTTTATACCCTACACCATGTTTTTGTATCAACGGTTATCAGGCAGGAATACAATGAACTTTTAAGTATTTTCATATATATATATGAATGAAGCGATTATAAGTTTGGTTAAAAAATAGAAATCTCTATCGATTCACTAGTGACTCGCGAGAAAAGTTACCAAAATTAAAAATAATTAATAACTAGCTTTTTTAATAAAGCCTTGCTTAAAAACTTCACTAAAAAGGATTAAATAAATATTTCAGCTTCCGCAATTGAACAATTAGATTTATATCGGGCGGACGATCATAATGAATTTCGAACTTGATATGAATAAATATGAAGCCATTAATTATCAAGGCTTAATGTCTTACTAAACATTTGCCTCTTCTCTCAATATACGATCATCGTCCTCCTCCGCTTTTGTTTTGACTTATATAAATCTAATTGTTCAATGGTGGAAGCTGGAATAGTTATTTTATTAGTGCTTTTTAAAATAAATGTTTTTTTAATGATTTACAAATTGACAAATGTTTATATATATACAGTCGACCTTGGATAATTCGAAACCCAAGAAACCAAAGAAAATTCGAATTACCCAAAAATTCGAATTAAAAACGGAAATTCTATTTTTATTTTTATTTCTCCTGACGACGACAAAAGATTTTTGTTGAAACGTTAAGAAAATAAAAAACTCTAACTGGCCGAAGTGTCTATTTTTCACAGAAATATGAATGCCGGCCAGGCAACCTCTATCTTCAAGATATAAAAATTGACCACAAAATTTGAAAGAATAGAAATTAGTCGCGACCACCCCGACCCCTTTTTAAATGGAAACCAACCGCACATTACGTCAGCGAAACGGCTGCACCTATTTTCCTTTGTTTAAAAGGGAATATACAAATTCTCTTCTCTAGTATATTCCCGACCACCACGGCCACCTAGCAGTCTGACATTTGTACACTTGCAGTATTAGTAGGCTTTAATAAGTATAAAATACCAGACTTCTGCGTAGTCGGGAAGTATGCTAAAAAATCATCATAAAATTTGAAAAAAAAAAAAAAACATAAAATAATCTTTTACTAGATTGTCCTGTTTTTTTCAAGACTACAGAATCTAAAATAATTTAATAGTAACAGATCCAAGTATTTTTATTTCCAGTAAAGAAATGTATATTAAATTCAATACCTTTTGTAGATATATTTTAAATTATATAGCAACACAAATATCTTTTAAGAAACTGATAATTTATATTATGTTTATTGTACATATTGCCAGACACTTCTTTATTTTGTACACATGTCTTTTCTCGTTTTTTTTTTCTCTCTCTCTTTTCCATTGTTAACATCATATGACTATTCTATTCACGGCCTAAAATTATTGCATATATATATGTATGGACAAATGTAAAGGCATACATGTATGACAGCGCAAGTGTCCTTTAGGGGGACATTGCGCTTTAAATTGAAATAAAATAAATATAAAATAAATAGAATAATTAATAAATAAAAATACATTTTTAAAAAAGCTTTTATTTGAATGCACTAAAAAGGAAAAAATAAAATATTTTATCTTCTGTCATTGAGCAATTAGATGTATCTGAGTGAAAATAAAAGCGGCGGAGGACGATCATCATGAATTTCGAACCTAATGTAATTTAATATGTAGCAACTGATTTTTATAAGTGTTTGTTATATTTTTACCTTTTCTCTGAATATGATCGTCCCCTGCCGCTTTTATATTCACTCAGATACATTTAATTGCTCAATGACAGAAGATAAAATATTTTATTTTTCCTTTTTAGTGCATTTAAATAAAATATTTTTTAAAATGTATTTTTATTTATTATTTATTTAGTTCGTTTTTAGTCATTAATTTACAAAACTTAGAATCAAAATTTCACTGGGGATTAGACCTTAAATAGACGGAAGACTGCTCGCGGCGGATTGGTCAATTCCTTGTAAGGGGCGTAACATAAGACTTTGTATTTAAAATATTGCATTGCATTGCTCATTGGACTGAGTGAGTGTTAAAAGTTTCATACTTCTATATGATCTGTAAGTATATTATAATTAATTTACAAAATTTGAAAGGCAATTTGGAAATTTGTCCATTTCCGGCCACCCTGACAACCAAGAAATCTGAACATTTGTCAACTTGCATTGTCATCGGGTTCTGAAAAGTGTACAAAATTTCAGATTCCTACGTGATCTATAAGTATGTTAAAAATTGATTACAAGATTTGTGGACAGACAGGGAATCAAGTTAAATGATTTTTTTTTTTTAAATAGTCCATTAGTCCTATATAGTCCAAATAGTCCTCTCGCCACCCAGAAGTTTTTAATTTTGTTAACTTGAATGTCATCAGGTTTGAGTAAGTTTACCTTTTTTCAGATTACTAGGTGTGTTTTGGAGTATATTAAAATCAATCACAAATTTCGAAAGGAAATATAGAAATAAATCCATTCTCGACCGACCACCCAGGTGTCTGGAAATTTGCCACCTTGCATTATCACCAGGTGTGAACAAGTGTGCCAAATTTCAGGCTTCTTGGTACTCTGTAAGTATATTAAAAATAGATTACAAGATTTGTGGACAGACAGACATGGAAGCAAGTTAAATAAAATATTTTAATAATCGATTCGAGACAAAAACTTTTGTTTTTCTGTCACCAATATATAGGCTTCCTATATAACCTATATATAGGTTTCCTTTCAAAACTTCACGCAACTTTTCCTCAAAATATTTATGTTGATTCATACTTGGTATTTGTTGAAAGTGAATGTACAGTTGGACTTCCACAATATCAATACCAATAGCTCCAAGAACAAAAATTTGCTTTTTTTTTCTTAGAAATTTCGAACTTTCACAATATCGAAGTGTTTCTCTTAAAAATAAAAAAAGTTTAAATAAAAATTTTATATAAAAGTCTATAAATACAAATTTCTAATTAAAAGTATAAACATATTATACTAATAACCCATATTTTTCATAAATTAGTCAATAAATGCCTTGAATAGGGATACAATCTAGATAAATGCTATCATTAAGATAATCCTAAAACCGGGGAAAACATATTACAAATCGTGCAGAAGTTATAGACTTATATCTCCAACATCAAAGCTTTCTAAGATATTTGAAAACATAATTTTAAAAAATAAAATTAATGACATTAATATAGAGAGAAAATTATTAAGAGCACGAGACAACAAGGCTTTACAAAATATAAATCAACTTTCATCGGAATCGAAAAAATAACGGAAACTATACTGGCACTTAAGAAAAAAGAATTGACCTCATTAATAGCAGTGGATATCGCGGGCGAATATGACAAAGCATGGTAAAGGGAATACAGTCATGGGCAAAACTTAGGAAGTTGTACATTTTAGCATGAATATTTTTAAAAAAATTATATCAATATATATAAAAATGAATGTATGTGTGTGTGTCCTTTATGCCTGACCAAACCACTCATTGGAACGCCATGAAACTTTGGGAAGTTATTTAGTATAGTACTGGGAAGGTTTCTAGCAAATAAAATTTTTGAAATAACTTTTCGCCTAAAAATAATCAAGATAAATATTCTAATTTATCTGTTATATAATTCAACAATCTGTTCTAAATATTATCATGATGATACGATGATTTTGTAATATAGAAAATTAGGAAAGACAAAATTCAGGATGACACGGCAATTTATTTGAGACAAGAATAATGATACAATTCCAAGGCAAGATACTATTCCTTTAACTTCCAATTACCGAGGGAACCAATTAATATTGATTTTATTCAACTTATCGAGAATTTTTCAAGGGACCGGGAAAAAAGGTTCACTTTATCGAGAGATTCGTTAGACAAACCTTTACTCGGGTAAAACCCGGGCGAAGCCGGGTACATCCGCTAGTATAATATATAAGAACGTTCGAATTTACATGTATGGGAAATCCACCGTTATATAAGCAAATAAGAAGGGATTTATACTTAAATTATGAAACTTTCTTAAGTTGTGTCCATTAGTTTAAATGATGATTGAGTTACCACCAATTTATTATAGATTATCCAATTTTACTTAAATAAATAAATAAAATTAAACTTATCGTTCGTAGATATCACTATCGAAAAAAATAAACAGAAGGATGTCCACAGGGTAGACCATTATCCTTACTACTATGGACTATTCTACTAAATTATTTGCTGATATTAATTTTGAATCCTATAACAAGACTGGAAAGACTAAAGTCTATAAATGAAAATACTTTCCTTTAGAATATATATGGTGTTTAGAATATATGTGTTATACAAAAGTGTAACAAATTAACGATCATTCCCGAAAAACTTAAGTTATCATACTCCATAATAAATAAAAGATCCCGATCGATACCATAAATAATATCATAATGCCTGTAGACCAGGTTAAAATGGTGAAAATCAAATTTTTAATCATGGACAAAAAATAAATTATATTTCTCGTATCCATGATATTCCTTTAAAAACAATACGAATGGAAAATCTATTAGTAGTAAAATGTGGGGGATTAAATATGAAAAAAAAAAAATAATAATAACATTGAAAAACTTTTTTTAAGGCCTGTACTTACATATGGGTCAGAGAGAGGTTTTGTATAAATTAATCAATAGCTGATGTAAACAAAAAAATAAAATACAATGCAATATAAAATTATTTTATGGTCAATTCGTGTGACGATCTCATCTAGTTGTCTCCATGACCTTGTAAATATTCCTCTACTCTCACAAACTATATCAGAACAATTAAATGCGATTGGCTCAATTTTCTAAACCACATTCTTCTAGTATAATAGAATCATTTTTAAGTTCAAAAATGAATAAAATATTCGCTATAACAATTGAAACTTTAAAGATGTTTTCTTGTGGTATCCCATTTATTTCCGTCCAAATTCCTGCAATATTAAATTTATAACGGACCAGGGAAATTTTGGGAAATTGTCACGTATTTAAAATGACATGAGGCGTAAGAAAATATGCAAAGTTATTTCGATATGCAAATTAGAGACGGCCACTCGAATATTTATTGTTTCTCTGGCTAGGTCTCTCCCCCTGACTCTGCTGATTTTTGTTGTCTAAACATTTTAAAATCGTTTCTTTTTTTGAATCAATTTTATTCTTTTGCACCTCAATGTCTTCTAGGCATCGTTTAGTTTATCATTTAAGGTGTCGTGATATTGGAAGAATGGAAATGGGATTAAGACAAGCTGATTCAAAAAGACATCTAAATGTCTCAAGAATGGTGTCTCACGCCTCTGTAAACAGTTTCAAGATACAGAGGATGTCTACAAAAGACCTGTTGCAGGATGTCCAAAAGTCACAACACCACAAGATGACAGATTTTTGGCAATAGCTGCCAAACGCAATAGAGGGATATCATGCATCGATGACTGAAAGAAAAATGTCTGTCCAAACTGTCTCCAGAAGGCTTGATGCTATTGATCTCTATGCATGCCGCCCAGTTTCATGCATCCCATTATTACCGTTACACAAAAAGACACGTTTGAATTGGAGTCGTCAGCATAAAGACTGGACAACGCTCGTCCCCACAGACAAAACCTGGTGACTCAGTATCTTCAAGACACTGGAATTTAAAAAAATGGATTGGCCAGCCAGGTCTCCATATCCAAGTCGAATCCGATAGAACATGTTTGGGATGTTCTTTGGCTTAGAAGTCTTGATGAGCTTAAGACTGCTCTCCGAGGAGAATTGACTATAATTCCTATTGAACTGATCAACAACCTTGTAAAGAGTATGAGGAGAAAGTATCAAGAAAGTATTTCTGTAAGAGGGGATCACATCCATTATTAAGTGGGGGTAAATTATTTTTAAAACATTTGTAAATCTAATTTCTGAGCGCTGATCACATTAATCATTCCTAAATATTGATAAACATATTGTAAAGTATTTAAAATATGAAAAGGAGAGAAACACAACCTACTTTAAATAATTTTAAATTAGGAAAGAAATGCCAACTGTAACTTTTGGCCACCAGTGTATGTTGAAATAGAGATGACGATGTAATGTTTATTGAAGACCAACTATCTGATAAAGAAATTCTTGATAAAGGGCAACATAAACAAAAAAGTTGAAGTTGGGCCAAGTGATTCAGAAAGTGACAAAGTTTCCTGGATTATTCAATCAGTGCCTAGAATTTGGAACTTTTCTGGAAGCATGGAAGGTGGAGTTATTCTGGAGAAGCCCGGCAGGATGTAGAAACACTGAAAGACTACCACCTAATCTCACTTCTCTCGTGTATAGGAACGATACAAGGTTGGGTCAATAAAAAAAAGTAATGCACAATCATCAATAATTTTTTATTTGTCAAACCATAAAGATGAAACTTTGTATATATGAATACCTATTAGCTATATATCAGTATCATGCATTATATCAACCTTCCCTCTGTACACATTTGGTCCAGCGTTCTTTCCAACTCACAAAAGCCCTTTGGTAAAATGTTACATATTGCTTTCTGAACCACCCTCTAACATCATGGAGTAATATTTCATCGTTTTCAAATGTTCTACCGCGTAGATAATTCTTTAATTTATCAAACAGGTTGAAGTCGGATAGAGCCAAGTCAGGACTGTAAGCTGGGTGAGGCATCAAAGTCCACTCATATCTGGAAATTTGAGCCAATGTCTGTTGCGCGGTGTGAGGTCTTGCATTGTTCTGATTAAATTTTATTTTACAGTCTTTTAGCCCCGGTCTTTTTGTTGAAATGGCTCTTTTTAGATTTTCTAATGATCTACAATATATTTCCTTGTTGATGGAAGTATTTTTTTTTTTCAAGCATGTCCATGAATATAAGCCAATTTGGTCCCAAAAGGCCGTGATCTTAATTTTTTCTTTGGAAAGGGAACGCCTAGGCTTTTTCTTGACTATCTAAAATGTTTTATATTAGTGGGAGGGAATGAATATTGGGGGGGGGGGGGGGGGGAGGGGCTGATTATTTTGTTCACACCATCCAAAAGTCAATACAAAACATTTTGGTTTTGTCCCCTTTGGTGACAAGGATAACTGGACTAGTATAGGGTGAGAACGATGGATCGATGATGTCGTTATCCAGCATTTGCTGGACATGAGATCGGATTTCCTGCTGGTCGTAAATCGGAACTCGACATGGACGCAGAGCTATTATTTTATCGGATATAGTATGGATTTTTACAGGGGGGATATTGAGGCTTGGGACTGCAAACTTGTTTTTGTGAATATGTGTTTGTATCATTGTAGGAGTGTTGAAAATTGTGGTGGAAAGTGTGGACTTTGATCCGCGAGTGTACAATATCCGGGATTGGTTCTGGGGTTGTTGTATGGTGAAAATTGTGTGATGAGGTGTGGGCTTGCGTGTGCGTGGGTGGAATTGTGTTGTCATGGTTGTATATGGTACGGACATGGAGAGCTGGTGTTGACAATGATGGGACATTGTGGTGGGAGGATTGTTCCCTTTTTGCGTAACCAACATACACTGCGTGACATTGAAAATGAAACACCAAGAAATAGTGGCCAGAAAATTATGCAAATTTCAGGGTAGGCGCGCCTAACCGAGTTATGCAAATGATGTAAAATGCGCAGCTCTCGTGCGCACATGAGTAAGATATAAGGGAAGGAACTTGCAGAAAGGACAGTATTCGTGTCGTTATTTCTTCAAGGAAAACCATTGTAGAAATTTTGTTCTTGTGTCAAAGACACGTGTAATAACAGAGAATGCCAGGTCATCGTAAACGGAGGCAGTTCAAGCAGACAGACGCTTTTACGAGGAGCATGGTGATCGGACTGAAAAGGGCAGGTTGGTCCATACGTCAAATCGCAGCTGATACACACCTTGGTGCGTCCACGGTGCACCGACTGTGGAGAAGATGGTTGGAACAAGGAAATGTGGCAATTTATAGGAATGTCGGTGCAACCAGAGTGACGTCAGCACGTATGGATCGGCGTATCCTTCGACAAGCAGTGGCGGCCCCACAAGCCACTTGTACCGCCATCCTGCAACATGTGCAAGACACCCTAGATCATTCCATCTCGACCAGAACCATTTCCCGTCGATTGGTTGCTAATGGCTTGCACTCATGCCGTCCGCTAAGAAGACTGCCCACCGAATAGGCGCCAACGTTTGGAATGGTGCCGGGCTAGATCGACGTGGATGACGGAATGGCACAGGGTCGTGTTCTCAGATGAGTCGCGTTTCTGCTTGTCCAGTGATAGTCGCCGTGTACGCGTGTGGCGTCGACGTGGAGAAAGGTCCAATCCGGCAGCAATTGTGGAACGCCCCACCGTGCGACAACGTGGAATCATGGTTTGGGGCGCAATCGCGTATGATTCCAGGTCACCTTTACTTCGTATTCAGGGCACTATGACGGCCCAACGATACGTTGATAATGTGCTGCGACCGGTGACACTCCCCTACCTTCAGGGGGTACCCAATGCCCTTTATCAGCAGGATAACGCCCGACCGCACACTGCTCGCATTAGCCAACAAGCTCTGCAAGATGTACAGATGCTTCCCTGGCCACCGTACTCTCCTGATCTCTCACCAATCGAGCACGTCTGGGACATCATTGGACGCCGTTTGCATGCCTTGCCACAGCCGCGTTCAGAAGACGAACTGTGGCAAATGGTTGAGAGGGAATGGAGAGCCATCCCTCAGGACGCCATCCGTACTCTGATTGACTCTCTACCTAGACGTGTTGCTGCGTGCATCGCCGTCCGCGGTGGTCCTACTTGCTACTAAGCCGACGCCGTTCTCGCTCTGTATTATGACTATCATTTTGAAATAAAGATCACTTATTGTTCGTCCCTGTCTCTCTCTGTCTGCCGAGTTTCATCACTTTCTGGCCACTATTTCTTGGTGTTCCATTTTCAATGTCACGCAGTGTATAATGAAACAAGGGTCTGAGTTGTGTCTGGAGCATGGTGAATGGTTGTACATGGCACATTAGTTAGAGATGTACATGTGGTATGGTGAGTGGTCGTACGTGGTACATGAGTTAGGTATGTACCATGGGTATGGTGTAAAAAGCCTTTGGATGCATGTATGGCACATGGGGGTGACACACCTCGAGTTCGAAGTTGGAAAAATGTAAAAGGTGGGTGCGTGACAAAGATTGGTGACACGGCATGCTCATCTGACGAATGGGCACATTGGCTGTTCTGTGCGGTAGGCATATATATGGCGCGGGCCTTAAAATTAACCGCTTGGCATTGCCAATATGTACATTTACCTGATACACGTGTGAAATTATAGGTGGAGCATGGCAAGGGAGCTGGGCGTTTAAACATATTGCCTTTTTCGAAATTAATTTGAATTTTAAAATCGTTTAGGGTGTTCATGAAGAGTATTCCAAGCGGCAGAGAGGCATCCAATATATGGGACTTCTCTGTCGTGGTGTTGCTTGTCCTAGAGTTATGGGGACGTAAATTCGACCTACAATGGAATTTAAGGGTAAAATGGGGTTCTATTTGAATATTTTCAAAACTTCTATTAAGATATTGGTATATTTTGTTAGGCATTATGTTTAGGCTCGCACCCGTGTCAACAAGAAATGGTAAGGACATACATGAGGATAAGGAGAGTTTAACAATTAGCTGCTGGACTAAAGGAACAGTCTGTCGTTTCTAAACTAGGCTAATGCTTCGTCGGCTAGGAAGCGAGGCAGGTTGGTTAGTCTTTGGGAATTTGTCAGGAGCGCTTGGTCA
The DNA here is from genome assembly GCA_030710605.1 of Cordylochernes scorpioides. Classification (NCBI taxonomy): domain Eukaryota; kingdom Metazoa; phylum Arthropoda; class Arachnida; order Pseudoscorpiones; family Chernetidae; genus Cordylochernes; species Cordylochernes scorpioides. Next base: position 69,483,486 of record CP092886.1, read on the forward strand.
CACGTACGATTTAGCATCGCAGCGGAGTTTTTGTTTGTCCACAGTCGTCGGGGCACTACCAAGGCTTGTCAAGATGGCGGACAGCTGCTGGAGGGCGGTGGCAAAGGTGCGCTTCCGAACTGCTGGCCGTTTCCGCATCAGCTGTGGGGGAGATTTCTATTTTGGCCCGGCTACGGGGTGGAGGATCTACCTCATCGTTCTGTACACTGGTCGCTTCTGTTTCCGATTTATTCTTTTGCCTGGGTTCTTTTTGAGCCCAATTTGATGTTTTTTGAGCACAAAAGTCTAGGCTACAGGCTCTAAGGCATCCTGTCGACTCTCTAACGCAAGCTGTCGTGATCTCGAAATTCCACTAATAATGGAGAAATATTTCCTTCCCAGCTAGACGGTCAATCGGGACCTACTAATTGGTTTTTGTAGTCGATGGCCTGGCTTATCCTTTGTTAAAGAAGACAAGCCACACGATGGATTTAAGAGAAAATAAGCTTCTAAACAAAAACGATGAAAATAAGGTCGTTCTTAAACCATAGGTGATTTCAGGTGTGCACAAGGTTTGACGGGAAGTTGCGAAAAGTCTTGAAGAAGATGGAAGATTTACTAGCGTTAAGTCTGGACTTGACTGTGTGTCATGCTCATGTCCACGGAATCTGTCAACTTTCTGCTGTCTTTCGGCCGTGAAAAAGCTGCCTGACTGTTGTTTATGCCCCTATATCATCTGGCCTGGACCTCAGGGTCGCCGGATTTCGGGGGGACCAATCAGATGGTGATACGTCTTTTCAAAATGACTGACACGTTTGGGGATAAAGAAAAAGATTTAATTTTAGCTCCTGCACTCCCTGTTTTTCTCATCAAGGTTATGTAACCGATTTACTTCCAAGTCTTTATCAGAAGGCTGAAATTTATTTTAACTTTAGTTCATTCATTTGTTACAGATTGTAAAGGTTAGATTATTTACAATACATCAGAGATATAGAAGGGTTTTTTATAAGCTATATAGAGATAACATTAAAATTATTTACAAATAAGAAAAGTGGTTGAGATGAGATTTTTTCAGATTAGGGCTAGGAGAAACAAAAGATAACGTTTATAAATTGTGACATATATATTGTTGCGCAGAATAAAAAGCGCATTCTGGAACAGAATGTTTTTAGGACGTTTTTATAAAAATGTAGAACAATCGGAGAAGAACAGATTGACCAATTTGAATCGTTTATGCAAATTTTAGTTCTGGCTGCTTTCTGATTGGCTGACCGACCTTGAGCGTTCTGGAAAGATCTACTCAGGAATATATAAGGATGCTGAGCTCATGCCGTAGAGGAAGACCTAAGCTACGTAGTGTGCTACAAGCAACCGCGAGCTACTGTCTAAAGAGGTCGGGCTGCTGCTTACCGCCGACGCCGGTGTACTTCGTGGAAGATTCTAGAGGTTATACCAACCTCTGTCTCCTGTTCTGCTCCATTTTATTTTCTGCTGCAGTTGGTGAGTTTGCGACTGCTGTATTTTTTTTCGTTGTTTTCCTTTGAATTCTTCTGTAATTCTTTGATTGGGCCTAAATAAAGTCCCAAATATCCTTTGTACCCACGGAAATTGTCCTTTCCTGAAGTAACAACATAACAATTTGGTGCCAGAAGTGGGATCTTTAGGTGAAACCTAAAGAATTGGTACTTACTAGAAAATGGAAAAAATATTGAAAGCTGTCTAAGCTATTCAAGCTCAAAATCAAGAAACTCGTGAAATTATTCAAGCTCAAAGCCAGGTTATTCAACCTCAACATCAAGAGCTAAAAGAAAACTTGGTACTTTAGTTTAAATTTTCAGAAGAAGAAACCTCTGTGTAAAAAAAAATGTAATCTTTAGAACAGAGACTTGCTGCTGTGGAAACAGGGCTTCCAAGAACTCCAGTTTTGCCCAAGCTAACAGATGGAACATTGGAGAAGGCTTTTGGCTGCTGCACTTCGTGGATCTGCAGTGGAAGGTCTTCAGAGGAATCCGCAACAACTTCGTCTAGACTTCAACTCCGTGGTTAGCGCTTTGGATTACCGTTATTTAGAAGAAAACTACCAACAGCTTCATTTGGCAAAGTCAAAAATAATCGAATACAAGACAAGAAAGAAGATTTACTGGATATGGCCAATGACATCTAACGCCTGGCAAGATTCAACTTTCCAACATGCCCTTCTGAAATACAAGACTTTATGACCCAACAACAGTTTATTGAAGCCATAGGAGACCCTGAAACCCAACAGTTTGCCAGACTATTAAGTGAAACAACTCTAAAAGAAGCCCTTGTCCAAGCCATGAAGTATGAAGCTGCCTGAAAAGCCTCAAGAATAAGCTAATGCATGGCCAGGCAAGTTAAATTGGATAAGTCAGATATATAAAAGGGTAGCTGCTGGACTTGTGAAGCCCTTGATCACATTTCTCCAACTTGCTCCCGAAAAATAAAACAACGCAGTGATACCGACTGCTGAGGATGTGCACAATATGGCCACATAAGAAGAAACTACGTTGTACTTTATAAAAGCATCTCTTTGCCAGTAAATGCCATAAAACAATAATGATCCTCCCTTTAAGAAGTTCCAGTTGTACCGTTTAAAAATGTTTACACGCCTAAATATTACTTTAAAATTTCATTTCATAGTTAAATTTAAAATTATCAATTAAATGCATATAAAATAGTTGAGTACTAGGGTAAGTTGGTTCTAATGGGGTATCTAAATGGTTGAAATAATTTGACTACTATTTGGCAAACCTATGTAAAATAAGAGCATTCATAGAAAATTTGTATATTCCTCTCACATATTGCTTTTAAAGTCGAGAGACAAAAATAGCAAACCAGAAATATATTTTAAATGATTGTTATTTCATCAGTATTGTGTGGGAAATTATGTAATTTACACGTATAGCATATTTTAACTTGAGGAAAATTCAATATCGTTTAAGATTTGGCTGTCGTTCTAGGCCCGTTTGTTGTGTTGTGTGTGAGCAGGCTACTATTTTCTAGTTTATATCTATAGTTAATAGATTTTATACACTTATTATAAAGAAAGTTTTAGAATAATTTGATATTTTGAGTTGAAAATATCAGTATAGCAAGCTATTACCGAACAATAATTTGTTCCAAGCAAAATTATAGATATACAACACTACTTTAAAAAAGTAAATATATATTATCTTTTTTTAATCTCTCATTCTTCACACACACACACATATATATAAGCAAACACCTAGAGGGGCGACTTTCAAAAAGCATTGTATAAATACTCCCCATTAAACATTCCTCTAACTCTACGGATTATTCATCTCCAAGTGAAATAAAGGAATTAAACATCTGACAATCACTGCCATATTAAACTAGAGTAGCTCCCCAGTCACTTTGTAACGTACGTTATGTCGAAGCAGTAACTCCACCGATACGAAATCTGTGCCAAGCTCTATCTCAGGAAGATAACGAAACCACATAGAAGCCATCGCAGGTTGCCATCACGGCAGAGCTGATCAACTCACGTTCGTTCATTCTTCTGCCTTGCCCAGAATGAAGCAAGCAACGTGCCACCTGTGACAATCTATCCACTAGATGTCGCAGCTGGCCGCGAGATCTTACATCATTTGTGCGATACGCTTTTCCTGATCTTGCTATTTATACGTTGTTGTTTTGTTTCGCACAAATTGTCGACTTATTAAATTTAGATCATACAGATGGCACATAATATCATTAAACGGCTTTTTATTTATGTGCGCAGAGGACAGTTATTTAGAAATAAAATTAGAGCCAAAAATAGCGAAGCCCTGCATATCAATCAAAGCGTATTGAAACTTTCACGTTTTAAAGAAGGTTGAAACGATATAAGTGTAAGATGAAATATTTAACAACGATATTTTAACGCGCGATTTTTTAATCATTAAATTTAATTTTAAATAATGTAAATTTTCCATCTTACAATTGTAGAATTAAGCCTCGAAGTAGAATACGTCGACATACTAAGCAAGAATATAAATATTGGCGTAGTACCAAAATATGTGGCCAAAATAAATTCAAAATATCCTTAGAGAAAAATAAAAAATAAGTAAAATACCTTACTGACCATTAAAATTGCAACATCTGGAGAAGAAATGCAATTAACAAAATTATATATTGTACAGATACATTACACTTGGAATAAAAAGAGATTAAATTTTTAAAATATTTGGAGGTGGGAATCCCGATAAATCTGCACCAAAGAACCACTTCTGGCAGAAAAAACAGTCCTTTTACCCTTGAGCATGACATTGAGTCAGAGATTGGATGGTATGTGCAGGTACAGCTTCCCATGCAGCCTCAACACGATGCCACAGTTCATCGACATATTGACCGGTGTGTGGTGACGAGCCAGTCGCTCGGCAAACATTAACCAGACGTTTTCTATTGGTGACAGATCAGGAGAACGCCAGGGCGGCAGCTGAGCATTTTCTATATGTAGGTAGGTCTGTACTATACCGGCAACATGCGATCGTGTATCTCCCAGGCCTCGAATAAAGGGTAACGCCTCGTGTCTTAACACATCAGAAATACAACGGGGACTGTTCAAAGTGCCGGGAATGCGAACAAGAGGTGGCCGAGATGTGTGTCCAATTGCATCCCATACCAATACTCCAGGTGATGGGCCAGTATGGCGATGTCGAATCCACGATGGCAATATGCCTTCTTCACGATGGCACCTAACACGGATACAGTCATTATAGTGCTTCAAACAACTTAGATTAGTCTGAAAACACGTCATCACCATTTCTGTGCGTCCAGGTTAATCGTTGCTACATCTTTGGAGGCGCTCCTGTATGTCACGTAGCGCCAAGGTAGCCCAAGCTATGGTCGCAGAGCTGACAGTCCATGCTGCTGCAAACATCGTCGAACTGTCCGTGCAGAAACTTTTAGACTTGCGCACGACTCCATTTCTTGACTGAGGGCTAAGTTGCCGTACGATCTATTAAGGCTTTGGAAGTAACATGTCGGTCTTTCTCGGCTTTTAGTGCTAGCGGGTCTTTGAGATTCAGTACTTCGTTTCGTATGGCCATCCTAAACCCGTCGACTCCATATTCTGCTAACAGCGATGGGATCTCGACCGACGTGAACAGCAATACTGCGATACGATAAATCGTGATCCCGGTAGGCTACACAACTCTACCTCAAAATCAGAAACATGTTGGTATAAAGCATTTCTCATTTCACGAGACATCACGACAAGTTTTCACAACGAAACAACGTTTCAAATGCAACTTCTGTATGAGAAACCTTCTGTACAATCTATTTTTTCAACACTTTGTAGGTGTCGCTAAATAATCATTTGCATATCAAATCATCTTTCTTTCTTTCGCGTAAATTTAACGTCTGTAGCGTGTCCTCTCGGTGCACAAACCCCCTCAGGGCGACCGCTATTCCGGCTTGTTCCCCCTTGACTACACCAGTTGGACTGCCTGTCTGCCGCCCCCTCCTCTGGAATCTGCCAATCAACATTTCCTTGTGGAGGGGGGCTCTGCATTCCTTCTTTACTGCTTTCCCACATCCTCTCTTCATCTTCTTTGCTGCACAGTTTCAGTATATTCAGAGTCCAAGAGCTTACGTCTTATAATGCAAAAACATATTTTTATTCTGTCTTTTAGAAGTGATTTTCGATGTAGGAAGTATGTGGTAATCTCTCTGGAATATTTTACTGTTCTATCCCATACTCATCTTGTTATGGTTCATCTTATTTTTTTAACATAACCCAATCCCCATCACCACTGGTGAGCAGTTTTAAATTCATTTTCAGAGATGTCTTATATTGATGTAATACTTACATTTCTTACAGTGGGAAGTTGAAAGGTATACTTATTCATATAGAGCTAATCATTCTCAACCAATAAGGTCCACTGCCCACGTAATTTTGAATTACGTAGACATGAAGGTAAAATGCGTTTCGTTGTAAGAGGCTCTTTTTATTTTTCTTTCCTGAAATATACTGCCATGTACGGAAGTTTTTTATAAATTGAATTATTTTTAAATTCTTTTAACCACAAATTTCAGTAATTACTTTAGAAAAAATCTGAAGAGATTTGCATTTTTTAAAATTTGAGTTTTATTTAGATGGATCTGAGATTGTGTAGGTTAATCTATGTGAATTCATGGTAACGCCACTTTGAGACAAACGATAAGCATATTTAAATTGGGGAATCGCAGGGCTTACAGTCGACCGGCATCTGCCTCGCCGTTGTTCCCTCTAGGAACAGTGAGGCCTTATTGAGGTTCACTGTGGCTGAAGGATGCCGGTACAAAGGTCACTCCAAATGTTTTTACAATCAATATTAAATAATTAAAAATTTAAAAAATAAACTAGGCTATTAAAATATACATGCATTTTTTACCTAACATAAACATTTTCATAAAATAGTAACAACAATGACTCATAGAGGGCGCGACTTTGTTTTCAGAGGCAGTAGTAATTACTAAACATTGTATTAGACACAATGGAGTTGACTAGAGAAAGTTTACGCGCCATGATCTTTTATGATTATAAAAGTTATTTAACTTCTAAAGAATCCCATGAAAGATTGATGAAATCTTTAGGAAATAAAGCTCCTATTAAAACAGTTTTTAATTGGTTTAATGAATTTAATTTTGGAAAACCCAACCTTGAAGATGAACCTCGTTCAGGTCGATCACCAACAGCATTGACCCAAGAAAAAATTGAGCTAGTAAGATTTTTACATAGAGAAGATCGAAGAATTACGTATTAGCAGTTAGAAAATGTGTGGGCATTGGATCGGCATCAATCAACACCATCATTAATGATCATTTTAAATACAGAAAACTCGTTAGTAGATGGGTACCTCACAGCTTGACTGAAGACCAAAAACTTGGTTGCGTTAAATGGTATAATTTCATGTTGAAAAAATTGATGAAGACAAATCAAAGGCTGTTTTTAATATTATTACAGGTAACCAAACTTGGATTTACAATTTTGATCCTGAAACAAAACGACAATCTACTTTTTGGTGCACTTCAAAATCACCTCCTCCTAAAAGAGTTGGCAGAGCTCGAAGTGTTGGAAAACAAATGGTCGCTTTTTTTTTTTTTATAAAGTGGCTTCATCGATATTGTGAAGTTATAAGATCGAAAGACCGTTAATAGTGACTGGTTTACAACAAAATGTCTTTCAGCAGTATTTGAATAAATCAAGCAAAGCAGACCAAGAGCTCAACTTAGAGGAATCCTTCTTCACCATGACAATGGCAAGACCGCACACCTCAGCCCAAACATTAAACTTTTTAGCCAACTCTGATGCCCAATTAGTCACTCATCCACCATATTCACCAGACTTATCACCTTGTGACTTTTTTATTTCCAAAAGTTAAGTTATTGTTGAAAGGGATAAAATTTGACACTGATGATCAAAAGCACTGCAAGCCTTTATCAATGTCGTAAATTCCATCCCCGAAGATGACTGGTGTAAGTGCTTCGATAATTGATTTTCACGGATGAAATCTTGCATAGGTGCTAAGGGTGAATACTTTGAGAAACTCTGAAAATTTGAAAGTTGTAGCTTTAATAAAAATAAGTGATTGCAAAAACTTTTGGAGTTACCCTTGTATATACATTCTTTTTGGAATGCATTTTGTTGCAGGATCCAGGAAATTTGTTTTTTTCCCGGCGTGTTTTAGCCTGGGAGGGCTGGTATGTGAATTAAGGTTTTCGTCCTCTCATGCGACAGGTTGTGAATTTTGCTGTGATATAGCAGAAGACTTGTGTATTCTTTAGATCTGGGTGGTCTTCTGATCCTAGGAGATGTCATTTTTTCTTCAGATAGACATTTCGGAATAGATGAACCTGGAGTTGAGGTGCACACAGCGAGTCACTCTAAGTCGGATCCTCCCTCCACGGAGAGAGGGGTGAAAAAGACGACCTTCCGAACCGGTACTAGAAAGTCTCCTATTCCAGATGGAATCAATAGCACGGCTCTGATGGGGTGGGGCTTCACGACCCTCTTTCCTGGATTATTCAATCAGTGCCTAGAATTTGGAACTTTTCTGGAAGAATGGAAGGTGGAGAGGAAGTTATTCTGGAGAAGCCCGGCAGGATGTGAAACACCGAAATACTTCCACCTAATCTCACTTCTCTCATGTATACAGAAGATACTTGACAGTTTGTTGACACAACGGCTCATGTTTTGTTCGGAGACCGATGAGCTGCTATTTATTTTAGGCAACTCCAGATGGGGTATTCAGGGGGAATCTGGCAAAATATGGAAATAAATATCTTGTCTTTCTGGGGGCTCTGGGGTGAAATTTTGATGTCGTGGTCGCGTTTTTTTTTTTTTTTTTAATGCTATTTCAGTCGGGTCTTAATTGTAAAATAGTCTGGAAACTATCTCTTAAAATCTAAAGAATGAAAGAGAGCAACCCATATGTATTGGTGAAAATATTATGTATAGCATCTAACAGTGAAGTAACTACCATGAAAATCGCTTCTTGGAGTTGGTGTAGGCGGGATTGTGGGAGAAAATAGGTACCGAAGTACAATAAAATGACAACGGTTTTTGTTTATCAGGAATCTCCTGAATTTGGAAAAGGTAAATGCAGGGACTCTATCCGTGAGAAGGCGTTTCAAAGTACCATCCTGCAATACCCGTTTAATGACCTGTTGGTAGTTCGAATGCTTGTCGACCTAGCATATCTCGTGAGATGGTCTACAGCCACGTGTAAGTAGGTCTTAGAGTTGTCATATTTTGCGAATCCTGCGATAGTTTCGAGAGAAACTAGGTCAAATGGTTACGTTGCCACAGGGGGACTTCTAGGTGGTTTGGTCAGCTGGCAAACCGAACAGGTTTTTACTGTATGTGCGATATCTTTTGACAATCCCTTTCCAGTAGTACTGGGCGGAGATGAGTCGGGTCATTTGGGAAATGCCTGAGTGATTGTATTGTGTGTGTACTGTGTGTAGGAGTTTGTTTGTAAGTATGTTTGGAAAGAGTACTTTGGCCACTTCCCTGGGGGTGAAGGTTTGGAGTCCGTTTCAATCAATGGTCAGTTTAGATTTTCTTGGTGGCACGAGCTGATGGCTCTTAATGAGGAAGACGTCTAAGAATCCACAAAACGGGTTGCGAGATAAGAGGTTCGCTCCATGCTGTTGTGCTTCCTTTATGTAAACGGACTCCATAATCATAACTCGACAGACGGAAGCTCCATCTGAATAATCTGCCTGACGGGGTTTTTATCGTTTTCAACAACTAGAGTGCGTGATGATCAGAAAATATTGTGAATCTTTTGCCCATTAAGTACACACGGAATTTGTTGTCTACGCTCTCAACAATTGCAAGGCATTCTAATTCAGAGATGGAGTAATTTCGTTCGTGTGAACGCAAGGCGCGGCTGAAGTATTGGACGGAATAGGACTTCCCATCAGGGTGGAGCAGTTTGATGATGCCTGCAATATCTAGCGTCGTTGTTCAGGGGCGTCCTCAAGCGCGCATAGTCCGGGATGTACTTTTTGAAAACTTTCACCGCACCTAGGAAGGACTGTAATGTTTTGAAGTTGTGGGGTGGTTGAATTTGCTTGTGTTATGTGTGTGTTGCGTGTGAGGGATGTGATGGTACTGGCAGCGATCGTATATCCCGATAATTCTATGGTTTGCTTTAAAAATTCGCATTTCGCGAAGTTGAGCCGCAACCTCTCGGTCTCACAAAACGCTAAAAATTTGCGCAGATGTGTTTGGTGCTCTTCGAATGTTTTGGAGAAGGTAATAAAGCCATAGAAATAATGGACCACACAATCAAGTCCACGACGTTGTAAGGCCTGATTGATGGACCGTTCGTAGACTTGTTGGGCCGTACGAAATCTCAAAGTAAAGGCGTTTGAACTGATACCACACTTCGAGGGTGACGAAGGCTAGTAAGGGTTTGGAATCGGGGTGTACGGGCACCTGCCAGAATAAGGATGACACGTCGAGTGTTGGAAAGTATTTGGCGTCAGCAAGCCTATCTAAAATGTTTTCTATTAGTCGGAAGGGATGAATGTGGGGGCTGATGATTTTGCTCACCTTCCAAAAGTCAATACAAAACATTTTGTTTTTTTTTTTCCGTTTGGTGACAAAGATAACTGGACTAGAATAGGGTGAGAACGAAGGATCGATGATGTGGTTATCCAGCATTTGCTGGACATGAGATCGGATTTCCTGCTGGTCGTAAATCGGATCTCGATATGGACTAGGGCTTCCAATCCCGGGATCCCGTTTCCCGGGATCCCGGAGCCAAATAATGATCCCGAAATCCCGGGATTCTGCTCGAAAAATCCCGGGATTACTGGTTTGTTAAAATTTTACACAAATAAATTTACTGGCAATGCGTTTCTTTTTTAAATCTCTACAGACCTTACTGCAATGATATGATTTAATGAATGAGAGGGCTTGGCTCATCAGTAGTGAACCCTCTCAGCGGTTTCGCCAAATTAATCTCTAGACCGCTCTACTATTGTATTGGACTGGTTTTGTTATATACCCTGCATTTTCTATGGAAGGCAGCTAAATGGTGTTTAGTGAACTATGGACATAAGCTTATAGGTCTGTAGAGGTACATACATATAAATTTCAAGGTATTGCATCGAGCAAAGCTCTTCCGCGCAAAACATGTTTTCATAACCATTATATATTAGTAAATTAAATTTTATTGCCCTCTATCGTTAAAATTTTACACAAATAAATTTACTGGCAATGCGTTTCTTTTTTAAATCTCTACAGACCTTACTGCAATGATATGATTTAATGAATGAGAGGGCTTGGCTCATCAGTAGTGAACCCTCTCAGCGGTTTCGCCAAATTAATCTCTAGACCGCTCTACTATTGTATTGGACTGGTTTTGTTATATACCCTGCATTTTCTATGGAAGGCAGCTAAATGGTGTTTAGTGAACTATGGACATAAGCTTATAGGTCTGTAGAGGTACATACATATAAATTTCAAGGTATTGCATCGAGCAAAGCTCTTCCGCGCAAAACATGTTTTCATAACCATTATATATTAGTAGAGCTTTGCTCGATGCAATACCTTGAAATTTATATGTATGTACCTCTACAGACCTATAAGCTTATGTCCATAGTTCACTAAACACCATTTAGCTGCCTTCCATAGAAAATGCAGGGTATATAACAAAACCAGTCCAATACAATAGTAGAGCGGTCTAGAGATTAATTTGGCGAAACCGCTGAGAGGGTTCACTACTGATGAGCCAAGCCCTCTCATTCATTAAATCATATCATTGCAGTAAGGTCTGTAGAGATTTAAAAAAGAAACGCATTGCCAGTAAATTTATTTGTGTAAAATTTTAACGATAGAGGGCAATAAAATTTAATTTACTAATATATAATGGTTATGAAAACATGTTTTGCGCGGAAGAGCTTTGCTCGATGCAATACCTTGAAATTTATATGTATGTACCTCTACAGACCTATAAGCTTATGTCCATAGTTCACTAAACACTATTTAGATAGCACACTTTTGACGTTTTGTTTATGCAGCTGCATTTCGGGTCGTTTTTTTTTTTCTGAGAGATTTGAAATTATTTTATTGACATGCAAATAGTGGCTTCTCCAAATACAGCTGCATAACTTAGATAAGCTGTTTACATACATTCAAAAGCAAATAGCAGATGGAAAAGAAATTATTTTACTTGGAGATTTAAACATCAGAACTGGGAAGTTGGGAGGACTACACAATCCACTTAATTTCCAGCTCCCCCTAACATCGGAAAGAAGGGCTAAAGATCTTATAATATCATCTCTGTCTAATAAACTTCTTGATTTCCTGGAAGATAATTCTTTGACAATAGTTAATGGAAGATCTAGAGGTGATAAAGATGGAGATTTTACATACATATCCGAAAGAGGCTCTTCAACTATTGACTATTGCATACTCTCACAGGGTTCACTACAAATTTTACTGGACTTCAAAGTCGATGACCAACTGTACTCAGACCACCATCCTTTGGTTTTAACGATAAAAGGCCAAAACTTCAATGAGAAAAAAACCAAACGGGAAGATTATAATATTACGAGATATAGATGGTCAGCCGATGGACTCGCAATGTTTAAAATGAAACTGGAAGAATTGCGGGAAAAAAACATACCAGCCTCCGATGACCTTGTATACACTTTCAATCAGCGAATTTTGGAAGCAATGTCATCTGCAAAAATAACCTACTCAATTAAGGGCGGCCCCAGGAAATCTAAGCCGTGGTTCGATAAGGACTGCTATGATATGAAAAAACTGGCAAAAGAAAGTCTGAAGAAATATCGTAAAACAAATAGATTGGAAGACAGAGAATGTTATGCTTCTTCCAGAAAGAAATATCTCGCTTTATTGGATCTAAAAAGGAAAGGCTTTGATAATGAAAAACAGGAAATACTCAGAAATGCTAAAGACTCAAAGACCTTCTGGAAAACTATTGCGCTCTACAAAAGCACATCTATAATCCAAGGAGAAATATCTATACAGGACTGGCTGAACTTTTACCGCGAACTAATGACTACAGAGAAAAATTTGAGAATCTGTAATTTACATAATGTGATTTCTCAGAACGATCCTATATTGGACTCAGAGATAACCAATGCAGACATATACAAGGAGATAGCTGGTTTGAGGAGTAACAAGGCATGCGGGCCCGATGGCATCCCCAATGAAGTATTAAAAACACTCCCTGATTCGTACATACTGCTGTTGAAACAACTCTACAATAGTGTTATGACGACTGGAAAATACCCAGCAATTTGGACTAATTCCACTATACACCCAATCTTTAAAAATGGTTATAAGAACAGCCCCTCCAACTACCGAGGTATTGCACTGATTAGCAATGTATCAAAGCTTTTCACATCAATCCTAAGATCACGACTGGAGGAATGGGTCGAAGGAAGAAGGGTTATACCCGAAAACCAAGCGGGATTTAGAAAAGAAAGATCATGTATTGACCACATATTTACACTAACTACTTTAATCCAACTATCATTAAGAAAAAAGAGGGGAAAACTATATGTCTTTTTTGTCGATCTAAGGAAGGCATTTGATACTGTACCCCACTCACTACTTTGGAAAAAACTTTACAACCTAGGCATAAGTTACCAATTCATAAGTACGATCAAAAGTTACTACGAACAAGCAACTATAGCTATCAGATGGAAGGGATCATTTACGGAAAGTATTAAGATAAACTCGGGAGTCCTCCAGGGAGAACCACTTTCCCCACTGCTATTTATATTATTTATCACGGACTTAATCGAAATTTATAATAACTCAGACCTGCCGAGTGTAAATTTGCCAGAATTTGGAGATATCCATTTATTGCTGTACGCCGACGACATAGCAATTATAGGTGAGTCCAGGATAAACCTCCAAAAGAAGATCAAAATACTGAAAGAATATCTCGATGAGAACTTAATGACACTAAATGAGTCCAAGTCAAAGATTATGGTGTTCCGTAATGGAGGTAAACCCTCAAATAAGGATAGATGGTTCTGGAATGATAAACCCATAGCAATAACTTCAAGATATACATACTTGGGATTCCCTCTGACACCAACAATAACAACTACTCACCCGGCAAATTACTTTAAAGGAAAAGCACTTACAGCAATTAACGCCACACACCCAATATTAATAAAATCAAAAGCAAAGTCAATAAATTTATCAATCAAACTCTTTGATACAATAGTGAGAGCTGTCCTGATGTATGCCGCTCCATTATGGGCAACAGAGCATAAAGACTTACTGGACAATATACAAGACATATTTATCCGTAGGTTCCTGAATCTGCCCAGATACACTCCAGGTTACCTAATCAGATTAGAAACCGGTCGTATCTCATTGAGTGTAACAGCCTTAAAATTAACCCTGAAGTATTGGCTGCGGGTGTTGAATATGAGCAGTGACAGATTGCCACGTATATGTTTTAATAGAACACGGGAACTCTCTAATGCTTCGGGCACACCCATCGGTTTCATTAAAAAGCTCACTAATCTGCTTAACGATAATGGATCCCCTGCACTTGTTTCCTGTGATGACCCTGAAACGCTGAGGAGCGCGATTACAGGGCTCTTAAAAACAGCGGCAGACCAATCTATACAAAACGACCTTACAAGAATGGATAAATCTAAGCTATACTCTCACTACAAAGACATTCACATATCTTTCATGACGGAGGGATACCTTTTAGGGGATTTTCCTTTCCCGGTTGTAAGACTACTCGCACAAGTTAGAATACTTTCAAGTTTTTTTAGAGAAAACCACACCAAGATGCTCTGCGGTGAGGACCCGACTTGTACCTTCTGTAATTCAAAACTACAAAATGAAATCACTCACTATATTTTTGATTGCTCTGCTCTGAAAGAAGAAAGAAGAACCCTTATGCTCAAAACTGGGCAACTCTGTGCTTCACTTCCATCAATAATTGACAATATGACCCAGAATAAGTATATTGCTACGGCGTTTTATGGTTTCCACAAGTCCATATCTCAGAAGAAGGCCAAGTGATACTCACTCCTCACTTTCTTACTGCTACTCTTTTTGTGTTGATTTCTTGCTTCCCTCTTTCTTATTATTATTTTTTTTTTTTTTTCCTTTTCTTGTTTTTTTTTTTTTTTTCTCTCTTTTTACTCTGTATATATCGCTATTTCCGTTGTCTCACTGCTTTGTTCTTATGCATACCTCTGGTGAATCCTGTATAGGGTCAGTGACCCTAAATAAAGGCTTTTTTGTTGTTGTTGTTGTTGTAAATAGTGGCTTCTTAGATAGTAGCGGCATCCCTTTATTTTTGTGGCGGACCTGCGTGTAACATGGACCCGCCACTAACCTCTTATCTGGGCTCCAAATTGTTTCATATATATATTTTTAATCTATGTTTATACTCTCCATCCTGTACTCTGTATGCATGGGTCATCATGAACGCACTGCTCTGCTGTTCATTTTGTGAAACCCTCGCTAGCTTTTTTTGTCATTTAATTTAAATTAAATTTATTTAATGTCATTTCATTAAATGCTTCGTCACTATCAAGTATCAGCCTAAAGTAGTTTTCAACTTATACGAACATAAAACAAAGTCTCTAAAACAATATTATCGGACCTTGTTATTTCTCAATAGAAAACGCGTCGGACATTTTTGGTAAGCTTATCACTTCTTGATTGTGATGGCGAAGTTTATTCCTTTTAAATCAGAAGGAATCTGGTGCTATTACCTACGAGACGGATCTGGGAAAAATGCACAGTGTATAGCGTGCAAAAGGATTTTGAAATGCGTCGGTGGGTCTACAAAAGGGCTGCATGTACACCAGAAGGCGGTCCACGGAATCGAAACTTCGAAGAGAAAAGTTAAAGACGAAGTTGATACACAGACCCCTGCAAAAAAGACCCCCAAGATATCAATTATCGATCATTTCTCGTCTGTTTCCATAGATCGATCGACTGATGCTGTGCTAGCTAGAATGATAGCTCTTGACGGATTGCCATTATCTATTTTTGTCACATCTAAGGATCTACGCAAGTGCCTCAATGCTCTTGGGCATGAAATTCCTCTCTCCGCAGAGACCATTAAGATTAAAGTGTGTCGTTATGTGGACACATTTCGTGAGAAGGTCGTTCGAGAGCTTCAGATGGAGAAAGAAAAGGGGCAACTTTTCAGCCTTACGCTGGATGAATGGACGTCAATCAGAAGCAAGCGTTACCTGAACATTAATATTCATAGCCGTACCAAGGTGTGGAATCTTGGCTTGACTCGAATATCTGTAGTATTTTCCTCTGAACAATGCAAATATGTCATTGGTGCTAAGCTCTTGGAGTTTGGAATCGACTTCGAAACTGATATTGTGTGTGTTACAACTGATGGGTGCGCAATGAAGGTAAAATTGGGTCACATTATTGGTCCACTGCAACAGCTCTGCTACACGCATGGTCTCCATCTTGCTGTGATGGATGTACTTTATGCTAAGAAAAAAGATAGAGTTGTTCCTGAATTCGTTTCCGCAACAGTAAATGAAGCAGAATCTGACCTTTCCGAGGATGACAATGAGGACACTTCTCCATTTAACGTTAACCTAGAGGTAGCACATCCCTCATTCCCTGAAGCAATCTCCAGTATTTTCAAAGAAAAATATAAATGAAGTGACGAAAAAAGCTCGTGTGGTTGTGAAATTGTTCAAACCATCGCCGCTGAAGAACGAGATCTTACTGAACTACATGCAGCAAGATAATCGCATTTCCATCAGTATGTGTCTCATTCTCGACTGCAGAACGCGCTGGGATAGTTTATTGAACATGTTGGAGAGACTTCTCAGTGTGAAGTCAGCGATTCAGAAGGCGCTAATAGATGTGAATGCAAATGTCCGTCTGACTGATGAAGATTTTGCTATCATGACGCAAGTAATTTCCGCACTGAAACCATTTCGGGCAGCTGTGGCGGCTATCTGTAGACGCGACGCTACGCTTTTGACTGCAGAAGCAACAGTAAAGTTTCTTCTAGAGGAGCTGCAAGCACAATCTCATTCTCTCAGCAAAGATCTGCAAAAATCTTTTCAAAAGAGAATTTTAGAAGAGCGATGCAATAAAACATCTTTAGTCCTCCAATATCTGCACAATCCGCAAGCACAGTTAGAAAAAAGAAGATGGTCAAAGACTTTAGCGTGAAATTGCTTTTGCGTCTTAAACCGTTACAGGAACAAATGGCCGAAGTAAGAAAAAAATTCAGGCTGATAATTCGCAACTTCCTCGGAGTTTACAAGAACGCCATGAGCCATTACAATCAAATGACTATCTTACAATTGAGCGCCGATTGCAAGAAGCTATTGAGGCTGCCTCTTCAACTTCAATTGCAATACCTACACCAGACTCCGCATCCTACTCAACTATGATTAACTACGAACTTAATATTGCTGCTCAGTCAGGCAAACGAGGACCCCATTTAGAGAGTGTGTATCAATACTTGCTGACAATTCCTCCAACGTCTGTGGAATCGGAAAGAGTCTTCTCCTCCTCTGGATACCTATGCAATAAGATACGTTCTAGTTTGCATGATGACACTCTTGACAAATTATCTTTCCTACGCTCAAATCTTTCTCGAAATTGAATTTTTATCCTTAAAATAAAGTAATTCATGGTTTTTAAAACGGTGCTGTCTTCTTTCTAAACATTAATACATAGTTGGGCAAAATGCAATAATGATTACATTTTCTATAATCACAATTGCAAATAATCATGATTACATTTGCTATAATTACAATTACAAGTAATTTTAATCACAATTGCTATCATTATATATAGAATTACGAGTAATTATGTTTACATTCTAATGCAATTAATTTTTTTTTGCAAAGTAATGCATTGCAAAGTAATCGTAATTACAAAGTAATGTATTACTTTGAATGAATTACTGTCCAACACTACATTAAGAGATGTGGTCTAAGAGTTCCAAGAACAGTAATTTTTTTCCAGATGTGTGTACAGTAATTGACAGATAATTTCAAACTGTAACCCAAAAGCAATGATTTAGTTCATAAGCAGGCGCAAAATATATGGCTTTCAGGTTGTTTTCATCGAAGTAAGTGCCACGTCATTGGCACTATATAAAAAAAAAAAATTAAAAATATAACGAACGAAACGATATACCTCTTGGCGTAGAAAGACGAAAATGTTTTTCAATCCCGGGATTGGAAGCCCTAATATGGACGCAGGGCTATTATTTTATCGGATATAGTATGGATTTTTACAGGGGGGATATTGAGGCTTGGGACTGCGAACTTGGTTTGTAAGAACATGTTTTGTATCATTGTAGGAGTGTTGAAAATTGTGGTGGAAAGTGTGGACTTTGATCCGCGAGTGTACGTGTGTCTGGGATTGGTTCTGGGGTTGTTGTATGGTGACAATTGTGTGATGAGGTGTGGGATTGCGTGTACGTAGGTGGAATTGTGTTGTCATGGTTGTATATGGTACGGACATGGGGAGCTGGTGTTAACAATGATGGGACATTGTGGTGGGAGGATTGTTCCCGTTTTGCGTAACCAACATATAATGAAACATGGGTCTGAGTTGTGTATGGAGCATGGTGAATGGTGGTACATGGCACATTAGTTAGAGATGTACATGTGGTATGGTGAGTGGTCGTACGTGGTACATGAGTTAGGTATGTACCATGGGTATGGTGTAAAAAGTCGTTGGGTGCCTGTATGGCACATGGTGGTGAAACACCTCGAGTTCGAGGTAGGAAAAATGTAAAAGGTGGGTGCGTGACAAAGATTGGTGACACGGCATGCTCATCTGACGAATGGGCACATTGGCTGTTCTCTGCGGTAGGCATATATATGGCGCGGGCCTTAGAATTGACCGCTTGGCATTGCCAATATGTACATTCACCTGATACAAGTGTGAAATGATAGTGGAGCACACACATGGCAAGGGGGCGGGGCGCTTAAACATAGTCCTTATTAGAAATCAATTTAAATTTTAAAATCTTTTAGGGTGTTCATGGAGAGTATTTCGAGCGGCAGAGAAGCATCCAATATATGGAACTTCTCTGTCGTGGTGTTACTTGTTCTAGAGTTATGGGGGCGTAAATTCGACCTACGGTCTTGGTGGGACCTACAATGGAATTTATAGGATAGGGGTAAAATGGGGTTCTATTTGAATATTTTCAAAATTTCTATTAAGATATTGGTATATTTTGTTAGGCATTATGTTTAGGCTCGCACCCGTGTCAACAAGAAATGGTAAGGACATACATGGGGATAAGGAGAGTTTAACAATTAGCTGCTGGACTAAAGGAACAGTCAGTCGTTTCTGAACAAGGCTAATGCTTCGTCGACTAGGAAGCGAGGCAGGTTGGTTAGTCTTTCAGAATTTGTCTGGAGCGCTTGGTCACACGGAGCCTATTGTATTGTTTGAAGAAGATTCGGGCGGAGTATTTTCCTGTATGGGCATCGCAGCGGAGTTTTTGTTTGTCCACAGTCGTCGGGGCACTACCAAGGCTTGTCAAGATGGCGGACAGCTGCTGGAGGGCGGTGGCAAGGCGCGCTTCCGAACCGCTGGCCGTTTCCGCATCAGTTGTGGGGGAGATTTCTATTTTGGCCGGGCCACGGGGTGAAGGATCTACCTCATCGTTCGGTACACTGGTCGCTTCTGTTCCCGATTTATTTTTTTTGCCCAGGTTCTTTTTGAGCCGATTTTTTGTTTTTTGAACACAAAAGTCTAGGGTAGAGGCTTTAAGTTATCCTTTCGAATCTCTAACGCAAGCTGTCGTGACTTCGAAATTACACTAATAACGGAGAAATATTTCCCTCCAGCTAGACGGTCAATCGGGACCTACTAATTGGTTTTTGCATTCGATGGCCAAGCGGCTTCTACTTTGTTAAAGAAGACAAGACACCCGGTGGATTTAAGAGAAAATAAGCTTCTAAACAAAAACGATGAAAATAAGGTCGTTCTTAAACGATAGGTGATTTCAGGTGTGCACAAGGTTTAACGGGAAGTTGGCGAAAAGCCTTGAAGAATATGGAAGATTCACTAGCGTGAAGTCGGGACTGGACTGTGTGTCCTGCTCATGTTCGTTGAATCTGTCAACTTTATGCTGTCTTTCCACCATGAAAAATCTGCCTGACTGATGTTTATACCCCTGTATAAACTGGCATGGGCCCCAAGGTCACCGGAATTCGGGGGACCAATCAGATGGTGATACGTCTTTTCACAATGATTGACACGTTTGGGGATAGAGGAAAACATTTAATTTTAGCTCCCCCTGCACTTCCTGTTTTTCTCACCAAGGTTATTTAACCGACTTACAAGAGTCACTCCAAAAGTTTTTGCAATCACCTATTTTTATTAAAGCTGCAACTTTCAAATTTTCAGAGTTTCTCAAAGTATTCACTCTTAGCACCTATGCAAGTCTTCATCCGTGAAAACCAATTATCGAAACACTTACACCAGTCATCTTCGGGGATGGAATTTACGACATTGATAAAGGCTTGCAGTGCTTGATCATCAGTGTAAAATTTTATCCTTTTCAACAATAACTTAACTTTTGGAAGTAAAAAATGTCACAAGGTGCTACGTCTGGTGAATATGGTGGATGAGTGACTAATTGGGCATCAGATTTGGATAAAAATTCTAATGTTTGGGCGGTCTTGCATTGTCATGGTGAAGAAGGACTCTTATAAGTTGATCTCTTGGTCTGCTTTGCTTGATTTATTCAAATACTGCTGAAAGACATTTTGTTGTAAACCAGTCACTATTAACGGTCTTTCGATCTTCTGACTTCACAATATCGATGAAACCACTTTTTATTAAAAAAAAAAAAAAAAACAAGCGACCATTTTTTTATAAAACTTCGAGCTCTGCGAACTTTCTCAGAACGAGGTGATTTTGAAGAGAACCAAAGAGTAGATTGCCGTTTTCTTTCTAGACCAAAATTTTAAATCCATGTTTCGTCACCTGCAATAATATTAAAAACAGCCTTTGATTTGCCTTCATCAAATTTTTCAACATGAAATTACACAATTTAACGCGTCCAAGTTTTTGGATTCCCGTTATAGAAAAGAAAACTACCAATAGCTTCATTTGGTAAAGTTAAAAAATCGAATACAAGACAAGAAAGAAAGTTTGCAGGATATGGCCAATGACATCCGATGCCTGGCAAGATTAGCCTTTCCAACATGCCCTTCTGAAATACAAGACTTTATGACTCAACAACAGTTTATTGATGCCATAAGAGACCCTGAAACCCAACAGTTTGCCAGACTATGAAGTAAAACTACTCAACAAGAATCCCTTGTCCAAGCCATGAAGTATGAAGCTGCCCAACAAGCCTCAAGAATAAGCTATTGCGTGGCCAGGCAAGTTAAATTGGATAAGTCAGATATAGAAAAGGTTAGCTGCTGGACTTGTGAAGCCCTTGATCACATTTCTTCAACTTGCTCACGAAAAATAAAATAACGCAGTGATACTGACTGCTGAAGATTTAGACAAGGTATCCACATAAAAAGAGACTTTCCAGAAAATTCTAAAATCACACCTTTCCCTAGGAAGAACAATGGGAGACGACACAATAATGCTGATGCGCTATCAAGAAGGCCATGTGTTCCACAAAGTGGACATTGTGCTTGTGTTGAAGACAGATATTGTATAAGAAAAGTTACAGTGCAAGAAAGCGATAAACCAAAAGAGAAACATGTGACTAGCCAAGCTTTAAGAAAAGCTCAAAGACCGAGATCTATTGCCAATGATAAATTGGAATGAATCAGATGAAAGACCACCCTGGGATGATGTGGCTCCGTACAGTCTTAAAATCAAAAGTCTCTAGTCTCTCTAGAATTCATTGACTCTGCGAGATGGTGTCATAAACAGGAAATGGAAGAGCGAGGATGGAAAGCATGAATCCTGGAAGTAGGTGTTACCCAGATCTCATGTAACTTTGTCTCTCCAGGAGATGTATAGCAGTCCCACGGGAGGTCACTTCGGCATCAGAAAAACCTTGACCAAAGTTAGAAAAATATTTGGTTGACCTGAAAGTCGAGCTGATGTCAAAAAAATGGCGCAGAAACTGCACACAATTTTCATCAAGAAAGGGACCGACTTTGTAGTAAAAATATCAATTGTGCGTCCCATCTAAAAAAAAAAGTTAATTTGAGCATGACCCTTCTAGTTATATATCCATCTTACCAGCCATTTTTTTAATTTTAAATTTAATTTATGAAAAAATAATCCTAACCAGATTAAGGAAAACCTTGAACAAAAATAGCCTATTAGTCCAGAACAGTTTAGCTTCCAACCAAAGTTGAAGATATACAATGTAGGTACCCCATTTGAATGGATTGCCACTGATGTTGTGGGGCCCTTTCTAAAAAGTGACCTAGGAAATAAGTTCATTTTGGGAATAATGGATTACTTTACTGAATGGCCTTTCGCAGTTCCTAGACCAAGAGGCTTCAACTATATTCGAGGCGCTACTGCAAGATTGGGTCTGCATTTTTGGTATGCCAAGAATTCTTCATTCCGACCAAGGAAAATATTTTGAATCATCTATTTTCCAAGAACTGGGTAGACAACTGGGAATTGAGAAAACAAGAACCCTCAATATGATGGGATGGTGGGACGTTTTAGCAGGACTCTTACTCAATACCTGACCATGTTTCTCGACAAGCATCAAAGAAATCCCCATATCTCGGCATATAGACAGGCCTCATGCAGTTTTTTGTAAATTGTTTCTGCGTTATATTTATAGACTCTAATGGTTGTGCCATCAGCAAAGAGGTGTAGAGTGGTTTCTTCAGAACAAATAAAATCATCAATAAGTAGTACCAGTAGCGAAGCCTTGGATAATCCCTGCTAGAATTTTCCTTGTTGTAGAGAGAGTCTTACACTTTGACTCTGAATTTTTAATTTTTTAGGAAGTTCATTGTTGTCTTTATAATGTCTCTTCTCTGGTAAATGTTTTTGTGTCATCTTGTAAAGGAGGCCTTCATGCCAGACTCTGTCAAATGCCTTGGAAATATCAAAGAAGGTATTTGTAGTCAATTGATCGTTGGGGCCATTTCTCTTCTTATCTTCTTCGTTATGACGACTAATTGGTGGAGTGAGGAGTGTTTTGGTTGGAAGCCAAACTATTCTGGACTAATAGGCTATTTTTGTTCAAGGTTTTCCTTAATCTGGTTAGGATTATTTTTTCATAAATTAAATTTAAAATTAAAAAAATGGCTGGTAAGATGGATATATAACTAGAAGGGTCATGCTCAAATTAACATTTTTTTTTAGATGGGACGCACAATTGATATTTTTCCATTGGTCATGGAAATGTGTCGACGCAAGTGATGCATTGAAGACTTCGTTGAGGAATTGAAACAGATGTTTTGGCAGAAAACTTTATCTCTTCTCATTCATTATATTTGTCTATTCCTGGGGCTTTTTATATGGCAAGGAAACGATAATTTTTTCTAGTTCACTGATATTAGTAGGATCAAGATCTTTTTCTGTATTTTCCTTTAAGTAGTCCTTTATTTCGGCTTCGGGCCAGGGATTTGGTTTTGAGAATTGGGTACAAGGATTTGGACTTAATTGTTTTTCTAAGCTGTCTGCTAGTATTCCTGCTGACTCATGTGAGGGCACTCCACTGTTTGTTTATATATATAACAGGATAGGCGTTTGAGGGCTTTCCATATGGTTTTGTCAGATACATTAAGATTTTCAATGTAAAAGTGCAGATAGTGTTGTTATGCTGTGTTGTACAGTTAAGGGAATATCTAGGCCTTGTGATAAGCCTCTTTGTCTTGAGGGTCATATGATCTTTCCATTTTTTCTTAGGCGGTTTGAAACGCGAATCTTTGATTTTTGGTTTAGAATGCATTGTTGAGAATGCATTGTCTGAAAGTGGTGATGGCTTAATTCATATTTTAGGGGTTTGTTCAATAGGTAATTTGCTATATCAAAGCATTTCGAAAAGTTCCCAGTCTGTGATTTTTATTTTAGTATTTTAACCTGCCAGTTTGAAGTCTTGTAGGACAACTAAAACAGAGAGATGGTCAGATATTCATTCATTTAGTATTTTAGAAATGGTATTCTGGGTTGGATTCTTATGTATGACAGTATCAGGGATGTCAGGTGGTAAATCATGGGTGGGTTCATAAGAATAACTGATTCCAAGATACATGTTTTCAATTACATTTTGGAGATGATTTCCATTTGAAATTGTACTGTATGAGTCCCAAGCATATGCTTTCAGTTGAAGTCTTCGGCCACAATGGTTGATGTATTAGTTGAGAAATTTTTTTAAATGCCATCCTCATTTATAGTTATGTTCGATGATTTGTGTAGCTGAATATAAATTAATTTGGGAACCATTAATGCTTTCTGTGGATATATTAGTTATTTCCAAACTGAAGGTGTTAGTTTTAATGGGTATATAATTGTAATTTTCATGGATAAAAATCGCCATTCCTTCTCCTTGTCCTGAAAGTCCATCATGTGATATAATTTGGAATCTTCATTCTGTTGCACAATTCAAGCCAAATTTCAGAAACAAGGTCTATGTCTATTTTATACTCATCCAGAAATTTTGTGAATAGAATATTTTATTGCGCAGGCTACAATAATTCTAATAAATTAATCGGAACCTGTTTTTATTAATAGTTGCGATCATTGGCAGCCGATTGTTCCAAGAACGTTCTTAACTATAGAAGTGATCGCCTGTTGGAATCGCTTAAAAGAGCGTTTTTATTGCACTTTCTATGGGATTAATGGCTTGGGTTACCATGTGCTCTCTTTGGTAGTTAGCACTCTTAAGGGGTTTGTCTGGTCTTTTGCCCATGTTGGCATCTATGGCATTGTTCAAGATTTTATGGGTTCCTATACATCTCAATTTTGCAGATCATGTCACAGATGTGAGTTACATTAAATATTTGTTTGTTATGCGATTTTTTGGTAGGGACCTGTACTAGTGGCAAACCTTATTTACTGCCTTATGAAGCCTGGTTAGTCTCAATGGTTCAAGCCCTTGGTTTCAGGGTCTTTTGAATTTGGATATTGTAATGCACTGGTTGAGCCCTTTTATCACGACCCTTAAATTTTTGTCTTCTTCAAGGGTTCTGAAGTGGAAACTGTTCTGGCATTCCTCAAGCCATTTAGTGGCAGGACGATAACCATATATACATTGTACTTAGTCATGTCTAGATGTTGAAATGTCAGGTTTTTGTTTGGCACCGTTTATGAGTTCATCTCTCAATCCTGACCATTCTGTTACTTCACTTATTTTTATGGGAGTGTTTTTTTTCTTGTTGGTATGAGAAAGGGTTATCTGTCTGGGGTTAACATTTTTACAGTCCATTGGCTGGCTTGCTTCAACTGCTTTTGTATCTCTGGACTGAGAGATTGTGGCAACAATGGAAGTGGTCTGAGGCTCCATTTGTATTCCAGAATGAATGGCTGTGGCATAATTAGGAGTGATCTCGGGTTCCATTTGTGTTCCAGAGTTAGAGGTTGTGGCAACAATGGGTGTTGCCTCTGACTCTATAAGTGGTTTGGGGATTCACTTCTTAGGCTCTTTAGTGATTTTCGCTTTAATTTTCATAGTCACTTTTTATTAGTCTTAATTCTCGGTCCTAGAAATCAACAAAATTTATTAGCTGAGAAAATGTTGAAAAAAAAAAAGTTGAATATAACTTTTTAACAGCAATGGAATCTTCTTGTTTTTTTTTTTTACCTGGGGACATCAAAGCAGATTCAAGATTGAATGTCGATAGAAATGTCTACTTACCTGGAATATTGGCATATCTGAATTATAAGTAGGCTGGCTTGTAGTCTGAAGGTGTTCCATTGCTTTTTTTTTCTTGGCTATCTTCTTTTGAATTATCCAACATATTATCATAGATTATATTGTCAAAATATATCTGATGTTTTTGAAAAAAATGGTAAGATAGGTAGGTTCTGTTTAAAAATAATAAAGCAGCTAAGTTTATCATAGATGTTTATCATATACCTCAAAGACCAAAAATTATTCCTAGAGACCTTCTGAGATCAAGAAATGGGTATACAATCCAAATTTGATAAATACACTGAACAGGTGAAAAATCATTTTAAAAGTGAACTATGTTCTTTGCTTGAAAAACGAATTATAGTATATTTATATCAATATATGGAGTCAATACAATTTTCTTCTGTTTATATATATATATAAGAGGTTCGGACCAAATACAATACTTTGACACTAAACATGAATAATTCAGATAGTAAGTTAATCGCTTTGGCTTGTATTATATGTCTCATATTATATTTTAGATTGATTGATTAAAAATATATGTGTTTTTTAAATTTCTCTAAAATGGGGGGATAGCTCTCAACATCTCTAATTCTATTATTGGCAACCAATTCTTCAATGCCATTTCTGGATATAACCTTACTCTATTTATGATAACTATAACTAGAAAAAGAAAGTAGAGATAAATTTAAAATAAAAAACACTATTTCTAAAAAAAGGACTATAGTTCCACACACAACTATATATATATAAAAAAAAAATCATACAGCGAAAACAAATTTATAATATATAAAATAATAATAATAATAAATATTTTCATTGTATACGAAAATTAAATTCAAATTTAACAGGATACTTAAATTATTATCTATGCTTAAATTAACATTAGCACAAGTATATTCAATGATTACTTTAAATAATTGACCTAAATAAGCGCAGCGTTATATTAGCCAATTCACCAACGCCGTCTATGTTATTTATATTTAAAATGTTATTTGTAAACTAGCTGCCTTATTTTATAGGTGCTTTTAAATGTTCATTTTTGAGTTTTGAGTTGTCTAATTAATTATTTAGTTTTAGATGGACAATACGTCCATTATCACACAAGTTTCTCGCGAAGACGAAAATTTGCAACATAGTTTTCCTCAAGAAAGAGGTAAGGAATGAGTGAAAATGGCGCTCTTAGCAAGTTGCCAACATTAAAAATATTCACACAGGTTATTATGGTATGCTCACTTCCAACCTCCATACTGTGCATTTAAAATTTAAGATAAAAATATTCAATGTGTGCCTTTATTCTATAGGCCTAGAAAGGGCTATCAACACAAATTTGAAATAATGTTATAAAATATGTCAAAATTTCAAAAATCATCATGTGACGTTTATTTACCAAAATTTTTGGCATTTCTATATTTATAACCTTCAGGTTATTCATGAATATATCCATAAGTAATAAATATTTTAAAAATTTAATACAATTTTGATGCATTTTATTTCTTTAAAAAAATTCAGGGGCTAATTAGCTAATAATACAAATTAAATGTGGTAAATAAATGAAATTAAAGCAATTTTGATGCAGTAATGAATATACTATAGTTATATATATTTATTTGTGTTGTGTCATACTTCAAGGTCAAGGATTAAAAGGTATTGATGAAGGTTTTCTCCCAACTTGTCACTTAGCAAAGTCTAACAATGTGGTTTAGAAAAAATACATATATATTTTGCACATATTTTTAGTCATCTATGTTCTCAAGGCAATTATTTAAAGGATCAATTTGTAAATATTTTTTTAAATAAAAAGTTTTGTTTTATATTTTTCTTTTTTTTTTTGGTTGTTGGAAATATTTTGCTGCAAAATTTTTCCTCATAAACATCAAACCATGATCAAAAAAGATCATTAAATTTTCCTATAAATACAGTGTATTACAATTATAACAATGTTTTTAAAAGGTAAAAAATATATAGGAAATATATAAAATATATATTGCATTTAAAATTTTTTGAACTTTTTAAATAAAAATTTAATAAACATTATTCCAAAGGAAAATAAGCCCAATTTCTAAAAAAATATACATGACAGCTTGGTTATTATAATCACAGACTTGTATCATTAAATATTGTGATGGTAACGACTACTGTTATAAAAAATGCCATTTCAAGTTTACTGCACACAAGTAAATCTGCTTTCCTTTATTGTAATTACTGAGAAAATTTAACCTAACAAAAAAAACAAAATCAGCGGCACCATAAACAATCAAGGGACCAGAGAGCATGGTTCTACCAAAGTTTACTCATTTGGTTTAGTCTTGTTGCACCTTGGATTTAATCAACTAAGAAATTATCATAAATCATTTTTGATACCAATCCCTTGAAATATCATTTTACAACAACATAGATATAAGAAATATTCATTCGATTTTTATGTTGATGATAACTTTTAAGAAGTTTAATGATAAGGCACAATTTGGATTATAGATTATAAACACAAGATATAAGACCAAATCCAAATAAATAAATAGTGTGTGATGTTTTGGTAACAGCGTTTTTACCATCTTCAGGCAAAAGTACTGAATGATGTCTGAAGATGGTAACAACTCTGTTACCGAAATGTCACACTATTTATTTATTTGGATTTGGTCTTATTACCGTGTGTTGAGAAGTTTAAATAGATTAGAGATCTTTTATAAAAATAACTTACAAATCTAACTTATTAAAAAATTGAACAAAAAAATTCTAGATACAGTAAAACCCCTCTATAGTGAACCCCAATGGGACAGAGCTTTTGGTTCACTATAGCCATGGTTTGGCTATTTTTTTTTTTTTACTTTTCAAAATTTTTAGACTGTATAATTAAAGGACAGCCATACACACAGGAAGAGGCTGCCTTTTAATAGTGGTCACTTTGTTTTAATTCCCTTAATTGACCAATTTCCTTATATTAATACTGAATAATAATAGAAATCATTAGATGATAGGTTCTTCTTATCATTAACATACATGTACCTCTATGTCTAATTTAAAAATCAAGACAAATCCTAGGCAAAGTTTTATTAAATACTAGCCGAATGACCCTGGCAATGGCCGGGTTTTACTCGATTAAATGTTTTTATTCAAATACTATTCGTTACAATTAAAAATTGGCACCGTGGATGTCGCTTTTGTGAAACGTCCCGCTCCAAACTTTGTGTCTGAGAAGCGAAATTTTTTATAGAAAGATGATCTGGCTTTTGTTTTCTGCTCAAATTAATGTTTTTCTAAACAATACTTAAAGTTATACCGCATAAGTTTCTTTTCTATGAAAAATCACTTTATTTTAAAGAGAAATATTCCCGTTCGCCATTACTCTTCATATTTTCACCCTCTCATACTTCATTCAAAAAAAGTTAGAAATAGTAAATATTTCTCTTTAAAATAAATAGTGATTTTTCATAGAAAAGAAACTTATGCGGTATAACTTTAAGTATTGTTTATAATCACACGCCGCAGTCCTTTATAATGTATTAATGTTTTTCTGTTAGAATTTTGTTCCTGCGTACAAAATAATGAACTGGTTTCACCCGTGGTCTCTGCTTTTTGGAATTTTTCCCGATATAATTTTGTATCTGATAATCAAACATGATACAGCAATATCGTCATCATCATTTTCTGACTAAAAATATATAGTTTTAATAATTGATTTATATATTTTTTAAAATAGCCTATCGTCTTCCCCGTATTTTTTTTACCTATGTATGGAAATTTTGGTTTGAATTAGTGAACTACTGCGAATTTGTATACCGGACATACAAACAAACATACATTCATTTTTATATATATATTAAATATATATTCAAAGATATAAAATGATTTTAAAACATCATTATCACATTATATAATACAATGTTTATTTGGAAAAATGGGTCTAACACCTTGTTGCTTCAAAGCATTCTTCAAGCATTGCACCATTCAAATAAAGTGTTTTTCTTCCATTTCATTTTTCCACATATTCTTCTAGGTCTAGATTTCGTTTTTTTTTTTTTTTTTTTAACCTGTCATGCAAAACATTGCTGACTTTAAAATCACCATAGTTAATGGCATAAAAATAATTTTTGTTTCATCACAGGACCGTTTATTTGGACTTTTTTTTTAAGCCCTAAAATGTATGATCGCGGAAAAAGTTGGGGTTAATTCCTCTTTGTAACAATTTTTAATAGCTTTATATTTTATCTTTTATAATAGAAAAGTTATATTCTCTTATTTCAATATGTTCTTAACATTTTGCCTGTGTTGTTTCACTTTGAAAAGTTCTGAAAATGGCCTTTTTTTTTTAAAAAGAAATAATGCTTTTGTTTTTAAAATGCCTTTTGTTTTCTTCATTTTGGAAGCCATTTGTACTTTTTATATTTCAAATTTAATGGATGCAAATATATTCTATTTAATAAAAAGTATAATGTGTTAAAATTTATACAACATACACCAAAAATAAAGTGCAAAAATCAAAACAAACAATGCCGCTAAATTTATTGTTTTGAAATCGCGATCCGCGAGCTGAAACATGCTAAAAATTTTGTTGTTTTAATTTTTTTTTTAATTACCATTCTAAGTTCGTTATAAGCATAGTATTTTAAATAGATTTTATTATTTTGCGACCGAAAATAGGTTCGTTATAGGGGTAGTTCGTTATTCTAAAAATCGCAAAGTTCATTATAACAATGGTATTTTCAATGGAATGGAATTGGGAATTGGCGTGTGTTCGTTATAAGGGAAGGTTCGTTATATCGATGGTTCGTATTAGCGGGGTTTTACTGTATACAATGTGCATGAGTAGTCATGCTATGCATTGTAAAATGGAAACTACAGGAAAACCCAGCTAATATGAACCTGGATATAGTGAACCTTTCCTTATAATGAACCTAAGGTAAATTCCCAATTCCATTCCATTTAAAATACCATTGTTATAACGAACTTTGCGATATTTTAAATAATGAACCGCCCCTATAACAAACCTTCTTCTTCTTCTTTTCTTATCTCAAAGCCATGATAATCATGGTGGGTAGTTAGCGACTGCTTTTACTGTAAGCGCACCACATGTCTACACATGTGAAAAGCAGTTCGACTTTGCACTTACAAATGTGCCAGAGCCCCGTTTGGTTACTTGCACTCGCTGGTGGGGTTGGACTTTTGCAAGAATCGGGGGCCATTGGAGCATTTTTTTTTTAAACAGAAAAAAGTGTCCAATGCGGGAATCGAACCCGGGTCGTAGTGGTCGAAAACCAAACGGTTTAACCAGCCTTCCACCTACCCCCTATAACAAACCTAATTTTAAGTCCCAAAATAATATATTCTATGTAAAATACTAAGCTTATAATGAACTTAAAATTGTAATTAATAGATATTTTAAAGCAAAACAAAATTTTGAGCGTGTTTCAGCTCACAGATTACGATTTTAAAATAATAAATTCAACGGTATTGTTTGTTTACATTTACATTCTATTTTTGCCTAATGTTATATATATTTTTACACATTATATTTTTTAAAAATAGAATATCTTTGCATTTTTGTCAAATTTGAATTAGAATTTTTATGTTTTTAAAAATAATAAGATTCAGGTTATTTTAATTATAAAAAAGATAAGCAATAATAAATAATGCTTTCATTTTAGAAAAATGACACTTTGTCACAAAGGTGTTTGTTTTTAAGTATGTATATATGAAGCACTGCAGAGATTTTGTGTGGACACATGCACCTGATATATTTAAGAAAGTGATGATGATATTATTTTTGAGCAAAAAAATATTGTCAAAGAGCTAACCTTACCACTTTAGTAGTTTGTTGAGATACAGCCCGCGGCATGCCTGCTTTTCTTTGTATTTATTAAAATACAATAGAACCTCCCAGTAAAGTACATCTAGTTACAGAGCCAAAGTGCCCTTTACAGAGAGGTGTCCTCATTCTTTTTCTTTCTTATCTCCACTCAATCATATTAGGGTATCAAGCTTGTAGAGCTTGAGACTTTTGATTGTGTCTGCTGGGGATGAGTAGAGCTCATATACAGTCAATAATGTGAGCGCAATGACCGATGCAGCATAGTGGGGAGATTTGACAACCATCATGACTGGGTGAAGTAGAATGCGTCTGCCTTTGTCATTGAGACTGGGAGCACTACTCAGTAGCAGCCCGACTTAGCTCCAAAAGAAATGGCTGCCTCTGACATGAGGAACCGATGCCATGTGCAGCCGCTCCTAACATGGAGTACAAACACTGCCTATCCTGTATCCCTGGATTAGGAGCCCTTACAAGGTACTATCAGCTGGGCCAGCTGAGCCCAGGTTTTTTTAGCGAGCTTGTTACTGCTCCCCCTCCCCCTTTTTCATCCGGGCTTGGGACCGGCAAAGGCAGAGTTAGAGAGGTCACCTCTTACTGGAGATTTACTATTTTTTTTTTGTTAAAACAAAAAAAAATCTTCTTTACTATATTATATTCATTTAGAAAAAAGGCATCTCCTTATCGTGCAACTTGAAAGTTTTTGATGGCTTGCACCATCTATTGGAATAAATATCAACTATTCGTTGATTTTTAATTATTCCAGAATTGGCCAAATATTCATTCTTGATTAATCAAGAAAAGCTAACCACGTACGTGTTTCGGGTTGTTGGCCCTCGTCAGAGTGGTGCAAGCTGTACCTCAACGACTAAAAAACTGGTCATTCAGGCATTCTGAAAAATCATGAAAGTGGCAATTAAAAATAATTTATTGACATCTAGTCAACAGAAAAATGAGTTTACAATTAGAGTTGAAAATAAAGAGAAATATATTTACACCAGACCAAGCCTTCTCCGAAGGGACGTCTGGATCCAATCATGAGCTTAAAGCCGGTTAAGGCCAGTAGTGTGTGAGAACACAAAACAATGTGAAAAAATAGTACAAATGTGACATTGTACAGGGATAAGGTGAATAAATTAAGAAGAAGGCATCTCATCCTTATTATATTTGTTATTGATAAAAGGTACAATTTGGATTATAGATTATAAACACAAGGTAATAAGACCAAATCCAAATAAATAAATTGTGTTTATACACTATTTTTTTAAATTTTGTATCTGAGGCTCTTCATTGGACACTACAACAACAACATTTTGTCTTATTACCTTGTGTTTATATTTATTATTATTATTCCATATATTACATCCTTGTTGTTCAACATTAGTAAACTGGTTTATAGTAAACTAATTAAATTCCACTATATATATTTATAATTTTTTTAAAAATTAAAAAGGTATATATATCAATAATAATTTATCTGGATTTGGTCTTATTACCTTGTGTTTATATTCTATAATCCAAATTGTGCCTTTTCAAGGTTATATATTGAATATATATATAAAGATTCAAATTCATTATTTATTTACTGTGAAAGTTCTTTATAAATTTTTGGTTTTGTTCAAAGAACAATAGTAATCAGCAATTGCTTTACACATGCATTACAAAACCATTTCCACATTTTGTTATTTAAGAATTTTCCAATATAATTGTCTTTATGGGTAGCTTTGATATTTTTGGAATCAACATTTTTCATATCTTTTAAAATGTTAAAAATTATTCATTTGCTGACGAACTCCTCCTGTTTTTCTACATTTGAATAACCAGAAATCAATCAATGAAATGT
This sequence comes from Cordylochernes scorpioides, assembly GCA_030710605.1. Lineage (NCBI taxonomy): Eukaryota > Metazoa > Arthropoda > Arachnida > Pseudoscorpiones > Chernetidae > Cordylochernes > Cordylochernes scorpioides. The sequence goes on from CP092886.1 coordinate 69,516,412, forward strand.
CAAGAGGTATTAAGTTTTATAAGCAGAAGTTTGAATAAAATTATAGGCACTAAAATGTAAACAAAAATGATGGTATTACTTAACAAAGTATTACAAAGCAATAACGCACCATCTTTACACAATGAATAAAGAAATTAGACATGAATGTTTCTTTTCACAAATAAATCAAACTTATACTGTCCTTGCTGCAATGAAACAATATTGGGAGGGCTTGGCTCATCAGTGTATTTATATATTTTACAGAGTATATTTTAATTTATTTAAAAATATTTTAATATAGGTATTTTAAATCAACTTTAACTTTTTACTTTTGGTAATTTTTTATTTGACTGCCAGTGAGAATATCTATTATATACAGTTAAACCTGTCTATAACGCCCCCTCTTGGGACTCACCAAAATGCTATAGGCAGGTCACTTTTAATGTAAATCGCATTGTACTACGTATTTAAAATCGGGTGCTATAGAGAGGGGTATCTGTAAAAGTTTGGACAATCTATATATATAAAAATGAATGTATGTCTGTTTGTCCTTTATGCCTGACCAAACCACTCATTGGATCGCCATGAAACTTTGGGAAGTTATTTAGTATAGTACTGGGAAGGTTTCTAGCAAATAAAATTTTTGAAATAACTTTTCGCCTAGAAATAATCAAGATAATTATTCTAATTTATCTGTTATAATTCAACAATCTGCTCTAAATATTATCATGATGATACGATGATTTTGTAATGTAGAAAATTAGGAAAGACAAAATTCAGGATGACACGGCAATTTATTTGAGACAAGAATAATGATACAATTCAAAGGCAAGATACTATTCCTTTAACTTCCAATTACCGAGGGAACCAATTAATATTGATTTTATTCTACTTATCGAGTATTTTTTCAAGGGACCGGGAAAAAATGTTCACTTTATCGAGAGATTCGTTAAACAAACCTTTACTCGGGTAAAACCCGGGCGAAGCCGGGTACATCCATACAAGAATAATGATACAATTCCAAGGCAAGATACTATTCCTTTAACTTCCAATTACCGAGGGAACCAATTAATATTGATTTTATTCAACTTATCGAGTATTTTTCAAGGGACCGGGAAAAAAATGTTCACTTTATCGAGAGATTCGTTAGACAAACTTTTACTCGGGTAAAACCCGGGCGAAGCCGGGCGGGTCCGCTAGTTTATATATAATTTTTTGGAGTTGTCCACTAGCATGAGTGCTCGCTAAGAGAGGTTGTACTGTATATGTGAGTCGAGTTATATAAACATTACTTGAGAACTAAATTTTATATTGTTCTGTATTTACAGCTAAAACACCTTGGAATTTAGAATTATGCTGTTACAAAAGAGGCTGTTATTGAGTTTCTATTGTATAAATATTTAGTTTGAATTTTCATTTTGAAATGTGAAAAAATCGGTTGATGTTGATCTATTATAACTGCCATTTTGCAAACATCACCTGTATGCAGTGTGTCTCACTGGTTCTGTCTTCCCAAGAAAAGTCTTTGATTTCCAGACTTAAGTCTGGTCATCTACGGACAATGACTTTCCAGAATGTTTGCAAGGTTTTCCCACTATGTACTAAGTGAAATTCTCAACCTGCAACCCCAAAACACATTATTGACAGTATTGACTCATTCATTGATGAGCTCTACTCATCCCCAGCTGACACCATCTACATGCTTAATACCTTAATATGATTGAGTGGAGATAAAAAAAGAAGAAGAAATACCTGTATGCCATATTTTTACCATCCTGATCTCTCTTTGCTTTTCACTCATTTTTTTTCACAGTCTAGAGTAAATATACATTGAGCTAATAGAAAGTAATATCACCATTTAAATAGAAATTACCATTTTTCTCTCTGTCCTTTTAAATATTGGGCTAACAAATTCTCCAGCATTTTTCTAATAAAAGGCTCATTAAAAATGATAACACTTATATATCTCCAGCATTGTTCAAACCTGCTTCCACAAACAGACATATTTGTTGATACCTTTTTAAAAGGTCAGGCTCTCAGTGTATGTGCATGTGGTATCCAAGATTTTGAATCTGTCTTTGATGTTTTCATTTTCAAATATAAAATCCTTTATTTTATTTGAGATTTTGATTGGAAAAGATGGCAATTTCTTGTTTCAAAGTCCTATGGATATTATAGATGTTGAAGGGTCTTTTCAATTCTTCTTGAAGGACTGTATTCACACTACTTGCCTAATGGGTTTACATATAATAGTGAAGCAAGATAATGGTCATTTTCTCTCACACCTTTCTTGTTAACAGCCTCTTTTATTCAGTGCAAGTACTGGCGGTCAACCACTGTGTTTTCTTGATTATTTTCCAGTGCATCAGACCTTCCCCATTTCCCCAAATACAGATTCTAATATTCTATGGAAGCAGATCTGATGAAACAACTCATAGTATTTGTTGATTCTAAAGAGAAGTTATTATTTCTGCCCATTATTTTTCAATGCCATGTTAGATGTTGAAAAGCAAGTGCGCAAACCAATTATCCATATTTTGTCACATAGTTTTGTGAGGCCTACCACCTCAAAAGTGAGACAATTGTCTGATGATGGTAACAATTTTGTTGCCAAAACGTCGCACACTTAAATAATTTGGATTAGGTCTTATTTTCTTGTATCTATAATCCAAATTGTGCGTTATCAATTAAAGATCTATTTATGAATTGCTCTATTTTCAAAAAAAAAAAATATATATATACAGTGGTACCTCGACATACGAGCGCCCCAACATACAAGTTTTTCGAGATACGAGCCGACGAGCAAGTGATTTTTTGCTTTTAGTTACGAGCGAAATTCGAGATACGAGTTTGGTCGGTTCGGTAGTAACACGCAGTCGCGCCATCACGATCAGTTAGCAGCGTGCTTCCGCTGTGATAAGTTGTGTTTTGTGTTGCGTTTACATTTACAGTTTTAGTTCATTTATTTTTATAAAAAGTCAAGTGCTAAGAAAAAGATGATGAGTATTGAATTAAAACGTGAAATAATAGAAAAACATGAGCAAGGTGTTCGAGTTGTTGACTTGTCGAGGCAGTATGGCCGTAGTACGTCCATGATATGTTCTGTGCTTAAACGGAAGGAGTCGATAAAGAGTGTAACGCCGGCTAAGGGCCTTACGATGGTTACATTGGTTTTGAGGAGTCAGAGGAGGAGGTTATTTCTACAAGTGAGATAAAGGAGATCTTAGGAATGTGGGAGAGAGTTTCACAGTTCGTGGAAAAAAAACACCCAGAAAAAGTTGCAACAGGTCGTGCATCTGACCTTTTTAATGACACTTGCCTAACTCATTTCCAGAACATTCTGAGAGGGAGGAAGAAACAAACCTCCTTGGACATGTTTTTTTCTAAACGGCCTACAGGTGAAAGCGAGAAAAATGTAGCGAAACATTCTCTTTTTTGTTTTTGTGTAATAAATATTTGATATTTATAAATACGTTTTTATTATTTAAAACCACGTAACAAAAATAACTGGGTGATATTTTGGAGGTTGGAACGGATTAATGGTAGTTCAATTGTTTTGTATGGGGAAATTTACTTCGAGATACGAGTAATTCAAGATACGAGCAAGGTTGCGGAACGAATTAAACTCGTATGTCGAGGTACCACTGTATATATATATATATATATATATATATGTGTGTGTGTGTGTGTGTATCTATATATATAAAAATCAATGTTTGTATGTTTGTTTGTTTGTATGTCCGGTATACAAATTCGCAGTAGTTCACTAATTCAAACCAAAATTTCCATACATAGGTAAAAAAATCGGGGAAGACAATAGGCAATTATAAAAAATATATAAATCAATTATTAAAACTCTATATATTAAAATTATTCTACTTAGCTCACGAACAGCGCCCTCTATCAAAGATTATTAAAAAAAATCTTATCTAAATATATATCACTCGGATAGATATGCACACGGGTCAATCCCGGGGCGAAGCCCGGGTCACCCGTCTAGTATATATATAAGATAGCATGACAATGATTAGGGTTTTTAAAATAGTTTCATCACCTATTTTACATAAACATATCTTTTTTTTTTGTCTGTCTATCTCAAAAAGAAATAAATGGGCGTATCAAAAGTGAATGAATGCACCTGCACTATGTGTAAGCAAGTGATTCACCTTACCATCTAGAGGCACCATCTAACTGGCACTCTCACTTTGATCTCCGTAATAGATTTGGAAGGTTTCAATACTTATGCTTTCTTATAAAAATTAAAGCTGCCCATTAGTGGAGGTGGATCATGGCTCAAAATTCCAATTTTATTGATACAGTAGAACCTCCCTGTTAAGGACCCCTTATTGCATAGGCAAAGTGTCCTTTAGGGAGAGGTGTCTTCATACCAGAGAGCTACTAAATAGTAAAAATTGTAATTTTGCAAATTAAAACTGTCCTTTATAGTGAGGTCTCCTCTAGCGTGAGTGTCCTCTCATGGAGGTTCTACTGTATATAAATATGCACACACAAATAATCTAGTACATACAGCTTATAAGCAACCTTTATATGACATCATACTTTTTAAGCCCCAAGTTTTAAGTTCCACTTGTTTTAACTGTGGTTATAGCAAGTCTTAAGTGATGATTGCTTTCCTTTTATTTAAATCTTTTAAATTGATATAACAGCCATCTCCCAAGTTTTTGATAATATAGAGTAATCTCTTTATAACAACCTCCTCTTTAACAGCAACTTGGTTATAACATCATAGTTATGAAATTCCAAGGTGTAAGTCTCAAATATTTTAACCATGGGGTTATAGCAATAGCATGAATATTACAACACAAAATATTAGTCCCAAGTGATGCTATAGAAAGGTTCAAGCGTAAATAGTAAATTTCCTGTGTGTGTGTTAATGGCAAATACAAAAATTCTTTTAACACAACCATTGGAGCGATCTAAAAATTCTATTCCTTTTTCAATTTCACACATTAGGTCAAAATGAGAGGAAAAGTGAGAAGAATATTTTTATTAATAAAGAAAAACTTAAATCAAAGCCAAGCTACAAATGATGCACCTATTTGTAAGAATCCAGCAATAGCATTGTAATCATTGTCAGAATGTGTACTAAGAGATTAAGTACTATAAAGCACTACTACCACTAGAAACTGAGTCATCTGATGTTGCTATCAAACACACCAGATTCAAATAAGTAAACTGCCATTTTACTAATAGCCTTGCTACCTCGACAACAGACTAGAATACTTAGAGATTAAGTACCATGGAGTTCAAAAGAATTATATTGATTACACTCATGGATTCAGATAATAGCTCAAAGATATTTGATACACAGTCATCTTTATTGAGGACACGCAAGATAACCAAGTGTGAACAAAATTGTCACTTTGTCCTTAAAAAAAAAAGACGACCAGTGATATCAAAGACTTTCTACTTCCTAAAGTTTTGTCCATGAGTGTATATCCGGACATATATTTTTTGGTTTTAAAAAAGTTGTCACTCTTCATACAGATAACTAATGATATATTCAAAAGTTGTCATTCAGAGAGGCGGTCACTCACCGGAGGTACATCAGAAAAATGTAATGCCTTGAAAAAGGTTTGGCATTCAGCCAACCGAAATATTGGCAAATAAATATTTTATTATAAATCCAATATAAGCCTTTTTATTATTTAATGAATTAAATATGAATTGCTCTTATTTTCAAAACTATACATATATTGATGAAAAATTTGCCGGGAGGAAATTGATCCATAGAAGCATAGGGCGCCTCTCCCGTCAAAATGGCGTCAGGTTTTGACGTTTATTTTGATGGGAGGAGGTGCCCTATGCTTCTATGGATCAATTTCCTCCAAGAAAATTACCATCTATATTCTATCCATAGATTTGGCCCAGCCACCTTGCCAGCAAAACACCTCTTTGGTAGATTGTGAAGATTCCATTAGATCCTGTGTGGATTTTATGGAATAAAGTCTGCCCTAGACTGATGAGGGCCATTAGCCCGAAACCACGGTCTTTAGGTGGACGCTTCTCAGTTTGCCAAATCTGGTGTTGTGGCTTTGTCACCGACCCGAGGCCGCTAGTTGCGGCGACGGTCAATAGGTGGCGTCAGGTTTTGACGTTTATTTTGACGGGAGAGGCGCCCTATGCTTCTATATATATATATATGTAGTAAAAAGTGTAGCAGAGATCCAGGGATTTTGGAAGAAGTCCAAAACAAAATGTGGACATACATAAATGAATGTATAATCAGAAAGAAAGGTCATATAGAAACCAATATACGTTTCTTTCAAATCCTAGAAAATGTGGAGCCATTCACATGCCAGATTGATCTCAGCTGACCGGCTGAAATGTATAAGGATACCTATATACTGTATATGCAAATTAAATGTAACCATACATATTTTCACATAGGTTAAGAGTTTGAAATGAACAGAAATGAGAAGAAAATTGCACATTGGCACTCAGCTGTTGTATTTGTAATACAGTATAACTTAACCCCAAGGAGAATCCTCTGTAAGACCTGTGTGTCTTAATAAAGGCTTTTGTGTGTGTGTGTATACAGTATAACTTTGTTAATTATACACATGATGATTTGACACTGGCGATAATTCGACCACGTTTTCATGTCCTGACTTTCCATCAAATATCAATTTGCATGTATTGACAATAAAATTATTTTAATTGTCAATTGTCTATCAAATATTAAACATTAATTTAACCAAATGATAATTCAACACCATCAATAATTTGACAGATTTTTAAAATCAAATTTTGACAACATTAAACAATTCATTTTTAAATACAAATTATTTGCTAAAAATACAATACTTGGCATGCAAGACATAGAGGCCGTAGTTGGTGCATGCTCACCGTGCTTAAAAGTGTCACAATGTGCTACAAATATCGGCAACCGCACATGACAGTATATAGAGTTTAATCTGGAAAAGGGAATAGGCAAATTTTCAAGCTTCTATCTCGAATATCCTTGGAGCTATTAACAAATTATTAATAAAATTTCCCTATTTCACTCACAACCAGCGCCGCCTCACTGCGGCAACTTTGAGAAGTAAACAACCACGTGGGGCCCTCCCATGGCCTGCAGAGATTGGTGGAGCGGGACTTTTCACAAGAGTGATGTAATGACAGCGTAGGGTCAAGAAATCACTTGCTATCATCATTTTAAGTATATATCAGATTTAAAATATATTCATATAAAAGTCAAAATAATACAATTTTCAAAAATCGTTATGAAAATTTACATATTTACATATTTGTTTTTATAGTTTTAAAACACAGTTTGGAGCGGGACGTTTCACAAGAGTGACATCCTCGGAACCAATTTATAATTGTAAAGAATAGTATTTGATTCAAGACATTTTAAAAATTTATATGCATTTGGGTAAAATCCGGGCGTTGCCCGGGTCATTCAGCTAGTCATTACTATAGATGAACCTAGTTAAACTCGGGGGGGGGATGAAAATTATTCAAATTTTTAACATAAGGTAACAAGAGACTATTCAAATTTATAAACTGTTCATGAAATTTCGGTAACAACACTTGTTACCTTCTAATGGTAAGTCAGTATTGTGATAATCACTGTAGGTAAAACTAGGTAAACCCAGTTGAACTCTATTTCACTTTATTCTTCTGAGAAGTTGGAGGAGATAATGAGTCAGTATATTGTGATAATCACTGTAGGTGAAACTAGGCAAACCCAGTTGAACTCTATTTCACTTTATTCTTCTGAGTATAGTTGGAGGAGATAATGAGTCAGTATTGTGATAATCACTGTAGGTGAAACTAGGTAAACCCAGTTGAACTCTATTTCACTTTATTCTTCTGAGAAGTTGGAGGAGATAATGAGTCAGTATTGTGATAATCACTGTAGGTGAAACTAGGTAAACCCAGTTGAACTCTATTTCACTTTATTCTTCTGAGAAGTTGGAGGAGATAATGAGTCAGTATATTGTGATAATCACTGTAGGTGAAACTAGGTAAACCCAGTTGAACTCTATTTCACTTTATTCTTCTGAGAAGTTGGAGGAGATAATGAGTCAGTATATTGTGATAATCACTGTAGGTGAAACTAGGTAAACCCAGTTGAACTATATTTCACTTTATTCTTCTGAGAAGTTGGAGGAGATAATGAGTCAGTATTGTGATAATCACTGTAGGTGAAACTAGGTAAACCCAGTTGAACTCTATTTCACTTTATTCTTCTGAGAAGTTGAAGGAGATAATGAGTCAGTATTGTGATAATCACCGTAGGTGAAACTAGGTAAACCCAGTTGAATTCTATTCCAGGTAAGGAGGAGGTAATGGGTTGTTACAAGAGGAAACCCGGCTAGGACAGTAAGCACCTTGAGATGTCGTTGTTGATTGCCACATGGTCAAGGGGAGCCGCCATGACTGGGAACCAGATAAATTGACTTGCCCTAGGCATTGCTAATGGTCAGTAGACTCCTACTTGCTCAATCATGATTGAACAATTTTTTTTCTTGCTTTCACTGATTTTTTTTTAATATATGGCTTGGTTTAAATAAAATTGGATCATATTTGAATATTCAATTTTGCACATTTTTTAATAATTAACATTGATAAGATATCTGTTATGCATATTTTCACAAACATACTTGGAAGCATCATTAGTCATTTTTCCACCAAAATCCGGAAAAGTTTCTTTTTTTTTTTTAAACCCTTAATTTTTAGGTACAGTAGAATCTATGTGACATTTGTACACTCTAAAAAGAAATGTTCTGGTCTCTAATAGGAAGAAAGATTAGATGAGACATGTTAGTTTTGACCTTACAAATGTGGTCACTCAGAAAGGTAGTTGCACTTCAGATAATGGGAGGTTTGTAATGTAAAGGGATTGATTTTTGACAACCTCCACCCAGAATATAATCCCACATTGATAACTTTTTTTTAGTACATGTTCATCCCTCCCTTTACAATTTATTATTATTTATTTATTACTAGATGAATGGCCCGGGCAACGCCCGGGTTTTACCAGAGTGCGTATATATTTTAAAAACGTTTTAATTCAAATACTATTCGTTACAATTATAAATTGGCGCCATGGATGTCACTCTTGTGAAACGTCCCGTTCCAAACTGTGTGTTTTTAAAATGTTTTAATTAAAATACTATTCGTTACAATTATAAATTGGCGCCGTGGATGTCTCTCTTGTGAAACGTCCCGCCCCAAACTGTGTGTGTCTTGAAAATATAAAAATAAAAATGTGAATTTTCATAAAGATTTCATCATGTCGATTTTTTTTTTGCATTTCACCTACTAAATCGATAGAGATAATTACATTTGCAACATGAACTTAGGTATATTGACTAAATAGAAAACTGCATAGTAATAAAGATCATTTTTTAAAGGCACCATATCGTTTTTTTTTTTCAATAAAATCCAAACAAAAATTAACGATAAATAACGATAATTGCCTTAAAAAGAAATTGCCTTAAAAAAAAGAAACATTTGCGGTGATTTTGTCTTGCATTCGTTTATACAATTATTATATACGAATGACCCGGGCAACGCCCGGGTTTTACCCGATTAAATGCTTTTATTCAAATACTATTCGTTACAATTATAAATTGGCGCCGTGGATGTCATTCTTGTATAATATATAAATGAGTTTTGAAAATTGTAAAAAAAAAAAAAAATGCATCGGCCGGGAATCGAACCCGGGCCGCCCGCGTGGCAGGCGAGCATTCTACCACTGAACCACCGATGGTTATGAAAATTCCCATCCGTGAGCTTCAGACAAACAAACAGACAGAATAAGGCAAATATATAAGTAGATTATTTTTTTTTTTTTGCTTATCCCTAGTACACGTGGTGCAGGCCATGATAATCATGGTGGGTAGTTAGCGACTGCTGTCTACACATGTGAAAAGCAGTTCGACTTTGCATTACTAATGCCAGAGCCCTGTTTGGTTACTTGCACTCGCTGGTGGGGTTGGACTTTTGCAAGAATCGGGGGCCATTGGAGCATTTTTTTTCTTTAAACAGAAAAAAGTGTCCAATGCGGGAATCGAACCCGGGTCCTAGTGGCCGAAAACCAAACGGTTTAACCAGCCTTCCACCAACTACCGACAATTTATTAAAATAAAAAAACGCCAGGTTTCTTTAACTATTTTTATTTCCTCAGCTTTCAAGCCAACGCACCCTTCAACAGCAGAACTAGAAGTGTGACTTCCAGCTAACTAACAGTATAAACCGTAGTATTTATCTGCCAGAAACATTCAAAGCAATAGATACAATTAAAATCCTTTGTTAGCCAATATTTATGTTTTGTTTTGCTGTTGGAGATTTTTGAGTGTATAGAGGTACTGTGGGAGCATAGTCTTGGTCTGCTGATTTTGTATATATATACAGTATAACCTCATTAATTCGACACATGCAAATTCGACACTCTACCTTAATTCAACCATATTCTGATGTCCCGACCTCCGGCCTATCAAATAACAAACCTTAATTCGGCAGTATCGATAATACGACAGTTCCGATAGTTCGACCATTTAAAATTTCGAATTTCGACAGTTGAATGTTTTTTTTACATACAACTTTACCGCTAAACGGTAATTACGGCGGCGACAATCGGCATCGGCGGGCGCCGATAGGATTGCGCCTGCACACTTTTGGTTTCTGTTAGTTTAAGTTTCACTTTGCAATGCCGTTGCGCAATGTTGCAAGTGTTATTGTTTTTTTTTACGCGGGAATTTAGGCTTCGTGTGCTAATTAATGATATTATTTTCTTTTTAATTTTCAGCATTGAAATATTTTAGTTATTTTAAAATTTACAAATAATTTATTTTTAAATAAATAAATCTTCATAAAATGTAGCCACAATTATTATGATAACATTTTTTTTTTCAATATTCCATTTCCATGTTATTATAAAAGATTTAAACACAAAATCAATAACACCTGCAGCAGCAGTGGATGCCTTTAATACAATAAAAGCTCTTTTTTATTTAAAACACATTCCAGAGGAAGAAAGACATGCATGTTTTTTTTTTAAATAGACCATCTGGAATACATTTTGAATAGGATTTCAGTGAAAAAGCAGACATCTATGAAGGAATTTTTAAAAAGATATTCATGATTAATTTTAAATATTATTTTTAAATTTACTTTTCATTTTCCATATTTATTTCCTTTCAACTGCTATATTCTTCAATTAGAATAAATTTTATTTGTAATTAATATGTTTCAAAAATATGTATTATTGCCATTTTGTCCCTGATACTAAAAGTTAATCATCAAAATAAAAAAAATAAATACAAAAAAGTACACATAGAATGGTTTCAATTAATATCATTAATTTATATTACAAAGCAATTTTAAAAAAATATTATTTTCGTGAGTTAGATGATTAGCTAATCATCTAACTTTAATTCAACCGAAAGCTTTTATCCCTTGGGGTGTTGAATTAAAGAGGTTCGACTGTAGTTGAAAACTTATCATCATATATTTTCTTAATAAAAAATTAAGTAAGCAAATTTCACACTTTTTTCGGTATGTATAGTTAGCTGGATGTCATAGTTCTACTTCTCCTGTTGAAGGTCATGTTGACCCAAAAGCTAGAGAAATAGTCAGAGAAACCTAGCCCTGTATGGCTTGTTGATTTTAATAAACTTTTTTTTTTGTTTCAATGTTTCCCGATTCTTGTGCAAGTCCTGCTAAGCCAGTGTGTGCAAGTAACTAAAAATAAGGCTCTGGCACCAAAGTAAAAAAAAAGTACAAAAGTCAAAATGCTTTCTACATAAGGTAAAAAGATTAAATCCAAATCAATAAATTGTGTGTAACATTTCAGTAACAGTGTTTTTACCGAAATGTCGCAAACAATTTACAGTCAAACTTATTTAATTCAACACCCCAAGGGATCAGAGCTTTCGGCCGAATTAAAGGAAGTGTTGAATTAAAGTTATTCAGATGATTAGCTAATCATCTAACTTGCTAAAATAATATGTTTTTAAAAATAGCTTTGTAATATAAATTGATCATATTAATTGGAACCATTTTGTGTGTCCTTTTTTGTATCATTTTTTATTTTCATGACTAACTTTAGTATCAGGGACAAATTGGCAATCCCTATATATATAAAAGTCAGTGTATGTATGTAGGTATCTATGTCGGCTATACACGTCCACAATACGTAACTAATCTGACTGAAATTTTAACAGTATATAGAGTAGAATCTGGAAAAACTTATAGTGAAAATTTCAGGTCTCTATCCCGAATATTCTTCGAGTTATTTGCAAATTGCGTTGCAAATTTGCCTTTTCGCTCGCAAGCAGCACCTCTAGCGGTGAAGATGGGAGATAATATCAGCTGACCAAATGTACATGTAAAACATGTTTTGACAGAACATAGAGAAAAATCTGGAAGAGATATTTATCGGATTTTTAGCCAATAAAAAATAAAATTGACAGGTTGTGGGCAAAAATAGTTGTTTTTTAGTCAGAAAATGATGATGACAATATTGCTGTATCATGTTTGATTATCAGATACAAAATTATATCGGGAAAAATTCCAAAAAGCTGAGACCACGGGTGAAGCCAGTTCATTTTTAGTGTGCAGGAACAAAATTATAACAGAAAAACATTCATTCAAGCAGAAGACACAAAGCCAGATCATCTCTTTATAAAAATATCGCTTCTCTGACACAAAGTTTGGAGTGGGACGTTTCACAAGAGTGACATCCACGGCGCCAATTTATAATTGTAACGAATAGTATTTGAATAAAAACATTTAATCGGGTAAAACCTGGGCGTTGCCCGGGTCATTCGGCTAGTAATACATATTTTTGAAACAAAAATAATTACAAATAATATTTTATTCTAATTGAAGAATATAGCAGTTGAAAGGAAATAAATATGGAAAATAAAAAAATTTGAAAATATTATTTAAAAATAATCATGAAGAGAGATCTTTTAAAAAATTCCTTTATAGATGTCTGTTTTTGCACTGAAATCCTATTCATAATGTGTTCCAGATGGTCTATTTAAAAAAAACATGCATGTCTTTCTTCCTCTGGAATGTGTTTTAAATAACAAAGAGCTTTTATTGTATTAAAGGCATCCACTGCTGCTGCAGGTGTTATTGATTTTGTGTTTAAATCTTTTATAATAACATGGAAATGGAATATTGAAATAAAATGTTATCAAAATCATTGTGGCCACATTTTATGAATATTTATTTATTTAAAAGGAAATTATTTGTAAATTTTAAAACAACCAAAATATTTCAATGCTGAAAATTAAAAAGAAAATAATATTATCAATTAGCGCACAATTTCTAAATTACTGCGTAAAAAACAAACAACACTCGCGACATTGTGCAACGTCACTGCAAAGTGAAACTTAAAACTAACAGAAAACAAAAGTGCGCAGGCGCGATCTTATCGGCGCCCGACGATCGCCGCCACCAATGTAATACCGTTTAGCGGTAAAGTTGTAAGTAAAAAAAACATTCATCTGTCGAAATTCGAATTTTAAAATGGTCGAACTATTGGAACTGTCATATTATCGATACTGTCAAATTACGGTTTGTTATTTGATAGGCCGGAGGTCAGGACATCAGTGGTTGAATTAAGGTAGAGTGTTGAATTTGTGTGTGTCGAATTAACGAGGTTATACTGTATTGAGATTTTGTCTTGTTGCCTTATTTTGTAATCTATAATCAAAATTATATATATATATATATATATACTGTATCATGCTTTCTACATGTGTAGACTTGTAGAGCTCCCACAAAAAAGCCAGTCGCTAACAGCCCACCATGATTATCATAGCCTGCACCACGTGTACTTGAGAGGTTTTTTAAAAAGTTGAGGTTTTACTATATAGAATTAGTACAAGCTCATGCCTTATTTTCTGCCATAAATGGAGAGAGGTTGTTAGAAATAACATGGACAATGACGCACATGTAAGCATGGCCACTTCTCCAAGAAAACCTTAATGTTATTATCCTACTAAATTGATTATGAGGAAACTTCTATCCACTCCCCTTGGCACTTTCCTCAAAATACTTCTCCTACGAAGGCCACCTTACTGAATCCTAGTTGTAATGTATGCTTTTATTTAGGAGGGGGACCCAAGCTACACACATTGGATGCTCATCATGTATTTATTACATGCAGTTAAATCTCGCTATTATCAGCCCCAATGGGACTAAACTTTGGTCACTATAGCAATGGTTCTCTATTATGAAAAATTAAAAAAAGATATTATTTATAGTTTGTTTTAAGAGAAGGTTCATCCCATTTCCAGTTCATTTTAGTACGGGGGGCCGGTAGAAGGGTGGTCTAAACCATTGGTTTTCGACCGCTACGACCTGGGATCGAATCCCACTTTATGCACTTTTTTCTGATTGAGAAAAAAATGCTACAATGGCCCTGATTCTTGCAAAGTCCAACCCCACCAGCGAGTGCAAGTAGCCAAACGGGGCCCTGGCACATTTGTAAGTGCAAAGTCGAACTGCTTTACACATGTGTAGACATGTGGTGCATTTACAGTAAAAGCAGTCTCCAACTTCTACCCACCATGATTATCATGGCCTGTACCACGTGTACTAGGTATAATAATAAAAAAAGTTTTACACACTGTACTTTATAAAAATATCAATAAATATACATTAAAAAAATGATAATGCTGGTTCTCTAAATATGCAATTATCCTGATATTTGATCCCTACCAGTGGAAATTAATGTACGGCCCTCTGATGTAACCAACAATTATCTCAAGTGTACACAAGTAGAACACACAAGCACATTTTACAATCTATTGGAATCATCTTTTTTTTTTTTTTTCACATTTCTTTTTTAAGGTTAGAGAATTGATTATGTTACTTTGGATATATAAACCTGGTGGACAAGCTTTCTTTATTTACATTGGATAAAAATGTTTAAACAAATTCAATCAAAGCATATCAATATTTTACATTTTTAAATTTCAATCATCAATGGTGCTAGATTAATTTTTTTCAAGATTTTATATATTGATCACAGTTAAAAAAAAAATGGAAAATACAATTTGGGATTGGGGATCTTATAATTATCTCATTGCTGTTATAATGAGATTCCACTGTATATACATTGCTGTCATCTAAGCACGAGTGAAGATTGGCCTCACAGTTGGTGAAGGAGTGGTACACCCTGTTGGGTTTCAACAACCGTGACCCTGGATTGAATCCTGCAAATGGACATTTTTTTGGTGGCTTCAATGGGCTCTGGCCTCAGTCCAACCCCACCAGTGAATGCAGGTAGCCAAATGTGGTCTGTAACCTTGTAAGAACAAAGGTCGAATGGCTCTTACATACATGTAGTATACTTAGAGTGTAAGCAGAAACAAACCCCACCCTACCATGGCATGTACTATGTGTATTTTGGATGTGTATCATTAATGTATACAGTCTAATATCTTTAGGGATCAAAGCTTAAGGTTGAATTAAAGTAAGTGCTGAATTAAAGTCAATTTCATTGCAACATTCACTGGTAGTGGATATTTTATAGGATAAGAATAATATTCTTAGAAAATACACACTTATAATACAGTTAAACCTGTCTATAGTCCCCCTCTAAATAGCGCCCGATTTTAAATATGTAATACGATGCGGTTTACATTAAAGTGACCTGTCTATAGCACCTCCTCTCTATAGCACCCTATTTTGGTGAATCCCAAGAGGGGGCACTATAGACAGGTTTAACTGTATATTTTAATTAATAATGTGATTTGTGATACCATTGGGACTTTGCATTAATACCTTTTTGAACAAAGGAAAACTAAAAAATGGGAAGATAGTGAATACAGTAAATTTAAAAAATAAAGAAAAGGCTGATTATTTTATTTAAAAAAACATCATCTTTTAATGAAATCTTTTATGGCTGTTTGCTTTTAGGTTAGAACCATATTTAGTGTGCTTTTAGCTGATCAATCTTCAAAAGGCATGTAGGTCTTTCCTCTTCTTTATCTTATTCAAATAGCAGAACATTGCTCTCTAAGACACCTTATTGTTTATGCCAGTCACTAGCAGTCATTTAAGTTAGGCCTAAATCATTAAGTAGGAAACAAAAATGGCATGCGATGCTGGTACCAATATTTTATTTGTATTTAAATGTATCTTTAGCAATAGATTTGTATTTAAACAAGAATTGTTTAATTTTGTCAAAATTTGATTTTAAAAAATTGGTAGAATTATCGATGGTGTTGAATTAGCGTTGGTTATTTGATAGGCTGGAGGTTAAGGGCATCAAAACATGGTTGAATTATTGCAAGTGTCAAATTGTCATGTGTCAAATAAACATACTGTACACTGTTGGTGATGGATCTTGAGCCAGTCCTGTATTGAATAACTGTTGACACCAAGACACTTTGTGACAAACAAGACAACACCTGGGCATTTTGATCACTATCATTTAGTTATTGTCATACAATAAGATGATATAAATAGACAACTTTTTGTTCAATCACATTAATATAAATAAAGATAAAAGTCACCTCTCCCATCAAAATAGATGTCAAAACTAGATGGCATCTATTAATCGTTACCGCAAACTATCGGCCTCGGGTTGGTGACAAAGCCATAACACCAGCTTTGGCAAACTGAGAAACGTCCACCTAGAGACCATGGTTTCGAGCTAATGTCCTCTTCAGCCTAGGGCGGACTTTGTTCCATGAAATCCACAAGGGATCCAATGGAATCCTCACAATTTGCCAAAGAGATGTTGGTAAAGTGGCTAGGCCAAAATTTCCATCTACATTAACAAAAATTATGATTTAATTTGTATTATTAACTAGCGGACGTACCCGGCTTCGCCCGGGTTTTACCCGAGTAAAAGTTTGTCTAACGAATCTCTCGATAAAGTGAACATTTTTTTCCCGGTCCCTTGAAAAATACTCGATAAGTTGAATAAAATCAATATTAATTGGTTCCCTCGGTAATTGGAAGTTAAAGGAATAGTATCTTGCCTTGGAATTGTATCATTATTCTTGTATGGATGTACCCGGCTTCGCCCGGGTTTTACCCGAGTAAAGGTTTGTTTAACGAATCTCTCGATAAAGTGAACATTTTTTCCCGGTCCCTTGAAAAATACTCGATAAGTTGAATAAAATCAATATTAATTGGTTCCCTCGGTAATTGGAAGTTAAAGGAATAGTATCTTGCCTTTGAATTGTATCATTATTCTTGTCTCAAATAAATTGCCGTGTCATCCTGAATTTTGTCTTTCCTAATTTTCTACACTACAAAATCATCGTATCATCATGATAATATTTAGAGCAGATTGTTGAATTATAACAGATAAATTAGAATATTTATCTTGATTATTTCTAGGCGAAAAGTAATTTCAAAAATTTTATTTGCTAGAAACCTTCCCAGTACTATACTAAATAACTTCCCAAAGTTTCATGGCGATCCAATGAGTGGTTTGGTCAGGCATAAAGGACAAACAAACAAACAAACAGACACACATACATTCATTTTTATATATATAGATAAGAATTACAGGGTATCAAGACAAAATCTAGATACAGTAAAACCTCTCTATAGTGAACCCCAATGAGACAGAGCTTTTGGTTCACTATAGCCACGGTTTGGCTATTTTTTTTTACATTTCAAAATTTTTAGACTGTATAATTAAAGGACGGCCATACACACAGGAAGAGGCTGCCTCTTAATAGTGGTCACTTTGTTTCAATTCCCTTAATTGACCAATTTCCTTACATTAATACTGAAAAATAAAAGAAATTATTTGATGATAGGTTCTTCTTATCATTACCATACATTTACCTCAATGTCTAATTTAAAAATCAAGGCAAAGTTTTATTAAATATATATTCAAAGATATGAAATGATTTTAAAACATCTTTATCACATTATATAATATCATTTTTACTTGAAAAATGATTCTAAAACCTTGTTGGTTCAAAGCACACTTCAAGCATTGCACCTTTCAAATAAAGTTGATTAGTGTTTTTCTTCCATTTCATGTTTCTACATATTCTTCTTAAGTCTAGATTTCGTTTTTTTTTTTTTACCCTGTCATGCAAAACATTGCTGGCTTTAAAATCACCATAGTTCATGGCATAAAAATAAGTTTTGTTGCATCATGGATCCGTTTATTTGGACATTTTTTTTTTAGCCCCAACATGTACAACTGCAATCATGGCAAAAGTTGAAATTGATTCCTCTTTGTAACAATTTTTAATAGCCTTCTATTTTATCTCTTATAATATAAAAGTTATATTTTCCTATTTTAACATGTTCTGAAATTTTGCCTGTGTTGTTTCACTTTGAAAAGTTTGGAAAGGACTTTTTTTTTCCTTTAGTAATAACATTTTTGTTTTTAGAATGCCTTTGTTTTCCTTATTTTGAAAGCCATTTGCATTTTTTCTTTTTCAAATTTAATGGATGCAAAGATATTCTACTTAATAAAAATGTATAATGTGTAAAAATTTATATAACATGCAGCATAAATAGAATGTAAATCAAAACAAACAATGCCGCTAAATTTATTGTTTTGAAGTTGCGATCCATGAGCTGAAGCCTGCTCAAAATTTTGTTGTTTTAATTTTTTTTAAATTACAATTTTAAGTTCGTTATTACCATAGTATTTTAAATAGATTTTATTATTTTTGGACCGAAAATAGGTTCGTTATAGGGGTAGTTCATTATTTTAAAAATCGCAAAGTTTGTTATAACGATGGTATTTTCAATGGAATGGAATTGGGAATCGCCTTAGTTTCGTTATAAGGGAAGGTTCGCTATATCCAGGGTTCGTATTAGCGGGGTTTTGCTGTATGTAAATTATAAGTGACATTTTTGATAACAGCTTTGTTACAGAAATATCATGTATAATTTACTTATTTTGATTTGGTCTTCTGTAAACATAAATAACTATATGTTGAATATATATGTAAATCAATATCCAAACTTAGTTTTGTTGTGCTTTCAAAATTTGATCATTAAGTTTAATTATATATCTTGATTAATGAGTATGAAGAAAAATGTGGCTCTTTTTACATGAGTATTCAAGAATATATTTAAATTGCAAAATAAGAAATTTTCCAGATGATAGGTTAACTTTTTAAAAGTGTCACATCTAAATGGGCTGAATTCAGGATGTCCTTGATAATCCGGTCGACAACCGGATGGGCCAATATCATGACAGCTGTTGTATCAAGTTGGTAGTCACTTAGGTCATTGCCTCATTCTAGTTATGTTCATTTACCTTTATTCAATTTTTAAAAATTGAAATTATAAAAAATTATTTTATTATTATTATTATTATTTTTTTTTTTTGCTTATCACTAGTACACACGTGGTACAGGCCATGATAATCATGGTGGGTAGAAGTAGGCAACTGCTTTCATTCTAAGTGCACCACATGTCTACACATGTGAAAAGCAGTTCGACTTTGCACTTACAAATATGACAGAGCCCCGTTTGGTTACTTGCACTCGCTGGTGGGGTTGGACTTTTGCAAGAATCGAAAGCCATTGGAGCATTTTTTTTTTTTAAACATAAAAAAAGTGCCCAATGCGGGAATTGAACTCGGGTCATAGCGGCCGAAAATCAATGGTTTAGACCATCCTTCCACCAACCCCCAAAAATTATTATTATTATGTTGAACCTCTTCTTACTCTTCTTTTTCTTTCTTATCTCCACTCAATCATATCAGGGTATCAAGCTTGTAAAGCTTGAGACTTTTTGATGGTGTCTGTCGGGGATGAGTAGAGCACATCAATGGATAAGTCAATACAGTCAATGTGTTTTGGGGTTGCAGGTTGAGAATTGTACTTAGTACATAGTGGGAAAACCTTGCAACCATTCTGGAAAGTCATTGTCCATAGATGACCAGACTTAAGTCTGGAAATCAAAGACTGTTGTTTCTTCTTAGTGTTTTGTAGGAGTTATAATTTTAATCAGCTAAAGTAAATAAGTTGTTAGGGATTTGAAAACTGCTGAATTATTAGTAAATGTTAAATTATACAGTTAAACCCCTCTATAGTGAACCCCAATAAGACCAAACTTAGACATGATTTAGCTTTTTTTTTTTTTTAAACTTTTCAAGCTTTTTAGATCATATAATTAATG
>CP092886.1:69536602-69707156 GCA_030710605.1 Cordylochernes scorpioides
GGATTTAATCCCCGGTCATGGCTGTAGGTAAATGACAGTTTATTCCACACACCCGTCCACAGGAATATATTTTACACATTTTAGAATTTATTACACAGTAGGTGAAGTAAAAATTATAAAATACTTGTTATTAAAGTAAATATTTTAATATTATTAAAATAAAAGTGTATATTGCATCAAGTATTCAATTATTGGTTATTTGCTTTGATGCCACACACTTTTATCTTAGCATTGCTGTTTTAAAAAAATCCTCCTTATTTTAAATTATTATTTAATTTTCAGTACACTTGCTATGTAATAAAATCTCATAATTGTGTGAAAGTCTTTTTGAGGATATTTTTTTTGTCCCAATATCACAATAGATAAAAAAAACCAACACAACAAACATTAAAATATATTTAAACGAGCAGATTTTGAAGTTTTTTTCCAAAAATAATAGATAAATATCAATTTACTCTTCTTTGACATGCATTGTCACTGTGTTAATATGTGACAGCAAAATTTTAGCAAAATTGATGCAATGCAAATGAACCAAATAGTGCCATTAGATTTGTGAACAAACCTTACAAGTTTAAACACTGGTAATAAGAGACCAAATCCAAATAAAAAAAATAGTGTGTGATGTTTCAGTAACAGTGTTGTTACCTAAACACATTATTTATTTGGATTTGGTTTCTTATTACCTTGTGTTTATAATCTATAATTCATATTGTGTCTTTTCACTTACAGGTTTCACATGTGTAGACATGTGGTGCGCTTACAGTAAAAAAGCAGTCGCTAACTACCCACCATGATTTTCATGACCTGTACCACGTGTAGTAGGGATAAGCAAAAAAAAAAAACTTACAGGTTTAATAAAAGCTCTTAGAAAGAGGATTTAATATGGCAAAAAGAGAGAGTTTTGATAAAGTTGAGGTTATACAAAATACAAACACTACTTTATAAACAAGACAACAAGTGCAGGGATGTCTGTGGGTTGGCAATGGGCCAAGTGAGTTGCTAAGTTTGACCGCTCTGGAGCAACAATTCTTTTTTCTCAATCTCTCTCCTAACAATTACACATTATAAATGTCCTACGTACGTAACTCTTTACTAAAGTCTATAACTGCATTATGACTGGGGCATTTGACAAATAAAATTCATTAATTTTAGGAGCAGACTGTCTTTTCAGAAAATTAGTCTTTAAACTATACTTGTTATAGAAAAAACAAGATATTAAGACCTAATCTAAATGAATAGTGTGAGGTTTCAGTAACAGCGTTGTTACCAACTTCAGACAAAAGTACTGAATGCATACATCTGAAGATAGTAACAATGCTGTTACCGAAACATCACACTATTTATTTATTTGGATTTGGTCATATTACCTTGTTTTTATAATCTATAGTTCAAATTGTGCCTTATTATTTTAGAAAAAAAATTGGCTATTTGTTGTATTATTGAGATATTTTGTAATAAAAACTACCTCAATGTTAACAAAATCACACTTTAGCTTGTATATCAAGGGCAGTATAATATACAATGGGACCTCATTATAAAGGCAAACTTAGAATTATGATAAGGCACAATTTGGATTGTAGATTATAAACACAGTACTTTTGTCTGAAGATGGTAACAATGCTATTACCGAAACGTCACACACTATTTATTTGGATTTGGTCTTATTACCTTGTGTTTAGAATTATGATGTTATAACCAATATCATAATTCTTAGCTCCCAAGTTTTAAGTTCCAAATGCGTTTTAACAGTGGTTATAAAAACACATAGCACGCTATACAACCATAAAATCTTAGTTTTAAGTGATGTTTTTATAGAAGGGTTAGAGCGTATAAAATAAAATATCATAAAAATTTTCAATTAATCAAAATACTATTAAAATTATATTTGGTGAAATTTTATGATTTTTATTTGCATAGCTTGGTACTAGTGGTATACATTTTTTCTAAATTGCTTTATTTTTTGTGCCTTTGAACAGTCTTGGAGAAAAAAAAAAATTAAATGAATATACAGTATTGATAAAATATATTTAAAATGATTATGGATTCTTGCAACATATTGGTAAATAATGAGAAAGTATATTTCTGTGTCAACACAAGTAACTGACTCATCAATATTATAATTAATGGACATGGAGAAAGGGTGTTGTCAAATCAAAAGAAGAAAAAGCTACTCAGAGTGCCATGAACAAATGAAAGGACAAATATTTCAATCTTAAATGAAATTAATCCTATTAGATCCTTAGAATCTCAAAAATGCAAACAGACTGAACTTTAACAGACATATAATGAGAGAAAATGGTTTGAAATGGTGTTATATTGGGAAAAAATGAAGGAAGACTAGCATTGAACTGGCTAGAAGGGATCAAGAAAACTACCAGAAGGTCACAGGTCAAATTGGAGAATATTTGTCCATATTGTCACCAAAATTCGAACTTGACTTGATGGGCACTTACAATAACACATTCTATTTTTTCATCGCAGTAAGGACAGTAGAAGTTTGTATTGTGTATAAAAAGAAACATTCGTGCTTTTAGATCCTTTCATTTTATATGTATAGATGGCACGCTATTGCTTTGTGTTAATAACATATTATAATTGAATTTTAGACTGTAGCGGTTACCAAGACAAGACAACATGAATATTACAAAATTATTTGAAAACTTACGACCTGCTATTAATAAGAGCTTTTTCTCTTTTAGATTTTTTTTTTTTTTGTTCTGATATATTGCACTCAACATAGTCAACCAATGGAGAATGGCACTTTGGTTTTTTTTACAAGTATCAGCATAAAAAAAAAAGTTGAGTTGCTGCATTCAAATCACTTTAGATGCTTCACCACACTTCATCAACCACCAAGATCACATGGTGTTAGTGAAATGGAATTCTAATTAACTATCCTTATTTTTTTAATACAAGATCTCTTAAGATAAGTCTCCAAATCTTCAAAATAGAAATCTCCAAAATTCATTGACACAATCTCACAAGAAAGCATCGCAATGCTATGCTAAAGGCTCAAGATGGCTACATATCATAGAACAAAGTTCATTCATACCTGTTCTTCTCTACCTCCCACACAAGGCTTGTTGAAAAATGTGAAAACAATTCTATTAATAAATGACTCTCAATATGAAAAGGCACAATTTGGATTATAGATTATAAGCATAAGGTAATAACACCAAATCCAAATAAATAAATAGTGTGTGACGTTTCGGTAACAGTGTTGTTACCATCTTCAGACAAACGTACTGAATGGAACAAAACAAACAAAAGTACTCCATTCAGTATTTTTGTCTGAAGATGATAACGCTGTTACCGAAACGTCACACACTATTTATTTGGATTTGGTCTTATTACCTTGTGTTTATGACACTCAATATGTTTTTCTAATTAAAATTTACCAATCATTATACAAGACGTTATAACATCACTGAAGATGCTACTATAATGATACGACAGTTAAACCAAGTTACTGCTATATCAAGATGCCACTTTCTCAACCTGCAACCCCAAACCACATCATTGACTGTATTGGCTCATCCATTGATGAGCTCTACTCATCCTCAGCAGACACCATCATAAGTCTCAAGCTCTACACACTTTATACCGTAATATGATTGAGTGGAGATAAAAAGAAGATTAAAATTTGATAAGGATTATCTTATAGAAAAAGCATTATTAAAAAAACACAGATGTTAGACATGTATATATGATTAAATATTCATACTTTAATCTTTCTTTTTTTTTTCTGAATTATTTGGTAACCCAATTTTCCTTGAAAAGAGTGACTGTGTCACCGAAACACATGCGTTGAAAATAAAGAAAACTAATTATCTTAGTGAATTCAAAAATAGCTAACACAATACTGATTATCACAAGATAGAATGACCTAATCCAAATAAGTAATTTCTAAGTAACATTCCGGTTACAGCATTCCTACTGGAATTACGGAGAGATATTTGAGTACTGAATACTCTATATTGAGTTTATTAGTATTCCTAGTACACATGGTACAGGCCATGATAATCATGGTAGGTAGAAGTTGGTGACTGCTTTTACTGTAAGTGCACCACATGTCTACACATGTGTAAAGCAGTTTGACTTTTGCACTTACAAATGTGCCAGAGCCCTGTTTGGTTACTTGCACACACTGGTGGGGTTGAACTTTTGTTAGAATCGGGGGCCATTGGGGCATTTTTTTTTTTATCAGAAAAAAGTGCCTAATGTGGGATTCAATCCCAGGTTATAGCAGCCAACAGTTTAGACCACCCTTCTACTGACTCCCTCTATATTGAGTACATGGTAACAATGCCAAATTGTACCTTATTGCTAATTGAGAATGGGTTTCTCGAGATTTGGGGAGAAAGAAAAAAAGCTTTAAAGGTTTCAGTTAAAATAAAAGTTGACATATTATTATTGAAGTAAATAAATGAAGTGCTTATTTTGCAGTGGGAAAATAATGAAGTGTGCACTAACTCGGACAAGTAATGAGGCCAGTGTTTCAATCTCATTGACCTTCACTCCAGTTGATCCCATTCAGAGGCAGTTACAGAGATAGGATTAGTCTGAAATTTGAGTTATCAACTCAAGGTCAAGTTTGGTGTGGCAAGACTAACCTCCTAATTGTACAGTGCAAGCCTAGAAAGCAATTTGTGCAACCTAATATCTTGTATACAAGACCAGGGTTGCCTAAATGCACACAAGCCTAGAAACTAATTTGTGCCACTAAATATATTGCATGTTAGACCAGGGTTGTCTATATATGTTCAATGCAAGTCTATAAACCAGTTTATGAACTAGCTATTGTCAGTCAACAATAAAACTCCTAAAGAAGAGTATGAGATGGAAATAGCTACAAGAAAATATGACCTAATTCAAATAAATTAATAGTGTGTGTGTTGTTATCAAAATGTCACATACTTAATTTATTTGGATTAGGTCTTATTTTCTTGTAGCTATAATCTATAATCCAAATTAGGCTTTATCATTGGTCTTCTTTCTTATCTTCACACTGGATGAAGTAGAATGCGTCTGCCTTTGTCATTAAGACTGGGAGCACTACTCAGTGGCAGGCTGACTTAGCTCCAAAAGAAATGGCCGCCTCTAACATGAGGAACAGATGCCATGTGCAGCCGCTCCTAACATGGAGTACAAACTCTGCTCATCCTGTATCCCTAGATCAGGAGCCCTTACAGGGTACTATCAGCCGGGCCAGCTGAACCCAGGTTTTTTACCGAGCTTGTTACTGCTCCCCCTCCTCCTTTTTCATTCGGGCTTGGACACATCATTGGTGATAAATTGTGTTAAAAAAGGCCTATTTCTCCAAACAACGTAATAAAAAGAAACACAAAAAGTCTATAGTAGCAAGTTTCAACATGAGTAATGCAAGGTAATGTAGCTTTATTAAAATATATAATGATCCATTGTTGTGAATTTTAAATGTTTATTTCTAAAAGAGATTTTGAGCATACTAATAATTAAATTTTGTCTCATTTGATCAAAATTAACTTTTCAAAAATTATCTACAGTATAACCCCCCTTTAATTCAAACAACTACTGTGAAACTCTGCTAAAACAAGGCCAGGATATAGCAAATTTTATAACGAACCTAAGGTAATCCCCAATTGCTTCCTTTCCATTGAAACTAGCATTGCTATAATAACTTTGAGATATTGAAAATAATAAATTACCCCTATAACAAACCTAATTTTAACCCCTATCCCTATATATATAAAAGTCAGTGTATGTATGTATGTATGTATGTATGTATGCGTGTTTGTTCCTATGTCAGCTATACACGTCCACAATACGTAACTAATCTGACTGAAATTTTAACAGTATATATAGTATAATCTGGAAACTCTTATAGTGAAAATTTCAGGTCTCTATCCTGAATATTCTTCCGAGTTATTTGCAAATTGCGTTGCAAATTTGCCCTTCCGCTCGCAAGCAGCGCCTCTACCGGTGAAGATGGGAGGTAATATCAGTTGACCTAATGTACATGTAAAACGTGTTTTAACAGGACATAGAGAAAAATCTGGAAGAGATATTTGTCGCATTTTTAGCCAAGAAAAATTGAAATTGACAGGTTCTGGGCAAAAATAGTTGTTTTTTAGTCAGAAAATGATGATGACAAAATTGCTGCATCATGTTTGATTATCAGATACAAATTATATCGGGTAAAATTCCAAAAAGCAGAGACCACGGGTGAAGCCAGTTTATTTTTAGTATGCAGGAACAAAATTCTAACGGAAAAACATTAATTAGAGCAGAAGACACAAAGCCAGATCATCTCTCTATAAAAATACGCCATCACCATCTCAGCGGCGAAGTACGAGATCTACGTATTCGTAGATCGCGAAATGCGTGGTGTCGCTGGAGACCCACTGGCGATTCTCCACCAAACTCTGCAGCGCTGGCAGAGGCGCCATGTTCATTGTACATAGTATGATGCATATATATATAATTATCTTTTTTAAATAGTGCAGACTGGGCATGTATTGACAAGATGTCAATAAAATTATTTTAGTTGTCAATTGTCTATAAAATATCGCTTCTCAGACACAAAGTTTGGGGCGGGTCGTTTAGCAAGAGTGAATCCACGGCGCCAATTTATAATTGTAACGAATAGTATTTGAATAAAAACATTTAATCGGGTAAAACCCGGGCATTGCCCGGGTCATTCGGCTAGTAAAATAATAAATTCTAATTAAAATACTCTAGGCTTATAACAAAATTTATATTTTATAAATAATGATTGTTAAAACAGAATTTTTTTTATCATGTTTCAGCTCACAGATCACGATTTCAAAATAATATATTTAGTGGAATTGTTTGTTTACATCTACATTCATTTTTGTGTCCCACATGATATATATTTTTTTACATTATATACCTTTAATAGAATTTCTTTGCATACATAAAATTTGAAATGGAAAAAATGCAAATGATTTCCAAAATAAAAAAAGAGGCAAAGAAAAGGGTTCTTATAAAAGGTTCTATAGAAAAAAACATCATTAAAGCTTTTCAAACTGAAACAACACAGGCAGAACATGTTAAAATAAGAAAATGTAACTTTTCTGTTATAAGCGATGAAATTAGATGGCTATTAAAAATTGCTACAAAGAGGAATCAACCCCAAGTTTTGCTGTGATTGTAGGTGCTAGCATCCCCTTTCAAAAGTGTTCTATATCTAGCTAGTTTAACCTAAGCCAAAAATGTCCAAATGAACAGGCCTGTGATGTAACAAAAGTTTATTTTTATGCCATGATATATGGTGATTTGCATATGGGGGTTTGCATGACAGGTTTAAAACAAAATTAAATCTAGATTTCAGAAGAATATGTGGAAACTGGAAGAAAATACTTATTTATTTGAAATGGGCAATGCTTGAAGAGTGCTTTCAATCAACAAAGTATTAGCGATTTTTCTCATGATGAAGTTGTTTTTAACATAATTGTATATCTTTTGATATATATGTAATTAATAATGCTTTGCCTAGGAATTGTCTTGATTTTTAAATTAGACATAGAGGTGCATATATGCTAATGATAAGAACCAATCTCGCACACATTATTTTAACAAGATATTTTATGGCAATTTTGATATTCAGTATTAATGTAAGGAAATATGTCAATTTAGCTAATTAAAACAAAGTGACCACTAAGACTTAAGAAATAGTATTTTTCTGCATGAATGGCTATCCATTAATTATATGATCTAAAAAGCTTGAAAAGTTAAAAAAAAAAAAAGCTAAATCATGTCTAAGTTTGGTCTTATTGGGGTTCACTATAGAGGGGTTTAACTGTATAATTTAACATTTACTAATAATTCAGCCGTTTTCAAATCCCTAACAACTTATTTACTTTAGCTGATTCAAATTAGAACTCCTACAAAACACTAAGAAGAAACAACAGTCTTTGATTTCCAGACTTAAGTCTGGTCATCTATGGACAATGACTTTCCAGAATGGTTGCAAGGTTTTCCCACTATGTACTAAGTAAATTCTCAACCTGCAACCCCAAAACACATTATTGACTGTATTGACTTATCCATTGATGTGCTCTACTCATCCCCGACAGACACCATCAAAAAGTCTCAAGCTTTACAAGCTTGATACCCTGATATGATTGAGTGGAGATAATAATTTCGGGGGTTGGTGGAAGAATGGTCTGAACCGTTGATTTTCGACCGCTACGACCCGGGTTCAATTCCCGCATTGGGCACTTTTTTTTATGTTTAAAAAAAAAAATGCTCCAATGGCCTCTGATTCTTGCAAAAGTCCAACCCCACCAGCGAGTGCAAGTAACCAAACGGGGCTCTGTCATATTTGTAAGTGCAAAGTCGAACTGCTTTTCACATGTGTAGACATGTGGTGCACTTAGAGTAAAAGCAGTTGCCTAATTCTACCCACCATGATTATCATGGCCTGTACCATGTGTGTACTAGTGATAAGCAAAAAAATAAATAATAATAATTTTTTATAATTTTAATATTTTAAACTTATGTGTAATGTGAAATTATAAAAATTGAATAAAGGTAAATGAACATAACTAGAATGAGGCAATGACCTGAGTGACTACCAACTTGATACAACAGCTGTCATGATATTGGCCCATCCGGTTGTCGACCGGATTATCAAGGACATCCTGAATTCAGCCCATTTAGAAGTGACACTTTTAAAAAGTTAACCTATCATCTGGAAAATTTCTTATTTTACAATTTAAATATATTCTTGAATACTCATGTAAAACGAGCCACATTTTTCTTCATACTCATTAATTAAGATATATAATTAAACTTAATGATCAAATTTTGAAAGCAACAAAACTAAGTTTGGATATTGATTTACATATATTCAACATATAGTTATTTATGTTTACAGAAGACCAAATCAAAATAAGTAAATTATACATGATATTTCTGTAACGAGGCTGTTATCAAAAATGTCACTTATAATTTACATACAGTAAAACCCCGCTAATACGAACCCTGAATATAACAAACCTAAAGCGATTCCCCCAATTCCATTCCATTGAAAATACCATCGTTATAACGAACTTTGCGATTTTTAAAATAATGAACTACCCCTATAACGAACCTATTTTCGGTCCCAAAATAATAAAATCTATTTAAAATACTATGCTAATAACGAACTTAAAATTGTAATTAAAAAAAAATTAAAACAACAAAATTATGTTTCAGCTCACGGATCGCAACTTCAAAACAATAAATTTAGCGGCATTGTTTGTTTTGATTTACATTCTATTTTTGCTGCATGTTGTATAAATTTTTACACATTATACTTTTTTATTAAGTAGAATATCTTTGCATCCATTAAATTTGAAAAAGAAAAAATGCAAATGGCTTCCAAAATAAAGAAAACAAAGGCATTCTAAAAACAAAAAAGTTATTACTAAAGGAAAAAAAAAGTCATTTCCAAACTTTTCAAAGTGAAACAACACAGGCAAAATTTCAGAACATGTTAAAATAGGAAAATATAACTTTTATATTATAAGAGATAAAATAGAAGGCTATTAAAAATTGTTACAAAGAGGAATCCACCTCAACTTTTGCCACGATTGCAGTCGTACATGTTGGGGCTAAAAAAAAACGTCCAAATAAACTGATCCGTGATGCAACAAAACTTATTTTTATGCCATGAATTATGGTGATTTTAAAGCCAGCAATGTTTTGCATGACAGGGTAAAAAAAAAAAAAAATCTAGACTTAAGAAGAATATGTGGAAACATGAAATGGAAGAAAAAACACTAATCAACTTTATTTTTTTTATTTTTTTGCTTATCCCTAGTACACGTGGTACAGGCCATGATAATCATGGTGGGTAGTTAGCGACTGCTTTTACTGTAAGCGCACCACATATCTACACATGTGAAAAGCAGTTCGACTTTGCACTTACAAATGCCAGAGCCCCGTTTGGTTACTTGCACTCGCTGGTGGGGTTGGACTTTTGCAAGAATCGGGGGCCATTGGAGAATTTTTTTTTTTTTAAACAGAAAAAAGTGCCCAATGCGGGAATCGAACCCGGGTCCTAGTGGTCGAAAACCAAACGGTTTACCCAGCCTTCCACCGACCCCCACTTTATTTAAAAGGTGCAATGCTTGAAGTGTGCTTTGAACCAACAAGGTTTTAGAGTCATTTTTCAAGTAAAAATGATATTATATAATGTGATAAAGATGTTTTAAAATCATTTTATATCTTTGAATATATATTTAATAAAACTTTGCCTTGATTTTTAAATTAGACATAGAGGTAAATGTATGTAATGATAAGAAGAACCTATCAAATAATTTCTTTTATTTTTCAGTATTAATGTAAGGAAATTGGTCAATTAAGGGAATTGAAACAAAGTGACCACTTCCTGTGTGTATGGCCGTCCTTTAATTATACAGTCTAAAAATTTTGAAATGTAAAAAAAAAAATAGCCAAACCGTGGCTATAGTGAACCAAAAGCTCTGTCTCATTGGGGTTCACTATAGAGGGGTTTTACTGTATCTAGATTTTGTCTTGATACCCTGTAATTCTTATTAATAATACAAATTAAATCATAATTTTTGTTAATGTAGATGGAAATTTTGGCCTAGCCACTTTACCAGCATCTCTCTGGCAAATTGTGAGGATTCCATTGGATCCCTTGTGGATTTCATGGAACAAAGTCCCACCCTAGGCTGAAGAGGACATTAGCTCGAAACCATGGTCTCTAGGTGGACGTTTCTCAGTTTGCCAAAGCTGGTGTTATGGCTTTGTCACCAACCCGAGGCCGATAGTTTGCGGTGACGATTAATAGATGCCATCTAGTTTTGACATCTATTTTGATGGGAGAGGTGACTTTTATCTATATATATTAATGTGATTGGACAAAAAGTTGTCTATTTATATCATCTTATTGTATGACAATAACTATGTGATAGTGATCAAAATGCCCATAGGTCTTGTTTCTCACAAAGTGTCTTGGTGTCAACAGTTATTCAATACAGGACTGGCTCAAGATCCATCACCAACAGTGTACAGTATGTTTATTTGACACATGACAATTTGACATTTGCAATAATTCAACCGTGTTTTGATGCCCTTAACCTCCAGCCTATCAAATAACCAACGCTAATTCAACACCATCGATAATTCCACCAATTTTTTAAAATCAAATTTTGACAAAATTAAACAATTCTTGTTTAAATACACAAATCCATTGCTAAAGATACATTTAAATACAAATAAAATATTGGTACCAGCATCACATGCCATTTTTGTTTCCTACTTAATGATTTAGGCCTAACTTAATGACTGCTAGTGACTGGCATAAACAATAAGGTGTCTTAGAGAGCAATGTTCTGCTATTTGAATAAGATAAAGAAGAGGAAAGACCTAAATGCCTTTTGAAGATTGATCAGCTAAATGCACACTAAATATGGTTCTAACCTAAAAGCAAACAGTCATAAAAGATTTAATTAAAAGATGATGTTTTTTTAAATGAAATAATCAGCCTTTTCATTATTTTTTAAATTTACTGCATCTACTATCTTCCCATTTTTTTCCTTTGTTCAAAATGGTATTAATGCAAAGTCCCAATGGTATCACAAATCACATTATTAATTAAAATATACAGTTAAACCTGTCTATAGCGCTCCCTCTTGGGACTCACCAAAATAGGGTGCTATAGAGAGGGGGTGCTATAGACAGATCACTTTTAATGTAAATTGCATCGTACTACATATTTAAAATCGGGCACTATAGAGAGGAAGGCGCTATTTAGAGGGGGCGCTATAGACAGGTTTAACTGTATTATAAGTGGTATTTTCTAAGAATATTATTTTAATTATATATTTTGCTATCCTAGAAAATGTCCACTACCAGTGAATGTTGCAATGAAATTGACTTTAATTCAACACTTACTTTAATTAAACCTTAAGCTTTGATCCCTAAAGACTGTATGCATTGATGATACACATCCAAAATACACATAGTACATGCGATGGTAGGGTAGGGTTTGTTTCTGCTTACACTCTAAGTATACTACATGTATGTAAGAGCCATTCGACCTTTGTTCTTACAAGGTTACAGACCACATTTGGCTACCTGCATTCACTGGTGGGGTTGGACTGAGGCCAGAGCCCATTGAAGCCACCAAAAAAATGTCCATTTGCAGGATTCAATCCAGGGTCACGGTTGTTGAAACCCAACAGGGTGTACCACTCCTTCACCAACTGTGAGGCCAATCTTCACTCGTGGCTTAGATGACAGCAATGTATATACAGTGGAATCTCATTATAACAGCAATGAGATTATAATGTCATAATTCTAAGATCCCAAATTGCATTTTCCTTTTTTTTTTTTTTAACTGTGATCAATATAAAATCTTGAAAAAAATTAATCTAGCACCATTGATGATTGAAATTTAAAAATGTAAAATATTGAAATGCTTTGATTGAATTTGTTTAAACATTTTTATTCTATGTAAATAAAGAAAGCTTGTCCACCAGGTTTATATATCCAAAGTAATAATCAATTCTCTAACCTTAAAAAAGAAATGTGAAAAAAAGATGATTCCAATAGATTGTAAAATGTGCTTGTTCTACTTGTGTACACTTGAGATAATTGTTGGTTACATCAGAGGGCCGTACATTAATTTCCACTGGTAGGGATCAAATATCAGGATAATTGCATATTTAGAGAACCAGCATTATCATTTTTTAAATGTATATTTATTGATATTTTTATAAAGTACAGTGTGTAAAACTTTTTTTATTATTATACCTAGTACATGTGGTACAGGCCATGATAATCATGGTGGGTAGAATTTGGAGACTGCTTTTACTGTAAATGCACCACATGTCTACACATGTGTAAAGCAGTTCGACTTTGCACTTACAAATGTGCCAGGGCCCCGTTTGGCTACTTGCACTCACTGGTGGGGTTGGACTTTGCAAGAATCAGGGCCATTGTAGCATTTTTTTTCTCAATCAGAAAAAAAGTGCCCAAAGTGGGATTCGATCCCAGGTCGTAGCAGTCGAAAACCAATGGTTTAGACCACCCTTCTACCGGCCCCCCCGTACTAAAATGAACTGGAAATGGTATGAACCTTCCCTTAAAACAAACTATAAATAATATCTTTTTTTAATTTTTCATAATAAAGAGAACCATTGCTATAGTGACCCAAGTTTAGTCCCATTGGGGCTGATAATAGAGAGATTTAACTGCATGTAATAAATACATGATGAGCATCCAATGTGTGTAGTTTGGGTCCCCCTCCTAAATAAAAGCATACATTACAACTAGGATTCAGTAAGGTGGCCTTCGTAGGAGAAGTATTTTGAGGAAAGTGCCAAGGGGAGTGTATAGAAGTTTCCTCATAATCAATTTAGTAGGATAATAACATTAAGGCTTTCTCGGAGAAGTGGCCATGCTTACATGTGCGTCATGTCCATGTTATTTCTAACAACCTCTCTCCATTTATGGCAGAAAATAAGGCATGAGCTTGTACTAATTCTATATAGTAAAACCTCAACTTTTTAAAAAACTTCTCAAGTACACGTGGTGCAGGCTATGATAATCATGGTGGGCTGTTAGCAACTGGCTTTTTTTGTGGGAGCTCTACAAGTCTACACATGTTGAAAGCATGATACAGTATATATATATATATATATATATATATATATATATAATTTCAATTATAGATTACAAAATAAGGCAACAAGACAAAATCTCAATACAGTATAACCTTGTTAATTCGACACACGCAAATTCGACACTCTACCTTAATTCAACCACTGATGTCCTGACCTCTGGCCTATCAAATAACAAACCGTAATTTGACAGTTCCGATAGTTAGACCATTTTAAAATTCGAATTTTGACAGATGTGTGTGTGTGAATGTTTTTTTTTTTTATTTACAACTTTACCACTAAACAGGTATTACATTGGTGGCGGCGATTGCCGGGGGCCAATAGGATCGCGCCTGCGCACTTTTGTTTTCTGTGAGTTTTAAGTTTCACTTTGCAGTGACGTTGCACAATATCGCGAGTGTTGTTTGTTTTTACGCGGAAATTAGAAATCGTGCGCTAATTAATAATATTATTTTCTTTTTAATTTTCAGCATTGAAATATTTTAGTTGTTTTAAAATTTACAAATAATTTCATTTTAAATAAATAAATATTCATAAAATGTGGCCACAATGATTATGATAACATTTTATTTCAATATTCCATTTCCATGTTATTATTTAAACACAAAATCAATAACACCTGCAGCAGCAGTGGATGCCTTTAATACAATAAAAGCTCTTTGTTATTTAAAACACATTCCAGAGGAAGAAAGACATGCATGTTTTTTTTTAATAGACCATCTGGAACACATTATGAATAGGTATGTAGTATTGCCATTTTGTCCCTGATACTAAAGTTAATCATGAAAATAAAAAATGATACAAAAAAGGACACACAAAACGGTTCCAATTAATATGATCAATTTATATTACAAAGCTATTTTTAAAAACATATTATTTTAGCAAGTTAGATGATTAGCTAATCATCTGAATAACTTTAATTCAACACTTCCTTTAATTCGGCCGAAAGCTCTGATCCCTTGGGGTGTTGAATTAAATAAGTTTGACTGTGTAAATTGTTTGCGACATTTCGGTAAAAACACTGTTACTGAAATGTTACGCACAATTTATTGATTTGGATTTAATCTTTTTACCTTATGTAGAAAGCATTTTGACTTTTGTACTTTTTTTTTTTACTTTGGTGCCAGAGCCTTATTTTTAGTTACTTGCACACACTGGCTTAGCAGGACTTGCACAAGAATCGGGAAACATTGAAACAAAAAAAAAGTTTATTAAAATCAACAAGCCATACAGGGCTAGGTTTCTCTGACTATGTCTCTAGCTTTTGGATCACCATACTACAACAGGAGAACTAGAACTATGACATCCAGCTAACTATACATGCCGAAAAAAAAGTGTGAAATTTGCTTACTTAATTTTTTATTATGAAAATATATGATGATAAGTTTTCAACTACAGTCGAACCTCTTTAATTCAACACCCCAAGGGATAAGAGCTTTCGGTTGAATTAAAGGAAGTGTTGAATTAAGGTTAGATGATTAGCTAATCATCTAACTCACGGAAATAATATTTAAAAAAATTGCTTTGTAATATAAATTAATGATATTAATTGAAACCATTGTATGTGTACTTTTTTGTATTTATTTTTTATTTTGATGATTAACTTTTAGTATCAGGGACAAAATGGTAATAATACATATTTTTTAAACATATTAATTACAAATAAAATTTATTCTAATTGAATAATATAGCAGTTGAAAGGAAATAAATATGGAAAATAAAAAGTAAATTTAAAAATAATATTTAAAAATATTCATGAATATCTTTTTAAAAATTCCTTTATAGATGTCTGCTTTTTCACTGAAATCCTATTCAAAATGTATTCCAGATGGTCTATTTAAAAAAAAAACATGCAGGTATTTCTTCCTCTGGAATGTGTTTTGAATAAAAAAGAGCTTTTATTGTATTAAAGGCATCCACTGCTGCTGCAGGTGTTATTGATTTTGTTTATAAATCTTTTATAATAACATGGAAATGGAATATTGAAAAAAATATGTTATCATAATAATTGTGGCTACATTTTATGAAGATTTATTTATTTAAAATAAATTATTTGTAAATTTTTAAATGACTAAAATATTTCAATACTGAAAATTAAAAAGAAAATAATATCATTAATTAGCGCACAAAGCCTAAATTCCCGTGTAAAAAAAAACCCAACAACAACACTCGCGACATTGTGCAATGGCACTGCAAAGTGAAACTTAAACTAACAGAAACCAAAAGTGCGCAGGCGCGATCCTATCGGCGCCCGCCGATGCCGATCGTTGCCGCCGTAATACCGTTTAGCGGTAAAGTTGTATGTAAAAAAAAAAAACATTCAACTGTCGAAATTCGAAATTTTAAATGGTCGAACTATCGGAACTGTCGTATTATCGATACTGTCGAATTAAGGTTTGTTATTTGATAGGCCGGAGGTCGGGACATCAAAATATGGTTCTAATTAAGGTAGAGTGTCGAATTAACGAGGTTATACTGTATATACAAAATCAGCAGACCAAGAATATGCTCCCACAGTACCTCTATACACTCAAAAATCTCCAACAGCAAAACAAAACATAAATATCGGCTAACTACGGATTTTAATTGTATCTATTGCTTTGTATGTTTCTGGCAGATCAATACTACGGTTTATACTGTTAGTTAGCTGGAAGTCACACTTCTAGTTCGGCTGTTGAAGGGTGTGTTGGCCTGAAAGCTGAGGAAATAAAAATAGTTAAAGAAACCTGGCGTTTTTATTTTCATAAATTGTAAAGGTAGGGATGAACTTGTACTAAAAAAAAAAGAGTTATCAATGTGGGATTATATTCTGGGTGGAGGTTGTCAAAAATCAATCCCTTTACATTACAAACCTCCCATTATCTGATGTGCAACTACCTTTCTGAGTGACCACATTTGTAAGGTCAAAACTAACATGTCTCATCTAATCTTTCTTCCTATTAGAGACCAGAACATTTCTTTTTGGAGTGTACAAATGTCACATAGAGATTCTACTGTACCTAAAAATTAAGGGTTTAAAAAAAAAAAAAGAAACTTTTCCGGATTTTGGTGGAAAAATGACTAATGATGCTTCCAAGTATGTTTGTGAAAATATGCATAACAGATATCTTATCAATGTTAATTATTAAAAAATGTGCAAAATTGAATATTCAAATATGATCCAATTTTATTTAAACCAAGTCATATATTAAAAAAATCAGTGAAAGCAAGAAAAAAAATTGTTCAATCATGATTGAGCAAGTAGGAGTCTACTGACCATTAGCAATGCCTAGGGCAAGTCAATTTATCTGGTTCCCAGTCATGGCGGCTCCCCTTGACCATGTGGCAATCAACAACGACATCTCAAGGTGCTTACTGTCCTAGCCGGGTTTCCTCTTGTAACAACCCATTACCTCCTCCTTACCTGGAATAGAATTCAACTGGGTTTACCTAGTTTCACCTACGGTGATTATCACAATATACCGACTCATTAACTCCTCCAACTTCTCAGAAGAATAAAGTGAAATAGAGTTCAACTGGGTTTACCTAGTTTCACCTACGGTGATTATCACAATATACCGACTCATTAACTCCTCCAACTTCTCAGAAGAATAAAGTGAAATAGAGTTCAACTGGGTTTACCTAGTTTCACCTACAGTGATTATCACAATACTGACTCATTAACTCCTCCAACTTCTCAGAAGAATAAAGTGAAATAGAGTTCAACTGGGTTTACCTAGTTTCACCTACAGTGATTATCACAATACTGACTCATTATCTCCTCCAACTTCTCAGAAGAATAAAGTGAAATAGAGTTCAACTGGGTTTACCTAGTTTCACCTACAGTGATTATCACAATACTGACTCATTATCTCCTCCAACTTCTCAGAAGAATAAAGTGAAATAGAGTTCAACTGGGTTTACCTAGTTTCACCTACAGTGATTATCACAATACTGACTCATTATCTCCTCCAACTTCTCAGAAGAATAAAGTGAAATAGAGTTCAACTGGGTTTACCTAGTTTCACCTACAGTGATTATCACAATACTGACTCATTATCTCCTCCAACTTCTCAGAAGAATAAAGTGAAATAGAGTTCAACTGGGTTTACCTAGTTTCACCTACAGTGATTATCACAATACTGACTCATTATCTCCTCCAACTTCTCAGAAGAATAAAGTGAAATAGAGTTCAACTGGGTTTACCTAGTTTTACCTACAGTGATTATCACAATACTGACTCATCATTAGAAGGTAACAAGTGTTGTTACCGAAATTTCATTAACAGTTTATAAATTTGGATAGAGTCTCTTGTTACCTTATGTTAAAAATTTGAATAATTTTCATCCGAGTTTAACTAGGTTCATCTATAGTAATGACTAGCTGAATGACCTGGGCAACGCCCGGATTTTACCCAAATGCGTATAAATTTTTAAAATGTCTTGAATCAAATACTATTCATTACAATTATAAATTGGTTCCGAGGATGTCACTCTTGTGAAACGTCCTGCTCCAAACTGTGTTTTAAAACTATAAAAACAAAAATGTAAATTTTCAAAACGATTTTTGAAAATTGTATTATTTTGACTTTTATATGAATATATTTTAAATCTGATATATACTTAAAATGATGATAGAAAGTGATTTCTTGACCCTACGCCGTCATTACATCACTCTTGTGAAAAGTCCCGCTCCACCAATCCCCGCAGGCCATGGGAGGGCCCCACGTGGTCGTTTACTTCTCAAAGTTGCCGCAGTGAGGCGCTGGTTGCGAGTGAAATAGGGAAATTTTATTAATAATTTGTTAATAGCTCCAAGGATATTCGAGATAGAAGCTTGAAAATTTGCCTATTCCCTTTTCCAGATTAAACTCTATATACTGTGATGTGCGGTTGCCGATATTTGTAGCACATTGTGACACTTTTAAGCACGGTGAGCATGCACCAACTACGGCCTCTATGTCTTGCATGCCAAAGTATTGTATTTTTAGCAAAAAATTTGTATTTAAAAATGAATTATTTAATGTTGTCAAAATTTGATTTTAAAAATCTGTCAAATTATTGATGGTGTTGAATTATCATTTGGTTAAATTAATGTTCGATATTTGATAGACAATTGACAATTAAAATAATTTTATTGTCAATACATGCAAATTGATATTTGATGGAAAGTCAGGACATGAAAACGTGGTCGAATTATCGCCATTGTCAAATCATCATGTGTATAATTAACAAAGTTATACTG
The DNA here is from genome assembly GCA_030710605.1 of Cordylochernes scorpioides. Classification (NCBI taxonomy): domain Eukaryota; kingdom Metazoa; phylum Arthropoda; class Arachnida; order Pseudoscorpiones; family Chernetidae; genus Cordylochernes; species Cordylochernes scorpioides. The sequence goes on from CP092886.1 coordinate 69,555,466, forward strand.
TATTACAAATACAACAGCTGAGTGCCAATGTGCAATTTTCTTCTCATTTCTGTTCATTTCAAACTCTTAACCTATGTGAAAATATGTATGGTTACATTTAATTTGCATATACAGTATATAGGTATCCTTATACATTTCAGCCGGTCAGCTGAGATCAATCTGGCATGTGAATGGCTCTACATTTTCTATGATTTGAAAGAAACGCATATTGGTTTCTATATGACCTTTCTTTCTGATTATACATTCATTTATGTATGTCCACATTTTGTTTTGGACTTCTTCCAAAATCACTGGATCTCTGCTACACTTTTTACTACATATATATATATAGAAGCATAGGGCGCTTCTCCCGTCAAAATAAACGTCAAAACCTGACGCCATCTATTGACCGTTGCAGCAACTAGTGGCCTCAGTTCGGTGACAAAGCCACAACAACAGAGTTGGCAAACTGAGAAGCGTCCACCTAAAGACCGTGGTTTCGGGCTAATGGCCCTCATCAGTCTAGGGCGGACTTTATTCCATAAAATCCACACAGGATCTAATGGAATCTTCACAATCTACCAAAGAGGTGTTTTGCTGGCAAGGTGGCTGGGCCAAATCTATGGATAGAATATAGATGGTAATTTTCCTGGAGGAAATTGATCCATAGAAGCATAGGGCGCCTCCTCCCGTCAAAATAAACGTCAAAACCTGACGCCATTTTGACGGGAGAGGCGCCCTATGCTTCTATGGATCAATTTCCTCCCGGCAAATTTTTCATCAATATATTTTTTTTTCATCGCAGTAAGGGCAGTAGAAGTTTGTATTGTGTATAAAAGAAACATTCATGCTTTTAAATCCTTTCATTTTATATGTATAGATGGCGCGTAATTGCTTTGTGTTAAAATATATTGTTTTGAAAATAGAGCAATCCAAATTTAATTCATTAAATAATAAAAAGGCATATATTGGATTTAATAAAATATTTATTTGCCAATATTTCGGTTGGCTGAATGCCAAACCTTTATCAAGGCATTACATTTTTCTGATGTACCTCCGGTGAGTGACCGCCTCTCTGAATGACAACTTTTGAATATATCATTAGTTATCTGTATGAAGAGTGACAACTTTTTTAAAACCAAAAAATATATGTCTGGATATAGACTCATGGACAAAACTTTAGGAAGTAGAAAGTCTTTGATATCACTGGTCGTCTTTTTTTTTAGGGACAAAGTGACAATTTTGTTCACACTTGGTTATCTTGTGTGTCCTCAATAAAGATGACTGTGTATCAAATATCTTCGAGCTATTATCTGAATCCATGAGTGTAATCAATTTAATTATTTTGAACTTCATGGTACTTAATCTCTAAGTATTCTAGTCTGTTGTCAGGTAGCAAGGCTATCAGTAAAATGGCAGTTTACTTATTTGAATCTGGTGTGTTTGATAGCAACATCAGATGACTCAGTTTCTAGTGGTAGTAGTGCTTTATAGTACTTAATCTCTTAGTACACATTCTGACGATGGTTATAATGCTATTGCTGGATTCTTACAAATAGGTGCATCATTTGGATTTGTAGCTTGGCTTTGATTTAAGTTTTTCTTTATTAATAAAAATATTCTTCTCACTTTCCTCTCATTTTGACCTAATGTGTGAAATTGAAAAAGGAATAGAATTTTTAGATCGCTCCAATGGTTGTGTTAAAAGAATTTTTGTATTTGCCATTAACACACACACAGGAAATTTACTATTTACGCTTGAACCTTTCTATAGCATCACTTGGGACTAATATTTTGTGTTATAATCATGCTATTGCTATAACCATGGTTAAAACATTTGAGACTTACACCTTGGAATTTCATAACTATGATGTTATAACTAAGTTGCTGTTAAAGAGGAGGTTGTTATAAAGAGATTATATTATCAAAAACTTGGAGATGGCTGTTATATCAATTTAAAAGATTTAAATAAAAGGAAAGCAATCATCACTTAAGACTTGCTATAACCACAGTTAAAACAAGTGGAACTTAAAACTTGGGGCTTAAAAAGTATGATGTCATATAAAGGTTGCTTATATGCTGTATGTGCTAGATTATTTGTGTGTGCATATTTATATACAGTAGAAGCTCCATGAGAAGACACTCACGCTAGAGGAGACCTCACTATAAAGGACAGTTTTAATTTGCAAAATTACAATTTTTACTATTTAGTAGCTCTCTGGTACGAAGACACCTCTCCCTAAAGGACACTTTGCCTATGCAATAAGGTGTCCTTAACAGGGAGGTTCTACTGTATCAATAAAATTGAAATTTTGAGCCATGATCCACCTCCACTAATGGGCAGTTTTATAAGATAGCATAAGTATTGAAACCTTCCAAATCTATTACGGAGATCAAAGTGAGAGTGCCAGTTAGATGGTGCCTCTAGATGGTAAGGTGAATCACTTGCTTACACATAGTGCAGGTGCATTCATTCACTTTTGATACGCCCATTTATTTCTTTTTGAGATAGACAGACAAAAAAAAAAGATATGTTTATGTAAAATAGGTGATGAAACTATTTTAAAAACCCTTTTCATTGTCATGCTATCTTATATATATACTAGACGGGTGACCCGGGCTTCGCCCCGGGATTGACCCGTGTGCATATCTATCCGAGTGATATATTGTTGTGTGTCAACAAGCAACCGACCGGAAATACACGTGACGTTGCAAAATTATCTTAAATTTTGTTTATTTTATTTATTTATCAGAGAAACGGCACCACAGAGATAACAGGCACAAGTTGTATTTGACCACGGACCACCGTTTTCGCGGAATGCTTAAAAACACAACGTGCCAGTTATCGTTGGACCTTCGTGCATTTTATTTATTTATTTATTTTTCTTTTTATCCTTGCCCGGCGAACGAAAGATGTCTTGTACCAGATCTAACCCTCCCAACGGCTATACCGCAGAGAATCGGACCTCAACAACCCTCCAGAACCGGACCACAAGCCCAGCCCTGGAACGGGCCATGGTGACCATAGCCCACCAGGACAATGTACTGCAACCTACCAATAAATTGAGTTTTATATCCCCACTTCAGCCTCATCACATGGTGGAGAGCAGTGTCGGCCCAGCACCTCAAGCAGCGAACATAAATATCGGCTACGGAGAGACGCCGTGTTTCAACCCGGAGGAGGAAGACATCGAGGACCACGTGGAGGAATTCAAGACGTGGCTGACGGCGAGCAAGGTACCGAAGGGAGACTGGACGAAGGCCCTAGTACGGCGGCTTCCACTTGACGGCCGCGAATTTATCAAGTGCAGGTTTGACCCTTCAGCCGCACTTGAAGACGTCTTGGAAGCACTAAAACTTTGCTACCCAAGGAACGACGGCCGGGCACGTAGTAGGGGTAACGAATTAAAGAAAACGAGACGGCCCCAGTCCACGGAAGATACGGGGAGATATTTGATGAACCTGATTACGGCCCACGCGACGGCAGGCGAGTTTTCGCCGTTTGATTCAAGCAAGGAGGCATTGTGGGCATTGGCTCCAAAAGACTGCCTACTACTGGCAGCCTCGTGGAGCACCACGCGGAACCCAGAAGAGGCCGACTTCCTACAGGCGGCGAAATTCCTCGACGAAGCAGATAAATGGAACAAGGAACGGACGGAGGCAGGTACAACGACGAGTTGGGAAACAACTACGAGGACGGCGGAAGAGTGGGAACAAAAACAAGGACGAAATCCAAGGACCGAAACGCCCATGGAAAAAGCAAGAAGATTTATGCTACCGGACGGGACGCCAAGATGCTTCACTTGTTACCAGACGGGGCACAAACACTGGGATTGCCCGAAAAGGAGGCCACGTGGTAAGTACAATTTTGCCTCTAATCCTGTGGTGGAAGTTTCAAACAGTGTAGAGAGCGTACCACGTGTATTTTCCGAGGTTACTGGTAACACCAATCGCATAATCTTCAGAGTAAAAGGACAACCGGGGGTTAACGAGAAACAGACATTAAATAAGGTACCAATAGAAAAATCCACTTTAGAAATAGGGGGTACAGCAATGGAAAAATTCCGTTGGACAGGTATGACAAATTTCTGTTTAATCACGCATATCAATGAGACACATGTAGGCAAACTGATTTTCGATTCAGGGGCAAATGTTAGCTGCATAGACGAAGGAATAGCCAACGCACTAGGATGTGCTAGAATGCCTTCAAAATTACTTATACGGGGAATAAGTGGGTCAGTAGTCTCGAACACGTGCACATACTTGGAGGTCAACATTGATGGTTTCGACATATGTGGCAGGTTCACCATAATTCCAGGAAACGGGGAAAAGATTATTTTCGGCGTCGATATTCTAACAAACTATCATTGCAAAATTATGTTTAGAGACGAATCGGTAGAATTGTATAGGCCAAAAATAGGCAGGGACGACCACGTGGTAGAACTAAACGAAGAACGGGAACTCGAGAGGTTAGGCACAATTACGAACGATCGGAAAAACCCCAAACAAAAGTACTGCATACTAGACGACCTTGAAATTGCACCACGTTGTAAAACGAGGGTTAAGTTAAAAGGGCCAACAGTAATGGCGGGCATTTTAGAACCCCACCCCGACTGCGTAAGAAGAACGGGGCTACTAATACCATCAGTACACGTTTCCGAAACGGTATCCGAGATATTCATTGATGTCATAAATACTAGGAACGAGCCGGTGCGGTTGGTAGCAAACTCGTGCTTGTTACGATCCGGCGGGGAAATAGCGAATGTTTCTTTCCTAAGTGAACAGGTGGGATACAGTACGACGGCCACGTGCAAATACGAACCACAGAAGTTCGATATAAACCCGGAGCTATCGGACAGCGAAAAAATCGACGTACTGGACGTATTGTACAGGTATCGGGAACTTTTCTCAGAAGAGTGGAATAAGGCGGCAGATATCGAACCGTACCACATTAAACTTAAAGCGAACACGGAACCAATTCGACAAAAAGCCTATCGCCGCAGTCCTAAGGAACGTGATATTATAGAGGAACAGGTTAAAGAAATGTGTGAAAAAGGAGTTATTAGGAAATCAATATCTCCATGGGCGAGCCCGGTCGTTTTGGTTAAAAAATCAGACGGATCCTATAGGTTTTGTGTGGACTATAGAAAAGTTAACAACGTAACCGAAAAATTTTCATATCCATTACCGGATATCACCGACTGCCTGGACCGTTTAGCGGGAATGAAGTGTTTCTCTCACACGGATTTTGTTAGCGGTTATTGGCAGTGTCCACTGGACGAAACAAGCAAGCCAATTACAGCGTTCACGACAGGTAACGGGTTGTACGAGTTTCAAGTGTTACCCTTTGGTTTAACCGGGGCACCGGGGTCATTTCGAAAGAATCATGGATACACTGTTAGCTGAATTGAAATGGTCCGAGTGTATGGTTTATCTAGATGACGTCATCGTGTACGGAAGAGACATACGTGAACACAACGTGCGGTTAACAAATGTTCTAGAATGTTTCCGCGGGGCAGGCTTATCCCTAAAACCATCAAAATGTAGATTCGCCTACCAAAAGTTACCAATTTTGGGACACGTGGTATCGGAAAACGGCGTAGAACCGGCTACTGATAAGATCGAGGCGGTTAAGGAATTTCCGATTCCGAAAAATGTCAAGCAAGTTCGTTCGTTTCTGGGACTTTGCGGCTATTATCGCCGTTTCATAAAAAACTTTTCAAAGATAAGCAAACCGCTGACGTGTTTAACGGAAAAAGATAAGAAATTCGTGATAGGTCCGGCCGAAATAGAAGCTTTCGAAACCTTAAAAAAAAAATTGACTGAGGAGCCAATTCTAGCACACTTCAACTCAGACGCTAGAATAGAAATACATACGGACGCATCAATCGTGGGATTAGGCGCGGTGCTAATGCAACCGGACAATGACGGGTTTTTGCACCCGATCCACTACTTGTCGAGAACGACATCGAAACACGAGAGTAAATATGGTATCTCAGAACTAGAGTGTTTAGCAATAGTCTGGGCTCTACAAAAGTTACGGCCGTACATCTTCGGGAGAGAATTCAAAGTCGTAACCGACCATAGCGCGTTAACGTGGCTAGCTAATGTACGTGACCCGTGCTCAAGACTTACTAGATGGGGGTTAAAACTCATGGAGCACGACTTTGAAATAGTCCACCGCGCAGGGAGGAAGAACGTTGCACCGGACGCACTCTCACGCAACCCGTTCCACAAAAACGATACGAACGTCGAAGACAACTTCAACGATTTAACGGCATGCACAGTACGGATCGACGAAAACGGACAAAAGGAAGACACGTTTTGCCGCGATATTACCGGGAAACTACCAGACGCTAAAACACGGGACGAATATAAAAAAATAAACGGGATCCTTTATAAAAAGAACCATGCAACACAAGGTAACCAATGGTTGGTCGTAGCACCAAAGCAAAGCGTATCCGAAATAATGAAAACAGCGCACGATATACCCGAGGCAGGACACATGGGGGTAGCGAAGACGGTCCACCGTATTAAGCAACAGTTCTACTGGAAAGGTCTGGAAGAAGACGTGCGGAAATACGTTCGGTCGTGCAAAGTGTGCCAGGCCTTCAAACCACAGAGGTTCAAACCCGCAGCCCCGCTAGAACCATTACCACCAGCAACAGACATCTGGGAACGAGTGGGAATAGACCACCAAGGTCCTTTCAAAAAATCGGTAGAAGGCTACGAACACATTCTAACGATCGTAGACCATTTTAGTAAATACGCACTCGCAATCCCGGTAAAAGATACAAAGGCGGAAACCACGTGCAACGCACTCTCAGACAATCTGCTCTACGTTTTTGGTACTCCGAAATGCATAATATCCGATCAAGGCAAATCTTTCGATTCGAGTACTTTTAGAGACTTTACACGGTTGTACGGGATTAAACATATTATGGCTTCCGCGGCACACCCGCAAACAAACGGCTTATGCGAAAAACTCAACGGCATCATAAAAACGGCATCAGAGTTTATCTCGAGGACGATCACGCCGAATGGCCGAGATTCGTAAAAACGGCGACTTTTGCGTATAACTCGTCCATTCAGTCGTCGACACAGGTGACACCGCATAAGTTGATATTTGGCGTAGAACCGAGGACGTCCCTAGACGTAGGATTACCAAACGTCGACGAGCCAGTAAAAACTTACGACGAATACGTGACCAACCGCATCTTAGAAAACGAGAGATTAAAGAAAATTGCCGACGAAAACTACCGAGACCGGACAATGATGACGAAGTGTCAGTATGACCTTGCGAACCGTGACCGCTTCCGGAAGTTTGAAGTGGGCGACCTGGTACTACTGGAGTCGTCTCGCAGGAAACCAGGGAAAACGGAGAAATTTCTGCCGAAATACGTAGGACCGTACGTAATAACGGATAGAATCAAGGAAACAACATATAGGTTACGACCACAGGACGGACGCAACGAAAATAGTAGGCGCCAGAGCACGTTAGCGCACGTGTCGAGACTTAAGGAATTTCTAGAAAGATAACGGCGACTCGAGGGACCGAGTCTAAGATAAGAGGGGGGGTGGTGTTGTGTGTCAACAAGCAACCGACCGGAAATACACGTGACGTTGCAAAATTATCTTAAATTTTGTTTATTTTATTTATTTATCAGAGAAACGGCACCACAGAGATAACAGGCACAAGTTGTATTTGACCACGGACCACCGTTTTCGCGGAATGCTTAAAAACACAACGTGCCAGTTATCGTTGGACCTTCGTGCATTTTATTTATTTATTTTTTTTCTTTTTATCCTTGCCCGGCGAACGAAAGATGTCTTGTACCAGATCTAACCCTCCCAACGGCTATACCGCAGAGAATCGGACCTCAACAACCCTCCAGAACCGGACCACAAGCCCAGCCCTGGAACGGCCATGGTGACCATAGCCCACCAGGACAATGTACTGCAACCTACCAATAAATTGAGTTTTATATCCCCACTTCAGCCTCATCAATATATTTAGATAAGATTTTTTTTAATAATCTTTGATAGAGGGCGCTGTTCGTGAGCTAAGTAGAATAATTTTAATATATAGAGTTTTAATAATTGATTTATATATTTTTTATAATTGCCTATTGTCTTCCCCGATTTTTTTACCTATGTATGGAAATTTTGGTTCGAATTAGTGAACTACTGCGAATTTGTATACCGGACATACAAACAAACAAACATAGATTTTTATATATATAGATACACACACACACACACATATATATATATATATATATACAGTGGTACCTCGACATACGAGTTTAATTCGTTCCGCAACCTTGCTCGTATCTTGAATTACTCGTATCTCGAAGTAAATTTCCCCATACAAAACAATTGAACTACCATTAATCCGTTCCAACCTCCAAAATATCACCCCAGTTATTTTTGTTACGTGGTTTTAAATAATAAAAACGTATTTTTAAATATCAAATATTTATTACACAAAAACAAAAAAGAGAATGTTTCGCTACATTTTTCTCGCTTTCACCTGTAGGCCGTTTAGAAAAAAACATGTCCAAGGAGGTTTGTTTCTTCCTCCCTCTCAGAATGTTCTGGAAATGAGTTAGGCAAGTGTCATTAAAAAGGTCAGATGCACGACCTGTTGCAACTTTTTCTGGGTGTTTTTTTTCCACGAACTGTGAAACTCTCTCCCACATTCCTAAGATCTCCTTTATCTCACTTGTAGAAATAACCTCCTCCTCTGACTCCTCAAAACCAATGTAACCATCGTAAGGCCCTTAGCCGGCGTTACACTCTTTATCGACTCCTTCCGTTTAAGCACAGAACATATCATGGACGTACTACGGCCATACTGCCTCGACAAGTCAACAACTCGAACACCTTGCTCATGTTTTTCTATTATTTCACGTTTTAATTCAATACTCATCATCTTTTTCTTAGCACTTGACTTTTTATAAAAATAAATGAACTAAAACTGTAAATGTAAACGCAACACAAAACACAACTTATCACAGCGGAAGCACGCTGCTAACTGATCGTGATGGCGCGACTGCGTGTTACTACCGAACCGACCAAACTCGTATCTCGAATTTCGCTCGTAACTAAAAGCAAAAAATCACTTGCTCGTCGGCTCGTATCTCGAAAAACTCGTATGTTGGGGCGCTCGTATGTCGAGGTACCACTGTATATATATATTTTTTTTTTGAAAATAGAGCAATTCATAAATAGATCTTTAATTGATAACGCACAATTTGGATTATAGATACAAGAAAATAAGACCTAATCAAAATAATTTAAGTGTGCGACGTTTTGGCAACAAAATTGTTACCATCATCAGACAATTGTCTCACTTATGAGGTGGTAGGCCTCACAAAACTATGTGACAAAATATGGATAATTGGTTTGCGCACTTGCTTTTCAACATCTAACATGGCATTGAAAAATAATGGGCAGAAATAATAACTTCTCTTTAGAATCAACAAATACTATGAGTTGTTTCATCAGATCTGCTTCCATAGAATATTAGAATCTGTATTTGGGGAAATGGGGAAGGTCTGATGCACTGGAAAATAATCAAGAAAACACAGTGGTTGACCGCCAGTACTTGCACTGAATAAAAGAGGCTGTTAATAAGAAAGGTGTGAGAGAAAATGACCATTATCTTGCTTCACTATTATATGTAAACCCATTAGGCAAGTAGTGTGAATACAGTCCTTCAAGAAGAATTGAAAAGACCCTTCAACATCTATAATATCCATAGGACTTTGAAACAACAAATTGCCATCTTTTCCAATCAATCTCAAATAAAATAAAGGATTTTATATTTGAAAATGAAAACATCAAAGACAGATTCAAAATCTTGGATACCACATGCACATACACTGAGAGCCTGACCTTTTAAAAAGGTATCAACAAATATGTCTGTTTGTGGAAGCAGGTTTGAACAATGCTGGAGATATATAAGTGTTATCATTTTTAATGAGCCTTTTATTAGAAAAATGCTGGAGAATTTTTTAGCCCAATATTTAAAAGAACAGAGAGAAAAATGGTAATTTCTATTTAAATGTTGATATTACTTTCTATTAGCTCAATGTATATTTACTCTAGAATGAGAAAAAAAAAATGAGTGAAAAGCAAAGAGATCAGGCTGGTAAAAACATGGCATACAGGTATTTCTTCTTCTTATCTCCACTCAATCATATTAAGGTATCAAGCATGTAGATGGTGTCAGCTGGGGATGAGTAGAGCTCATCAATGGATACTGTCAATAATGTGTTTTGGGGTTGCAGGTTGAGAATTTCACTTAGTACACAGTGGGAAAACCTTGCAAACATTCTGGAAAGTCATTGTCCGTAGATGATCAGACTTAAGTCTGGAAATCAAAGACTTTTCTTGGGAGGACAGAACCGGTGACACACTGCATACAGGTGATGTTTGCAAAATGGCAGTTATAATAGATCAACATCAACCGATTTTTTCACATTTCAAAATGAAAATTCAAAAACTAAATATTTATACAATAGAAACTCAATAACAGCCTCTTTTGTAACAGCATAATTCTAAATTCCAAGGTGTTTTAGCTGTAAATACAGAACAATATAAAATCTAGTTCTCAAGTAATGTTTATATAACTCGGCTCACTTATACAGTGGAATCTCCTTTAGCGAGCACTCGTGCTAGTGGACAACTCAAAATTATATATAAATTATCCAAACTTTTACAGATACCCCTCTCTATAGCACCCGATTTTAAATACGTAGTACAATGCAATTTACATTAAAAGTGACCTGCCTATAGCATTTTGGTGAGTCCCAAGAGGGGGCGTTATAGACAGGTTTAACTGTATATAATAGATATTCTCACTGGCAGTCAAATAAAAAATTACCAAAAGTAAAAAGTTGAAGTTGATTTAAAATACCTATAGTAAAATATTTTTAAATAAATTAAAATATACTCTGTAAAATATATAAATACACTGATGAGCCAAGCCCTCCCAATATTGTTTCATTGCAGCAAGGACAGTATAAGTTTGATTTATTTGTGAAAGGAAACATTCATGTCTAATTTCTTTATTCAGTGTGTAAAGATGGTGCGTTATTGCTTTGTAATACTCTGTTATGTAATACCATCATTTTTGTTTACATTTTAGTGCCTATAATTTTATTCAAACTTCTGCTTATAAAACCTAATACCTCTTGACATTTTATTGATTGATTTCTGGTTATTCAAATGTAGAAAAACAGGAGGAGTTAGTCAGCAAATGAATAATTTTGAACATTTTAAAAGATATGAAAAATGTTGATTCCAAAAATATCAAAACTACCCATAAAGACAATTATATTGGAAAATTCTTAAATAACAAAATGTGGAAATGGTTTTGTAATGCATGTGTAAAGTAATTGCTGATTACTATTGTTCTTTGAACAAAACCAAAAATTTATAAAGAACTTTCACAGTAAATAAATAATGAATTTGAATCTTTATATATATATTCAATATATAACCTTGATAAGGCACAATTTGGATTATAGAATATAAACACAAGGTAATAAGACCAAATCTAGATAAATAAATAGTGTGACCATTCAGTACTTTTCTCTAAAGAAGGTAACAATGCTGTTACCGAAATGTCACACACTATTTATTTATTTATTTGGATTTGTTCTTATTACCTTGTGTTTATAACCTTGAAAAAGGTTGGCGTTCAGCTAACTGAAAAAAATTATTATTGATCCAATATATATACCTTTTTAATTTTTAAAAAAATTATATATATATATAATGGAATTTAATTAGTTTACTATAACCAGTTTACTAATGTTGAACAACAAGGATGTAATATATGGAATAATAATAATTCTATATACAGTTACGAGCGTCATTCTTCGTCGCCTCGGTCACGGTTTGCTTTTTTTTTGGAATGGCGCCCTCCTATTGGTCGGCTACGATCACGCCACCTTTGCCCCCCCCACTCGCATTTTCGTTTTTGTAACTATTGTGTTAGAGCGGGTCGCTCCTTAAATAAATGCATATATTAGTTAATAACCAAATGGAATCCTCTCTTTCTTTTTCCCAGTAAGAGACGCCTACGGAAGCCAACAGTACATAGACAGATAAAGCACATAGGCTATAGTTATTAACTAACATATGCATTTAATTAAGGCGCCAAATTATAATTGTAACAAATAGTATTTGAATCAAAACATTCAATCGGGTAAAACACGGGCGTTGCCCGGGTCATTCGGCTAGTAATAAATATAAACACAAGGTAATAAGACAAAATGTTGTTGTTGTAGTGTCCAATGAAGAGCCTCAGATACAAAATTTAAAAAAAATAGTGTATAAACACAATTTATTTATTTGGATTTGGTCTTATTACCTTGTGTTTATAATCTATAATCCAAATTGTACCTTTTATCAATAACAAATATAATAAGGATGAGATGCCTTCTTCTTAATTTATTCACCTTATCCCTGTACAATGTCACATTTGTACTATTTTTTCACAATGTTTCGTGTTCTCACGCACTACTGGCCTTAACCGGCTTGTAGCTCCTGATTGGATCCAGACGTCCCTTCGGAGAAGGCTTCGTCTGGTGTAAACATTTCTCTTTATTTTTAACTCTAATTGTAAACTCATTTTTCTGTTGACTAGATGTCAATAAATTATTTTTAATTGTCACTTTCATGATTTTTCAGAATGCCTGAATGACCAGTTTTTTGGTTGTTGAGATACAGCTTGCACCACTCTGATGAGGGCCAACAACCCGAAACACGTACGTGGTTAGCTTTTCATGATTAATCAAGAATGGATATTTGGCCAATTCTGGAATAATTAAAAATCAACGAATAGTTGATATTTATTCCAATAGATGGCGCAAGCCATCAAAAACTTTCAAGTTGCACGATAAGGAGATGCCTTTTTTCTAAATTAATATAATATATTAAAGAAGTTTTTTTTTTTTGTTTTAACAAAGGAGGAGGGGGAGCAGTAACAAGCTCGCTAAAAAACCTGGGCTCAGCTGGCCCAGCTGATAGTACCCTGTAAGGGCTCCTAATCCAGAGATACAGGATAGGCAGTGTTTGTACTCCATGTTAGGAGCGGCTGCACATGGCATCGGTTCCTCATGTCAGAGGCAGCCATTTCTTTTGGAGCTAAGTCGGGCTGCTACTGAGTAGTGCTCCCAGTCTCAATGACAAAGGCAGATGCATTCTACTTCACCCAGTCATGATGGTTGTCAAATCTCCCCACTATGCTGCATCGGTCATTGCGCTAACATTATTGACTGTATATGAGCTCTACTCATCCCCAGAAGACACAATCAAAAGTCTCAAACTCTACAAGCTTGATACCCTAATATGATTGAGTGGAGATAAGAAAGAAAAAGAAGAGGACACCTCTCTGTAAAGGGCACTTTGGCTCTGCAACTAGATGTACTTTACTGGGAGGTTCTATTGTATTTTAATAAATACAAAGAAAAGCAGGCATGCCGCCGGCTGTACCTCAACAAACTACTAAAGTGGTAAAGTTAGCTCTTTTTGACAATATTTTTTTGCTCAAAAATAATATCGTCATCACTTTCTTAAATATATCAGGTGCATGTGTCCACACAAAATCTCTGCAGTGCTTCATATATACATACTTAAAAACAAATACCTTTGTGACAAAGTGTCATTTTTCTAAAATGAAAGCATTATTTATTATTGCTTATTTTTTTATAATTAAAACAACCTGAATCTTATTATTTTTAAAAACTTAAAAATTCTAATTCAAATTTGACAAAAATGCAAAGATATTCTATTTTTAAAAAATATAATGTGTAAAAATATATATAACATTAGGCAAAAATAGAATGTAAATGTAAACAAACAATACCGTTGAATTTATTATTTTAAATCGCAATCTGTGAGCTGAAACACGCTCAAAATTTTGTTGCTTTAAAATATCTATTAATTACAATTTTAAGTTCATTATAAGCTTAGTATTTTACATAGAATTTATTATTTTGGGACTTAAAATTAGGTTTGTTATAGGGGCGGTTCATTATTTAAAATATCGCAAAGTTCGTTATAACAATGGTATTTTAAATGGAATGGAATTGTGAATTTACCTTAGGTTCATTATAAGGAAAGGTTCACTAACTATATCCAGGTTCATATTAGCTAGGTTTTACTGTAGTTTCCATTTTACAATGCATAGCATGACTACTCATGCACATTGTATACAGTAAAACCCCGCTAATACGAACCATCGATATAACAAACCTTCCCTTATAACGAACACACGCCGATTCCCAATTCCATTCCATTGAAAATACCATCGTTATAACGAACTTTGCGATTTTTAGAATAACGAACTACCCCTATAACGAACCTATTTTCGGTCCCAAAATAATAAAATCTATTTAAAATACTATGCTTATAACGAACTTAGAATTGTAAATTTAAAAAAATTAAAACAACAAAATTTTGTGCATGTTTCAGTTCGCGGATCGCGATTTCAAAACAATAAATTTAGCGGCATTGTTTGTTTTGATTTTTGCACTTTATTTTTGCAGTATGTTGTATAAATTTTAACACATTATACTTTTTATTAAATAGAATATATTTGCATCCATTAAATTTGAAATATAAAAAGTACAAATGACTTCCAAAATGAAGAAAACAAAGGCATTTTAAAAACAAAAGCGTTATTTATTTAAAAAAAAAAAAGGCCATTTTCAGAACTTTTCAAAGTGAAACAACACAGGCAAAATGTTAAGAACATATTGAAATAAGAGAATATAACTTTTCTATTATAAAAGATAAAATATAAAGCTATTAAAAATTGTTACAAAGAGGAATTAACCCCAACTTTTTCCGCGATCGTACATTTTAGGGCTTTAAAAAAAAGTCCAAATAAACGGTCCCGTGATGAAACAAAAATTATGTTTATGCCATTAACAATGTTGATTTTAAAGTCAGCAATGTTTTGCATGATAGGTTAAAAAAAAAAAAAAAAAAAAAAAAACGAAATCTAGACCTAGAAGAATATGTGGAAAAATGAAATGGAAGAAAAACACTTTATTTGAATGGTGCAATGCTTGAAGAATGCTTTGAAGCAACAAGGTGTTAGACCCATTTTTCTAAATAAACATTGTATTATATAATGTGATAATGATGTTTTAAAATCATTTTATATCTTTGAATATATATTTAATATATATATATAAAAATGAATGTTTGTATGTTTGTTTGTATGTCCAGTATACAAATTCGCAGTAGTTCACTAATTCAAACCAAAATTTCCATACATAGGTAAAAAAATACGGGGAAGACGATAGGCTATTTTAAAAAATATATAAATCAATTATTAAAACTATATATTTTTAGTCAGAAAATGATGATGACGATATTGCTGTATCATGTTTGATTATCAGATACAAAATTATATCGGGAAAAATTCCAAAAAGCAGAGACCACAGGTGAAACCAGTTCATTATTTTGTAAGCAGGAACAAAATTCTAACAGAAAAACATTCATTCGAGCAGAAAACAAAAGCCAGATCATCTTTCTATAAAAATATTGCTTCTCAGACACAAAGTTGGAGCGGGACGTTTCACAAGAGTGACATCCACGGCGCCAATTTATAATTGTAACAAATAGTATTTGATAATCAAAATAATATAATTTTCAAATATTGTTGTGAAAATTTACATATTTATTTTTATATTTTAAAAACACACAAAGTTTGGAGCGGGACGTTTCACAAAAGTGACATCCACGGTGCCAATTTATAATTGTAACGAATAGTATTTGAATAAAAACATTTAATCGGGTAAAACCCGGGCGTTGCCCGGGTCATTCGGCTAGTATTTAATAAAACTTTGCCTAGGATTTGTCTTGATTTTTAAATTAGACATAGAGGTACATGTATGTTAATGATAAGAAGAACCTATCATCTAATGATTTCTATTATTATTCAGTATTAATATAAGGAAATTGGTCAATTAAGGGAATTAAAACAAAGTGACCACTATTAAGAGGCAGCCTCTTCCTGTGTGTATGGCTGTCCTTTAATTATACAGTCTAAAAATTTTGAAAAGTAAAAAAAAATAGCCAAACCATGGCTATAGTGAACCGTGGCTATAGTGAACCAAAAGCTCTGTCCCATTGGGGTTCACTATAGAGGGGTTTTACTGTATCTAGAATTTTTTTGTTCAATTTTTTAATAAGTTAGATTTGTAAGTGATTTCTATAAAAGATCTCTAATATATTTAAACTTCTCAACACACGGTAATAAGAACAAATCCAAATAAATAAATAGTGTGACGTTTCGGTAACAGCGTTGTTACCAAAACATCACACACTATTTATTTATTTGGATTTGGTCTTATATCTTGTGTTTATAATCTACTAGCCGAATGACCCCGGCAACGCCCGTGTTTTACCCGATCGAATGTTTTGATTCAAATACTATTTGTTACAATTATAAATTGGCGCCTTATATAAATGCATATGTTAGTTAATAACTATAGCCTATGTGCTTTATCTGTCTATGTACTGTTGGCTTCCGTAGGCGTCTCTTACTGGGAAAAAGAAAGAGATGATTCCATTTGGTTATTAACTAATATATGCATTTATTTAAGGAGCGACCCGCTCCAACACAATGGTTACAAAGACGAAATGGCGAGGGGGGGGCAAAGGTGGCGTGACCGTAGCCAACCAATAGGAGGGCGCCATTCCAAAAAAAAAAAGCAAATAGTGACAGAGATGACTGATTAAGAGATGAAGAATGACGCTCGTAACTGTATATCGAATAATCCAAATTGTGCCTTATCATTAAACTTCTCAAAAGTTATCATCAACATAAAAATCTAATGAATATTTCTTATATCTATATCGTTGTAAAATGATATTTCAAGGGATTGGTATCAAAAATGATGATTTATGATAATTTCTTAGTTGATTAAATCCAAGGTGCAACAAGACTAAACCAAATGAGTAAACTTTGGTAGAACCATGCTCTCTGGTCCCTTGATTGTTTATGGTGCTGCTGATGTTTTTTTGTTAGGTTCATGTTAGGTTAAATTTTCTCAGTAAATACAATAAAGGAAAGCAGATTTACTTGTGTGCAGTAAACTTGAAATGGCATTTTTTATAACAGTAGTCGTTACCATCATAATACTTAATGATACGAGTCTGTGATTATAATAACCAAGCTGTCATGTATATTTTTTTAGAAATTGGCCTTATTCTCCTTTGGAATAATGTTTAATAAATTTTTATTTAAAAAGTTTCAAAAATTTTAAATGCAATATATATTTTTTACCTTTTAAAAACATTGTTATAATTGTAATACACTGTATTAATTGGAAAATTTAATGATCTTTTTTGATCATGGTTTGATGTTTATGAGGAAAAATTTTGCAGCAAAATATTTCCAACAACCAAAAAAAAAAAAAAGAAAAATATAAAACAAAACTTTTTATTTAAAAAATATTTACAAATTGATCCTTTAAATAATTGCCTTGAGAACATAGATGACTAAAAATATGTGCAAAATATATATGTATTTTTTCTAAACCACATTGTTAGACTTTGCTAAGTGACAAGTTGGGAGAAAACCTTCATCAATACCTTTTAATCCTTGACCTTGAAGTATGACACAACACAAATAAATATATATAACTATAGTATATTCATTACTGCATCAAAATTGCTTTAATTTCATTTATTTACCACATTTAATTTGTATTATTAGCTAATTATCCCCTGAATTTTTTTAAAGAAATAAAATGCATCAAAATTGTATTAAATTTTAAAAATGTTTATTACTTATAGATATATTCATCAATAACCTGAAGGTTATAAATATAGAAATGCCAAAAATTTTGGTAAATAAACGTCACATGATGATTTTTGAAATTTTGACATATTTTATAACATTATTTCAAATTTGTGTTGATAGCCCTTTCTAGGCCTATAGAATAAAGGCACACATTGAATATTTTCATCTTAAATTTTAAATGCACAGTATGGAGGTTGAAAGTGAGCATACCATAATAACCTGTGTGAATATTTTTAATGTTGGCAACTTGCTAAGAGCGCCATTTTCACTCATTCCTTACCTCTTTCTTGAGGAAAACTATGTTGCAAATTTTCGTCTTCGCGAGAAACTTGTGTGATAATGGACGTATTGTCCATCTAAAACTAAATAATTAATTAGACAACTCAAAACTCAAAAATGAACATTTAAAAGCACCTATAAAATAAGGCAGCTAGTTTACAAATAACATTTTAAATATAAATAACATAGACGGCGTTGGTGAATTGGCTAATATAACGCTGCGCTTATTTAGGTCAATTATTTAAAGTAATCATTGAATATACTTGTGCTAATGTTAATTTAAGCATAGATAATAATTTAAGTATCCTGTTAAATTTGAATTTAATTTTCGTATACAATGAAAATATTTATTATTATTATTATTTTATATATTATAAATTTGTTTTCGCTGTATGATTTTTTTTATATATAGTTGTGTGTGGAACTATAGTCTTTTTTTAGAAATAGTGTTTTTTTATTTTAAATTTATCTCTACTTTCTTTTTCTTTTTCTAGTTATCATAAATAGAGTAAGGTTATATCCAGAAATGGCGTTGAAGAATTGGTTGCCAATAATAGAACTAGAGATGTTGAGAGCTATCCCCCCATTTTAGAGAAATTTAAAAAAACACATATATTTTTAATCAATCAATCTAAAATCTAATATGAGACATATGATACAAGCCAAAGCGATTAACTTATTATCTGAATTATTCATGTTTAGTGTCAAAGTATTGTATTTGGTCCTAACCTCTTATATATATATATATATATATATATATATATATAATCAATTTCCCCTTAATATAAAATTATTATTAAAACCACACTCAAATGATGTCTTACATCAATATAAACATTTATTTATTCCAGAAGAAAATTGTGTTGACTCCATATATTGATATAAATATACTATAATACGTTTTTCAAGCAAAGAACATAGTTAACTTTTAAAATTATTTTTCACCTGTTCAGTGTATTTATCAAATTTGGATTGTATACCCATTTCTTGATCTCAGAAGGTCTCTAGGAATAATTTTTGGTCTTTGAGGTATATGATAAACTTAACTGTTTTATTATTTTTAAACAGAACCTACCTATCTTACCATTTTTTTCAAAAACATCAGATATATTTTGACAAGATAATCTATGATAATATGTTGGATAATTCAAAAGGAGATAGCAAAGAAAAAAAAGCAATGGAGCACCTTCAGACTACAAGCCAGCCTACTTATAATTCAGATCTGCCAATATTCCAGGTAGGTAGACATTTCTATCGACATTCAATCTCGAATCTGCCTGGATGTCCCCAAGTAAAAAAAAAAACAAACAAGAAGACTCCATTGCTGTTAAAAATTTATATTCAACTGTTTTTTTCAAAACATTTTCTCAGCTAATAAATTTTGTTGATTTCTAGGACCGAGAATTAAGACTAATAAAAAGTGACTATGAAAATTAAAGCGAAAATCACTAAAGAGCCTAGGAATTGAATCCCCAAACCACTTATAGAGTCAGAGGCAACACCCATTGTTGCCACAACCTCTAACTCTGGAACACAAATGGAACCCGAGATCACTCCTAATTATGCCACAGCCATTCATTCTGGAATACAAATGGAGCCTCAGACCACTTCCATTGTTGCCACAATCTCTCAGTCCAGAGATACAAAAGCAGTTGAAACAAGCCAGCCAATGGACTGTAACAATGTTAACACCAAACAGATAACCCCTTCTCATACCAACAAGAAAAAAATCACTCCCATAAAAATAAGTGAAGTAACAGAATGGTCAGGGTTGAGAGATGAACTCATAAACGGTGCCAAACAAAAACCTGACATTTCAACATCTAGACATGACTAAGTACAATGTATATATGGTTATCGTCCTGCCACTAAATGGCTTGAGGAATGCCAGTAGTTTCCACTTCAGAACCCTTGAAGAAGACAAAAATTTGAGGGTCGTGATAAAAGGACTCAACCAGTGCATTACAATATCCGAAATTCAAAAGACCCTGAAACCAAGGGCTTGAACCATTGATACTAACCAGGCTTCATAAGGCAGTAAATAAGGTTTGCCACTAGTACAGGTCTCTACCAAAAAATCGCATAACAAACAAATATTTAATGTAACTCACATCTGTGACATGATCTGCAAAATTGAGATGTATAGGAACCCATAAAATCTTGAACAATGCCATAGATGCCAACATGGGCAAAAGACCAGACAAACCCCTTAAAAGTGCTAACTGCCAAAGAGAGCACATGGTAACCCAAGCCATTAATCCCATAGAAAGTGCATTTAAAAACGCTCTTTTAAGCGATTCCAACAGGCGATCACTTCTATAGTTAAGAACGTTCTTGGAACAATCGGCTGCCAATGATCACAACTATTAATTTACTAGAATTATTGTAGCCTGCGCAATAAAAAATTCTATTCACAAAATTTCTGAATGAGTATAAAATAGACATAGCCCTTGTTTCTGAAATTTGGCTTGAATTGTGCAACAGAATGAAGATTCCAAATTATAGCACAATCGAACATGATGGACTTTCAGGACAAGGAGAAGGAATGGCGATTTTTATCCATGAAAATTACAATTATATACCCATTAAAACTAACACCTTCAGTTTGGAAATAACTAATATATCCACAGAAAGCATTAATGGTTCCCAAATGAATTTATAATCAGCTACACGAATCATCGAACATAAATATAAATGAGGATGGCATTTAAAAAAATTTCTCAACTAATACATCAACCATTGTGGCCGAAGACTTCAACTGCAAGCATATGCTTGGGGCTCATACAGTACAATTTCAAATGGAAATCATCTCCAAAATGTAATTGAAAACATGTATCTTGGAATCAGTTATTCTTATGAACCCACCCATGATTTACCACCTAACATCCCTGATACTGTCATACATAAGAATCCAACCCAGAATACCATTTCTAAAATACTAAATGAATGAATATCTGACCATCTCTCTGTTTTAGTTGTCCTACAAGACTTCAAACTGGCAGGTTAAAATACTAAAATAAAAATCACAGACTGGGAACTTTTCGAAATGCTTTGATATAGCAAATTACCTATTGAACAAACCCCTAAAATATGAATTAAGCCATCACCACTTTCAGACAATGCATTCTCAACAATGCATTCTAAACCAAAAATCAAAGATTCGCGTTTCAAACCGCCTAAGAAAAAATGGAAAGATCATATGACCCTCAAGACAAAGAGGCTTATCACAAGGCCTAGATATTCCCTTAACTGCACAACACAGCATAACAACACTATCTGCACTTTTACATTGGAAATCTTAATGTATCTGACAAAACCATATGGAAAGCCCTCAAACGCCTATCCTGTTATATATATATAAACAAACAGTGGAGTGCCCTCACATGAGTCAGCAGGAATACTAGCAGACAGCTTAGAAAAACAATTAAGTCCAAATCCTTGTACCCAATTCTCAAAACCAAATCCCTGGCCCGAAGCCGAAATAAAGGACTACTTAAAGGAAAATACAGAAAAGATCTTGATCCTACTAATATCAGTGAACTAGAAACAATTATCGTTTCCTTGCCATATAAAAAAGCCCCAGGAATAGACAAATATAATGAATGAGAAGAGATAAAGTTTTCTGCCAAAACATCTGTTTCAATTCCTCAACGAAGTCTTCAATGCATCACTTGCGTCGACACATTTCCATGACCAATGGAAAATTATCAATTGTGCGTCCCATCTAAAAAAAAAAATGTTAATTTGAGCATGACCCTTCTAGTTATATATCCATCTTACCAGCCATTTTTTTAATTTTAAATTTAATTTATGAAAAAATAATCCTAACCAGATTAAGGAAAACCTTGAACAAAAATAGCCTATTAGTCCAGAACAGTTTAGCTTCCAACCAAAACACTCCTCACTCCACCAATTAGTCGTCATAACGAAGAAGATAAGAAGAGAAATGGCCCCAACGATCAATTGACTACAAATACCTTCTTTGATATTTCCAAGGCATTTGACAGAGTTTGGCATGAAGGCCTCCTTTACAAGATGACACAAAAACATTTACCAGAGAGGAGACATTATAAAGACAACAATGAACTTCCTAAAAAATTAAAATTCAGAGTCAAAGTGTAAGACTCTCTCTACAACAAGGAAAATTCTAGCAGGGATTCTCCAAGGCTTCGCTACTGGTACTACTTATTGATGATTTTATTTGTTCTGAAGAAACCACTCTACACCTCTTTGCTGATAACACAACCATTAGAGCCTATAAATATAACGCAGAAACAATTTACAAAAAACTGCATGAGGCCTGTCTATATGCCGAGATATGGTGATCTCTTTGATGCTTGTCGAGAAACATGGTCAGGTATTGAGTAAGAGTCCTGCTAAAACGTCCCACCATCCCATCATATTGAGGATTCGAAGGTGTAGTTCTTGTTTTCTCAATTCTAAAGGCTACTCCTGTCAAGATCACATATTCACACTGTTGTCCTTGATACAGCTGACTCTCAGACGTAAAAGAAGAAAACTCTATGCTTTTTTTGTGGACCTAAAAAAGGCTTTTGACACTGTTCCCCACTCACTTCTGTGGTCAAAATTGGGTGAATTAGGTCTGGATTTCCGCTTTGTTAACCTTATTAGGAACTACTTCGAACAAATGACAACGACGGTGAGATGGAATGGACTATTTACTGAACCCATCAAAATCCGATCGGGAGTGTTACAAGGAGAACCCTTATCACCCTATCTATTTATACTCTTTGTAACTGATTTAATCAACATTTTTAATGACTCTACTCTACCAGGCATATACCTCCCTAATTTTGGAACGGTCCACCTTTTGATGTATGCCGACGACATAATTCTCATAGGAGAATCAAAAATCAATCTACAAATAAAAATCAACATGTTGAAAAAATACTTCGAAACAAATCATCTAACCCTGAACGAATCAAAATCCAAGATAATGGTTTTCCGAAATGGTGGCCGCCCTGCAAAATCGGACAAATGGTTCTGGGGAGACCAACTGTTGACAGTGACATCGAAATATCTCTATCTTGGCTATCCCCTCACAACAACAATCTCGTTTAGTCAAGTGGCTTCATACTTTAAAGGCAAAGCGCTTGCAGCTACCGGCGAAGTATGGAAAATTATGGAGAAATCCAGGTTGAATTCATTTGGTTCATCAATGAAACTATTAGACTCGATTATCCTGTCAACTCTGCTGTATTCTGCTCCAATTTGGGCAAACGAAAAGTACAAAATCTTGGACCAAATTCAGAATAACTATCTCCGACGACTATTGAACTTGCCGAGTAACACACCAGGCTACATACTACGCATGGAAACCGGACGCTTCTCACTAGGAGTCACAGCAACCAAACTAATTCTAAAGTTCTGGTTAAGAATATTAAAAATGGAAAAATCCAGATTGCCCGCAATCTGTCTAGCCCAATTATGGGAAACGTCCACTCTGACGAATACCTTTATAGGTTTTACAGAAAATTTAATGAATATCCTAAACTCAACTGGATTCATGTGGTTAAAGAATTGTTCAGACCCCAATATTCTACAGAAAGCAATACCCCAAATTATCAGAATCACTATAGAACAGTCTATCCAAACCGATCAATCAAGAATAACCAATTCGAAGCTACACACACACTACAAATATTTACATAAAACATTCGCAGCAGAGAACTATCTACTAAGTGAACTCCCACTGCCGGCTAAACGCCTCATTGCGCAATTGAGAATTCTATTTGTTTTATATCGAGAAGACCATATAAAATATCTAAGGACAGAAGACTTGTATTGCCAACTATGCAAAAATAGAACCGAAAATGAATTAGAACATTATATATTTGAATGCATGCCTCTTGACACGGAAAGAAAAATACTCTTCTCTAAGATAGGCCATACACACTTCACATTATATTCTTTATTATCCAACTTTATAGACAATAGTTCAGTAGCTCTAAATCTATATAACTTCCATAAAAATGCTGTAAAAAAGAAAGACTTAACCGAACATTCAAACATACCAAAAATTTCTGTTTGATGAGAAAGACAGAACCAACATCCAATTATCTGTTTAGACAGGTACGATAAGTTAACCCCCACACTGATAAAACGGTGTTTACCTTACAACCCTGAACACGCGGATTTTCCTGGGAAATCTCTTAAAGATTTCTTAAAAAATACATGGCCCACCTGTGCTGTGTGAGCAGAAGAGCTTAAATTGTCTTGTTCCATATGTAAATACTTGTTTTCTTTCCTCTTTTCGCTCTCTACTTCTCCCATCCATATTTCCAAAATTTCTTTTTTTTTTTTTTTTGATTTTTTTATTCTTCTTATTTTTTATTCTTTCTTATAATCTGTATATATTTACCAAATGTATATAATCTTTCTCCATTTTTTATTTCCCACTTTCATAGGTTTCTCCGTTTTGTAACCCCAAGGAGAATCCTCTGTAAGACCTGTGTGTCTTAATAAAGGCTTTTGTGTGTGTGTGTGTGTGTTTTCTCAATTCTCAGTTGTCTACCCAGTTCTTGGAAAATCGCTGATTCAAAATATTTTCCTTGGTCGGAATGAAGAATTCTTGGCATACCAAAAATGCAGACCCAATCTTGCAGTAGCGCCTCGAATATAGTTGAAGCTTCTTGGTCTAGGAACTGCGAAAGGCCATTCAGTAAAGTAATCCATTATTCCCAAAATGAACTTATTTCCTAGGTCACTTTTTAGAAAGGGCCCCACAACATCAGTGGCAATCCATTCAAATGGGGTACCTATATTGTATATCTTCAACTTGGGTCTTGTAGTCGGTCCCTTTCTTGATGAAAATTGTGTGCAGTTTCTGTGCCATTTTTTTGACATCAGCTCGACTTTCAGGTCAACCAAATATTTTTCTAACTTTGGTCAAAGTTTTTCTGATGCCGAAGTGTCCTCCCGTGGGACTGCTATACATCTCCTGGAGAGACAAAGTTACATGAGATCTGGGTAACACCTACTTCCAGGATTCATGCTTTCCATCCTCGTTCTTCCATTTCCTGTTTATGACACCATCTCGCAGAGTCAATGAATTCTAGAGAGACTAGAGACTTTTGATTTTAAGACTGTACGGAGCCACATCATCCCAGGATGGTCTTTCATCTGATTCATTCCAATTTATCATTGGCAATAGATCTCGGTCTTTGAGCTTTTCTTAAAGCTTGGCTAGTCACGTGTTTCTCTTTTGGTTTATCGCTTTCTTGCACTGTAACTTTTCTTATACAATATCTGTCTTCAACACAAGCACAATGTCCACTTTGTGGGACACATGGCCTTCTTGATAGCGCATCAGCATTATTGTGTCGTCTCCCATTGTTCTTCCTAGGGAAAGGTGTGATTTTAGAATTTTCTGGAAAGTTTCTTTTTATGTGGATACCTTGTCTAAATCTTCAGCAGTCAGTATCACTGCGTTATTTTATTTTTCGTGAGCAAGTTGAAGAAATGTGATCAAGGGCTTCACAAGTCCAGCAGCTAACCTTTTCTATATCTGACTTATCCCATTTAACTTGCCTGGCCACGCAATTGCTTCTTCTTGAGGCTTGTTGGGCGGGCAGCTTCATACTTCATGGCTTGGACAAGGGATTCTTGTAGAGTAGTTTTACTTCATAGTCTGGCAAACTGTTGGGTTTCAGGGTCTCTTATGGCATCAATAAACTGTTGTTGGGTCATAAAGTCTTGTATTTCAGAAGGGCATGTTGGAAAGGCTAATCTTGCCAGGCGTCGGATGTCATTGGCCATATCCTGCAAACTTTCTTTCTTGTCTTGTATTCGATTCTTTAACTTTACCAAATGAAGCTATTGGTAGTTTTCTTCTCTATAACGGGAATCCAAAAACTTGGTCGCGTTAAATGGTGTAATTTCATGTTGAAAAATTTGATGAAGGCAAATCAAAGGCTGTTTTTAATATTATTGCAGGTGACGAAACATGGATTTACAATTTTGGTCTAGAAAGAAAACGGCAATCTACTCTTTGGTTCTCTTCAAAAATCACCTCCTCCTAAGAAAGTTGGCAGAGCTCGAAATTTTATTTTAAAAAATGGTCGCTTGTTTTTTTTTTTTTTTTTTTTTTATAAAAAGTGGCTTCATCGATATTATGAAGTTATAAGATCGAAAGACCGTTAAAAGTGACTGGTTTACAACAAAATGTCTTTCAGCAGTATTTGAATAAATCAAGCAAAGCAGACCAAGAGCTCAACTTAGAAGAGTCCTTCTTCACCATGACAATGCAAGACCGCCCAAACATTAGACTTTTTAGCCAAATCTGATGCCCAATTAGTCACTCATCCACCATATTCACCAGACGTAGCACCTTGTGACATTTTTTACTTCCAAAAGTTAAGTTATTGTTGACAGGGATAAAATTTGACACTGATGATGAAGCACTGCAAGCCTTTATCAATGTCGTAAATTCCATCCCCGAAGATGACTGGTGTAAGTGTTTCGATAATTGGTTTTCACGGATGAAACCTTGCATAGGTGCTAAGGGTGAATACTTTGAGAAACCCTGAAAATTTGAAAGTTGCAGCTTTAATAAAAATAGGTGATTGCAAAAACTTTTGGAGTGACTCTTGTAAGTCGGTTAAATAACCTTGGTGAGAAAAACAGGAAGTGCGGGGGGAGCTAAAATTAAATGTTTTCCTCTATCCCCAAACGTGTCAATCATTGTGAAAAGACGTATCGCCATCTGATTGGTCCCCCGAAATTCGGTGACCTTGGGGTCCATGCCAGTTTATACAGGGGTATAAACATCAGTCAGGCAGATTTTTCATGGTGGAAAGACAGCATAAAGTTGACAGATTCAACGAACATGAGCAGGACACACAGTCCAGTCCCGACTTCACGCTATTGAATCTTCCATATTCTTCAAGGCTTTTCGCCAACTTCCCGTCAAACCTTGTGCACACCTGAACTCGCCTATCGTTTAAGAAAGTCTTTATTTTCATCGTTTTTGTTTAGAAGCTTATTTTCTCTTAAATCCACCGCGTGTCTTGTCTTCTTTAACAAAGGAGAAGCCGCTTGGCCATCGAATGCAAAAACCAAGTGGTAGGTCCCGATTGATCGTCTAGCTGGAGGTAAATATTTCTCCGTTATTAGTGGAATTTCGAAGTCACGACAGCTTGCGTTAGAGATTCGAAAGGATAACTTAAAGCCTCTAGCCTAGACTTTTGTGTTCAAAAAACAACAAATCGGCTCAAAGAGAACCTGGGCAAAAGAATAAATCGGGAACAGAAGCGACCAGTGTA
Source organism: Cordylochernes scorpioides (assembly GCA_030710605.1). Taxonomy (NCBI): domain Eukaryota; kingdom Metazoa; phylum Arthropoda; class Arachnida; order Pseudoscorpiones; family Chernetidae; genus Cordylochernes; species Cordylochernes scorpioides. The sequence continues at coordinate 69,582,844 of CP092886.1, forward strand.
CCAACGATGAGGTAGATCCTTCACCCCGTAGCCCGGCCAAAATAGAAATCTCCCCCACAGCTGATGCGGAAACGGCCAGCGGTTCGGAAGCGCGCCTTGCCACCGCCCTCCAGCAGCTGTCCGCCATCTTGACAAGCCTTGTTAGTGCCCCGACGACTGTGGACAAACAAAAACTCCGCTGCGATGCTAAATCGTACGTGTGACCGATAGCTCCAGACAAATTCTGAAAGACTAACCAACCTGCCTCGCTTCCTAGCCGACGAAGCATTAGCCTTGTTTAGAAACGACAGACTGTTCCTTTAGTCCAGCAGCTAATTGTTAAACTCTCCTCATCCTCATGTATGTCCTTACCATTTCTTGTTGACACGGGTGCGAGCCTAAACATAATGCCTAACAAAATATACCAATATATTAATAGAAGTTCGAAAATATTCAAATAGAACCCCATTTTACCCTTAAATTCCATTGTAGGTCCCACCTAGACCGTAGGTCGAATTTACGTCCCCATAACTCTAGGACAAGTAACACCACGACAGAGAAGTCCCATATATTGGATGCTTTTCTGCCGCTTGAAATACTCTCCATGAACACCCTAAAAGATTTTAAAATTTAAATTGATTTCTAATAAGGAATATGTTTAAGCGCCCCGCCCCCTTGCCATGTGTGTGCTCCACTATCATTTCACACTTGTATCAGGTGAATTCACATATTGGCAATGCCAAGCGGTCAATTCTAAGGCCCGCGCCATATATATGCCTACCGCACAGAACAGCCAATATGCCCATTCGTCAGATGAGCATGCCGTGTCACCAAGGTTTGTCACGCACCCACCTTTTACATTTTCCTACCTCGAACTCGAGGTGTTTCACCACCATGTGCCATACAGGCACCCAACGACTTTTTACACCATACCCATGGTACATACCTAACTCATGTACCACGTACGACCACTCACCATACCACAGGTACATCTCTAACTAATGTACCATGCACCAACATTCACCATGCTCCAGACACAACTCAGACCCTTGTTCCATGCTATGTTGGTTACGCAAAACGGGAACAACCCTCCCACCACAATGTCCCATCATTGTCAACACCAGCTCCCCATGTCCGTACCATATACAACCATGACAACACAATTCAACATACGTACACGCAATCCCACACCTCATCACACAATTGTCACCATACAACAACCTCAGAACCAATCCCGGATATTGTACACTCGCGGATCAAAGTCCACACTTTCCACCACAATTTTCAACACTCCCACAATGATACAAACACATATTCACACAAAACAAGTTTGCAGTCCCAAGCCTCAATATCCCCCCTGTAAAAATCCATACTATATCCGATAAAATAATAGCTCTGCGTCCATATCGAGTTCCGATTTACGACCAGCAGGAAATCCGATCTCATGTCCAGCAAATGCTGGATAACCACATCATCGATCCTTCGTTCTCACCCTATTCTAGTCCAGTTATCCTTGTCACCAAACGGAACAAAACCAAAATGTTTTGTATTGACTTTTGGAAGGTGTGAGCAAAATCATCAGCCCCCACATTCATCCCCTCCGACTAATAGAAAACATTTTAGATAGGCTTGCTGACGCCAAATACTTTCCAATACTCGACGTGTCATCCGTATTCTGGCAGGTGCCCGTACACCCCGATTCCAAACCCTTACTAGCCTTCGTCACCCTCGAAGTGTGGTATCAGTTCAAACGCCTTTACTTTGAGATTTCGTACGGCCCAACAAGTCTACGAACGGTCCATCAATCAGGCCTTACAACGTCGTGGACTTGATTGTGTGGTCCATTATTTCTATGGCTTTATTACCTTCTCCAAAACATTCGAAGAGCACCAAACACATCTGCGCAAATTTTTTGCGTTTTGTGAGACCGAGGTTGCGGCTCAACTTCGCGAAATGCGAATTTTTAAAGCAAACCATAGAATTATCGGGATATACGATCGCTGCCAGTACCATCACATCCCTCACACACATAACACAAGCAAATTTAACCACCCCACAACTTCAAAACATCACAGTCCTTCCTAGGTGCGGTGAAAGTTTTCAACAAGTACATCCCGGACTATGCGCGCTTGAGGACGCCCCTGAACAACGACGCTAGATATTGCAGGCATCATCAAACTGCTCTACCCTAATGGGAAGTCCTATTCCGTCCAATACTTCAGCCGCGCCTTGCGTTCACACGAACGAAATTTCTCCATCTCTGAATTAGAATGCCTTGCAATTGTTGAGAGCGTAGACAACAAATTCCGTGTGTACTTAATGGGAAGAAGATTCACAATATTTTATGATCATCACGCACTCCAGTTGTTGAAAACGATAAAAACCCCGTCAGACAGATTATTCAGATGGAGCTTCCGTCTGTCGAGTTATGATTATGGAGTCCGTTACATAAAGGAAACACAACAGCATGGAGCGAACCTCTTATCTCGCAACCCGTTTTGTGGATTCTTAGACGTCTCCCTCATTAAGAGCCATCAGCTCGTCCCACCAAGAAAATCTAAACTGACCATTGATTGAAACGGACTCCAAACCTTCACCCCCAGGGAAGTGGCCAAAGTACTCTTTCCCAACATACTTACAAACAAACTCCTACACACAGTACACACACAATACAATCACTCAGACATTTCCCAAATGACCCGACTCATCTCCGCCCAGTACTACTGGAAAGGGATTGTCAAAAGATATCGCACATACAGTAAAAACCTGTTCGGTTTGCCAGCTGACCAAACCACCTAGAAGTCCCCCTGTGGCAACGTAACCATTTGACCTAGTTTCTCTCGAAACTATCGCAGAATTCGCAAAATATGACAACTCTAAGACCTACTTACACGTGGCTGTAGACCATCTCACGAGATATGCTAGGTCGACAAGCATTCGAACTACCAACAGGTCATTAAACGGGTATTGCAGGATGGTACTTCGAAACGCCTTCTCACGGATAGAGTCCCTGCATTTACCTTTCCCAAATTCAGGAGATTCCTGATAAACAAAAACCGTTGTCATTTTATTGTACTTCGGTACCTATTTTCTCCCACAATCCCGCCTACACCAACTCCAAGAAGCGATTTTCATGGTAGTTACTTCACTGTTAGATGCTATACATAATATTTTCACCAATACATATGGGTTGCTCTCTTTCATTCTTTAGATTTTAAGAGATAGTTTCCAGACTATTTTACAATTAAGACCCGACTGAAATAGCATTAAAAAAAAAAAAAAACGCGACCACGACATCAAAATTTCACCCCAGAGCCACCAGAAAGACAAGATATTTATTTCCATATTTTGCCAGATTCCCCCTGAATACCCCATCTGGAGTTGCCAAAAATAAATAGCAGCTCATCGGTCTCCGAACAAAACATGAGCCGTTGTGTCAACAAACTGTCAAGTATCTTCTGTATACATGAGAGAAGTGAGATTAGGTGGAAGTATTTCGGTGTTTTCACATCCTGCCGGGCTTCTCCAGAATAACTTCCTCTCCACCTTCCATTCTTCCAGAAAAGTTCCAAATTCTAGGCACTGATTGAATAATCCAGGAAAGAGGGTCGTGAAGCCCCACCCCATCAGAGCCGTGCTATTGATTCCATCTGGAATAGGAGACTTTCTAGTACCGGTTCGGAAGGTCGTCTTTTTCACCCCTCTCTCCGTGGAGGGAGGATCCGACTTAGAGTGACTCGCTGTGTGCACCTCAACTCCAGGTTCATCTATTCCGAAATGTCTATCTGAAGAAAAAATGACATCTCCTAGGATCAGAAGACCACCCAGATCTAAAGAATACACAAGTCTTCTGCTATATCACAGCAAAATTCACAACCTGTCGCATGAGAGGACGAAAACCTTAATTCACATACCAGCCCTCCCAGGGTAAAACACGCCGGGAAAAAACAAATTTCCTGTATCCTGCAACAAAATGCATTCCAAAAAGAATGTATATACAAGGGTAACTCCAAAAGTTTTTGCTATCACTTATTTTTATTAAAGCTACAACTTTCAAATTTTCAGAGTTTCTCAAAGTATTCACCCTTAGCACCTATGCAAGATTTCATCCGTGAAAACCAATTATTGAAGCATTTACACCAGTCATCTTCGGGGATGGAATTTACGACATTGATAAAGGCTTTCAGTGCTTGATCATCAGTGTCAAATTTTATCCCTTTCAACAATAACTTAACTTTTGGAAATAAAAACGTCACAAGGTGATAAGTCTGGTGAATATGGTGGATGAGTGACTAATTGGGCATCAGAGTTGACTAAAAAGTATAATGTTTGGGCTGAGGTGTGCGGTCTTCCCATTGTCATGGTGAAGAAGGATTCCTCTAAGTTGAGCTCTTGGTCTTATTTGCTTGATTTATTCAAATACTGCTGAAAGACACTTTGTTGTAAACCAGTCACTATTAACTGTCTTTCGATCTTATAACTTCACAATATCGATGAAGCCACTTTATAAAAAAAAAAAAAAAGCGACCATTTGTTTTCCAACACTTCGAGCTCTGCCAACTTTTTTAGGAGGAGATGATTTTGAAGAGCACCAAAAAGTAGATTGTCGTTTTGTTTCTGGATCAAAATTGTAAATCCAAGTTTCGTTACCTGTAATAATATTAAAAACAGCCTTTGATTTGCCTTCATCAATTTTTTCAACATGAAATTACACCATTTGACGCAACCAAGTTTTTGGTCTTCAGTCAAGCTGTGAGGTACCCATCTACTAACGAGTTTCTGTATTTTAAATGATCATTAATGATGGTGTTGATTGCTGCCGATCCAATGCCCACACATTTTCTAACTGCTAATACGTAATTCTTCGATCTTCTCTAAGTAAAAATCTTACTAGCTCAATTTTTTCTTGGGTCAATGCTGTTGGTGATCGACCTGAACGAGGTTCATCTTCAAGGTTGGGTTTTCCAAAATTAAATTCATTAAACCAATTAAAAACTGTTTTAATAGGAGCTTTATTTCCTAAAGATTTCATCAATCTTTCATGGGATTCTTTAGAAGTTAAATAACTTTTATAATCATAAAAGATCATGGCGCGTAAACTTTCTCTAGTCAACTCCATTGTGTCTAATACAATGTTTAGTAATTACCACTGCCTCTGAAAACAAAGTCGCGCCCTCTATGAGATATTGTTGTTACTATTTCATGAAAATGTTTATGTTAGGTAAAAAATGCATGCATATTTTAATAGTCTAGTTTATTTTTTAAATTTTTAATTATTTAATATTGATTGTAAAAACATTTGGAGTGACCTTTGTACCGGCATCCTTCAGCCACAGTGAACCTCAATAAGGCCTCACTGTTCCTAGAGGGAACAACGGCGAGGCAGATGCCGGTCGACTGTAAGCCCTGCGATTCCCCAATTTAAATATGCTTATCGTTTGTCTCAAAGTGGCGTTACCATGAATTCACATAGATTAACCTACACAATCTCAGATCCATCTAAATAAAACTCAAATTTTAAAAAATGCAAATCTCTTCAGATTTTTTCTAAAGTAATGACTGAAATTTGTGGTTAAAAGAATTTCAAAAGGATTCAATTTATAAAACTTCCGTACATGGCAGTATATTTCAGGAAAGAAAAATCAAAAGAGCCTCTTACAACGAAACGCATTTTACCTTCATGTCTACGTAATTCAAAATTACGTGGGCAGTGGACCTTATTGGTTGAGAATGATTAGCTTGTGGAGTGTCGATTTACTGGTCCAGCGATGGCTCAGAAAGTTTCTCAAAGTTAGTGTTTATTGGAGTTTCTTGTTGGCTACATTTATATGGGAAGACAAAGAGGAGACAGCCCGGAATGCACGTCTGGTGCTCTCTCCGGATCTCTCCGCTGTGCTGGTGATTTATGGCGGCCGCCTGTTTATTTATCTAGGCGGCGGCGTCGGCGGGGTGCTGCATCCCTGGTCCCCACAGTACTCCCCCTCCAGTGGCGTAGTCACGATTTGTGCACAAAGTGGTTAAGTACAATATATATACATCATATAGGCAAGAAAATAAAATAAGGAGAAATATAGTCTATTGCTCCTTAAATCTCACGGGTTTCTTGATTATTCTCCCCGATCTTGTCCTAGGCAGGTCTGGTGCTGATCCTGTTCCTTGGAATTCTGTGTACTTCTTCACATCTGGTGGGTCAGGATTCTGTTGGGACGATGTAGAAGGCAGCGCTCCCGACACGATGGGTCTTGCTGCAGTAGGATGTTCTGCAGTTATATTGTCCGAATCTGCCAGCAAATAAGCAGGTCGCAATCGGTCAATCGATGTGGTAACATTTTTTCCTTTCACTTTGAGTGTGAAATACTTGTCTGTTCTTTCAAGGACTGGGAAGGGTCCCTCATATGGTGGTTCCAGAGGTTTCTTCACTCGATCTGTCCTGATAAATACATGTGAACATGTTTTCAGATCTTTATGAACAAATACTTTAGTCTTCGAATGATGTTTTTCATTTAAGGGTTTGAGCAATTCCATTTGCTTTTGAAGCTGTTGAACAAATTCTTCAGCATGCAGGTGATGTTTAGAAGCATCAAAGAATTCGCCAGGCAGTCTGATGGTTTTGCCATATACCATCTGAGACAAAGAATGGTTGGTATCTTTGTTGATAGCAGCACGCAAGCCTAGGAGAACTGTTGGCAGCGTTTCTGTCCACTTAATACTATTGTGGGCACGAATGGCAGTTTTAATGGTTCTATGGAGCCTTTCAATCTTCCCGTTACACTGAGGGTGGTACGCCGTGGAATGGCAAAGTTGGATACCACACAGCGTTGTTAAATCTTTGAAAAGTTGAGAAGTAAACTGCTTTCCTCGGTCTGATATCACTGTATGCGGTGCTCCAAATCTAACAATCCAGTTTTCGTAGAACGCTCTCGCTACCGTTTCAGACTTCATATCTGGTAGCGGAACAACTTCCATCCAGCTGGTGTACCTGTCGATACAGGTCAGACAGTAGATGTTACCATTCGATGGAGGTAAAGGACCAATTAGATCGATGTGGACAACACTAAATCTTTCATCCACTTCTTGATATTTGCCTATTTCTGATTTCGTGTGTATCGACACCTTGCACTTTTGGCAGTTGACACAAGCTTGAGCCCATTTCCTAATGTCTTTATTCATATTGGGCCATATAAATCTTGATGTTAATTGTTTAGTTGTGGCTTTGATGCCTGGGTGTGAGAGTTCGTGGAAGTTCCTAAAAACCATCATTCGGAATTTAATTGGAATGAATGGTCTAATATTATTAGTAGACACGTCACACCATAACAAATTGCCTGATTGTAGTGGGCATTGCTTAAATTTTAGAGAAGTATTCTTTGATATCAGGTTTTGTAGTTCTGAATCACCAGTTTGTTCTTTGGCGATCTCTTCGTAGTCGATAGTTGTGATAGCATCAACTCTGGAAAGAGCATCGGCGACTATGTTGTCAGTACCTTTTATGTACTTGATGTCAGTACTGAATTGGGAGATGTATTGAAGATGTCTTAATTGTCTAGGAGAAGCTTTCTCATTTTTTTGTTTGAATGCGTAAATTAAAGGTTTGTGATCAGTCAAAATTGTAAATTCACGTGCCTCAAGCAGGTGCTTGAAGAATTTGATAGACAAATATATTGCGAGAAGCTCTCTATCATATGTACTATAATTACATTGAGCAGGATTTAATTTTTTAGAGAAAAATGCTATTGGTTTCCAATTATTATTGTCAAGCTGTTGGAGAACTGATCCAACTGCCCGATCTGAGGCATCTGTACAGAGTGAGATAGGCAGTTCAGTATCGGGGTAGGCTAACAGTGCTGTATTAGCTAGGGCTTGTTTGCAATTTTCAAACTGAACTTCAGCTTCTTCAGTCCATTTTATTTCGCTTCTATCCTTTTTCTTGGCTCCCCTCAAGTATTCATGAAGGATTGCCTGAGTCTCTGCGGCATTGTTCAAAAAGGTACGATAAAAGTTTAGCATACCCAAAAATATGCGTAATTCATGAACTGTTTTTGGTTTCTTATATTCTAGAATAGCTTTAACCTTTGTTGGGAGTGGTTTCACACCGTGAGAGGTAATTAGGTATCCTAGAAAATCAATTTCCTGTACTAGGAATTTAGATTTAGAAAGATTGATTCTTAATCCATAGGAATTTAGTCTGCTGAATAAGGTTTCAAGGTGGCTATAATGCTCTTCTTCCGTTTTAGAGGCTACCAGAATATCATCTAAGTAGACAAATGCAAAGTCCAAGTTTCTTAAGACTTCATGCATGAATCTCTGAAAGGTAGCAGTAGCATTTCTAAGACCGAAACTCATTACATTAAATTCGAATAGCCCAAAAGGAGTAATGATGGCAGTCTTAGGTTTATCCTCTTCAGCAATTGGAATCTGATAGAATGCCTTGCATAGGTCTATTTTTGAGTACACACGAGTACCTTTTAAGATGTGGTGGAAATCGTCCAGTCTAGGGATTGGATAACGATCTGGAAGTGTAACTGCATTGAGTCTTCTATAATCACCACAAGGTCTTAGTGACTCGTCTTTTTTTGAAACTAAATGTAGTGGACTCGCCCAAGGAGAATTTGAGGGTCTAATTATTCCATTATTCAACATATATTGAAATTCTGCCTTAGCAAGAGTTAATCTCTGTGAATCTAGACGACGGGCTTTTGAGTGAATTGGCTGACCTCTTGTAGGAATATAATGCTTAACGCTATGTTTTGCTTCTACAAAATCTGATGGTGGCCTACATAGGTTAGGATATTTGGTTAGGATAGCGCTGACCTTGGATGATGAATTTAGAGTGCTAATATTTCCCATGTCTGAGATTGACTGAATGACGCCTCTTATGGAAAGATTAGTTATTCCATCAATTAGGCGTTTATTTTTTATATCAATAATCAATCCAAAGTTGTTCAGAAAGTCTGCTCCTATTATTGCTCTGTTGGTATTGGCGATTACAAAAGACCATTGAAATTGACGTCGAAGTCCGATATCCAAATTTCTAACCTTTGTTCCATAGGTAACAATTTCTGTACCATTGGCTGCATATAATTTATAATCAGAGCTAGGCATCCTATTTTTATCCTTTGGAGGTATTATAGATATATCAGCACCACTGTCCACCAAAAAGCGCAATCCCGTGTTTTTGTCCGTCACAAATAATCGGAGATTGCGACAATCCTGAATGCCGGCAGAAGAGCTTGTCGCTACTCTGTCCGCCGGTTGGAGTTTTCCGACTCATTCCAACTGCACGGAGACCTGCATTTATTTTGCAAGCAATTAGGACCAAATCTAAAATGGTAATAGTAGTATTTCCCTTTTGGATCGAAAGATCTTTGAGAATTACTTCTCGGTCTTGACTGAGTCCTATTTTTGGATCGAGATCTAGATCTATCCAGTCTCAATTCGGACACCTGCCGTTCAAGATCTTCCAATTTGGCGATCAAGCGATCTGTTGATGAAGAAGGCACTTCCGCATCATATATTTCTTTGGAAGAGTTTATTTCATTTATTTTATCGGCCATTATGGCCAATTTGCTAATGTCCTCTTCGCTTACAATAAGTATGTTCTTTATGGATGTGGGCAGTTTATCAAGCCATAAAGTTTTTATTAATTTGTCAGAGATATCTGGAGTAGCGAGGGATCTGAGCTTTTGTAGTAACTGGCTCGGCTTCATGTCTCCGAGCTCAATACCTGAAATTAACTTTTTAATTCTCAACCCTTCACTTTCTCTGAACAATTCAAGTAGTCGTGATTTACATTCAGAGTACTTGTTGTCGCTTTTGCTATTAATTATGTCCCAAATGTTTTCTATATATTTAGGTTCTAATTGGGAGATCAAATAATTAAATTTAGTGTCTTCCTGAATAATTCCACCTATTTTGAACTGTGCTTCTACCTGGAAGAACCATATTTCAGGTTTTTCAACCCAAAAAGGCGGTATTTTAACACTAACTTTGCATATTTCTGAGGTATCGCTAGGCTTATTTTCTGTTTCCATTTTACGTAAATTTAAATTCGACACAACAGCTTAGAGATAAAGTTAAAAATAAAAATATTGAGATAAAATAACAAGGAAGATAATATAAAAACTTATCTTAGTCTTGAGATGATATCCCGATATCCTGGATGATGCTTCTTTTCAAGCTTGAATCACTTTTTGCATTTCTTTATCTCTTGAAATCTTCGTATGCTTTTTCTTTTCAATCACGTCCGGCTCACCAATGTGGAGTGTCGATTTACTGGTCCAGCGATGGCTCAGAAAGTTTCTCAAAGTTAGTGTTTATTGGAGTTTCTTGTTGGCTACATTTATATGGGAAGACAAAGAGGAGACAGCCCGGAATGCACGTCTGGTGCTCTCTCCGGATCTCTCCGCTGTGCTGGTGATTTATGGCGGCCGCCTGTTTATTTATCTAGGCGGCGGCGTCGGCGGGGTGCTGCATCCCTGGTCCCCACAAGCTCTATATGAATAAGTATACCTTTCAACTTCCCACTGTAAGAAATGTAAGTATTACATCAATATAAGACATCTCTGAAAATGAATTTAAAACTGCTCACCAGTGGTGATGGGGATTGGGTTATGTTAAAAAAATAAGATGAACCATAACAAGATGAGTATGGGATAGAACAGTAAAATATTCCAGAGAGATTACCACACACTTCCTACATCGAAAATCACTTCTAAAAGACAGAATAAAAATATGTTTTTGCATTATAAGACGTAAGCTCTTGGACTCTGAATATACTGAAACTGTGCAGCAAAGAAGATGAAGAGAGGATGTGGGAAAGCAGTAAAGAAGGAATGCAGGGCCCCCCTCCACAAGGAAATGTTGATTGGCAGATTCCAGAGGAGGGGGCGGCAGACAGGCAGTCCAACTGGTGTAGTCAAGGGGGAACAAGCCGGAATAGCGGTCGGCCTGAAGGGGGTTTGTGCGCCGAGAGGACACGCTACAGACGTTAAATTTACGCGAAAGAAAGAAAGATGATTTGATAGGCAAATGGTTATATTTTCAATGTATTTATACCAAATATAGGTGCCGGTAGCGACACCTACAAAGTCTTGAAAAAAATAGATTGTACAGAAGGTTTCTCATACAGAAGTTGCATTTGAAACGTTGTTTCGTTGTGAAAACTTGTCGTGATGTCTCGTGAAAGGAGAAATGCTTTATACCAACATGTTTCTGATTTTGATAGAGGTAGAGTTGTGTAGCCTACCGGGATTACGATTTATCGTATCGCAGTATTGCTGTTCACGTCGGTCGAGATCCCATGGCTGTTAGCAGAATATGGAGTCGACGGGTTTAGGATGGCCATACGGAACGAAGTACTGAATCTCAAAGACCCGCTAGCACTAAAAGCCGAGAAAGACCGACATGTTACTTCCAAAGCTTTAATAGATCGTACGGCAACTTAGCCCTCAGTCAAGAAATGGAGTCGTGCGCAAGTCTAAAAGTTTCTGCACGGACAGTTCGACGATGTTTGCAGCAGCATGGACTGTCAGCTCTGCGACCATAGCTTGGGCTACCTTGGCGCTACGTGACATACAGGAGCGCCTCCAAAGATGTAGCAACGATTAACCTGGACGCACAGAAATGGCGTGACGACGTGTTTTCAGACTAATCTAAGTTGTTTGAAGCACTATAATGACTGTATCCGTGTTAGGTGCCATCGTGAAGAAGGCATATTGCCATCGTGGATTCGACATCGCCATACTGGCCCATCACCTGGAGTATTGGTATGGCATGCAATTGGACACACATCTCGGCCACCTCTTGTTCGCATTCCCGGAACTTTGAACAGTCCCCGTTGTATTTCTGGTGTGTTAAGACCCGAGGCGTTACCCTTTATTCGAGGCCTGGGAGATACACGATCGCATGTTGACGGTATTGTACAGACCTACCTACATATAGAAAATGCTCAGCTGCCGCCCTGGCGTTCTCCTGATCTGTCACCAATAGAAAACGTCTGGTTAATGTTTGCCGAGCGACTGGCTCGTCACCACACACCGGTCAATATGTCGATGAACTGTGGCATCGTGTTGAGGCTGCATGGGAAGCTGTACCTGCACATACCATCCAATCTCTGACTCAATGTCATGCTCAAGGGTAAAAGTGCTGTTTTTTTCTGCCAGAAGTGGTCCTTTGGTGCAGATTTATCGGGATTCTCACCTCCAAATATTTTAAAAATTTAATCTCTTTTTATTCCAAGTGTGATGTATCTGTACAATATATAATTTTGTTAATTGCATTTCTTCTCCAGGTGTTGCAATTTTAATGGTCAGTAAGGTATTTTACTTATTTTTTATTTTTCTCTAAGGATATTTTGAATTTATTTTGGCCACATATTTTGGTACTACGCCAATATTTATATTCTTGCTTAAGTCTGGCGACGTATTCTACTTCGAGGCTTAATTCTACAATTGTAAGATGGAAAATTTACATTATTTAAAATTAAATTTAATGATTAAAAAATCGCGCGTTAAAATATCGTTGTTAAATATTTCATCTTACACCTATATCGTTTCAACCTTCTTTAAAACGTGAAAGTTTCAACACGCTTTGATTGATATGCAGGGCTACGCTATTTTTGGCTCTAATTTTATTTCTAAATAACTGTCCTCTGCGCGCATAAATAAAAAGCCGTTTAATGATATTATGTGCCATCTGTATGATCTAAATTTAATAAGTCGACAATTTGTGCGAAACAAAACAACAACGTATAAATAGCAAGATCAGGAAAAGCGTATCGCACAAATGATGTAAGATCTCGCGGCCAGCTGCGACATCTAGTGGATAGATTGTCACAGGTGGCACGTTGCTTGCTTCATTCTGGGCAAGGCAGAAGAATGAACGAACGTGAGTTGATCAGCTCTGCCGTGATGGCAACCTGCGATGGCTTCTATGTGGTTTCGTTATCTTCCTGAGATAGAGCTTGGCACAGATTTCGTATCGGTGGAGTTACTGCTTCGACATAACGTACGTTACAAAGTGACTGGGGAGCTACTCTAGTTTAATATGGCAGTGATTGTCAGATGTTTAATTCCTTTATTTCACTTGGAGATGAATAATCCGTAGAGTTAGAGGAATGTTTAATGGGGAGTATTTATACAATGCTTTTTGAAAGTCGCCCCTCTAGGTGTTTGCTTATATATATGTGTGTGTGTGTGAAGAATGAGAGATTAAAAAAAGATAATATATATGTACTTTTTTAAAGTAGTGTTGTATATCTATAATTTTGCTTGGAACAAATTATTGTTCGGTAATATCTTGCTATACTGATATTTTCAACTCAAAATATCAAATTATTCTAAAACTTTCTTTATAATAAGTGTATAAAATCTATTAACTATAGATATAAACTAGAAAATAGTAGCCTGCTCACACACAACACAACAAACGGGCCTAGAACGACAGCCAAATCTTAAACGATATTGAATTTTCCTCAAGTTAAAATATGCTATACGTGTAAATTACATAATTTCCCACACAATACTGATGAAATAACAATCATTTAAAATATATTTCTGGTTTGCTATTTTTGTCTCTCGACTTTAAAAGCAATATGTGAGAGGAATATACAAATTTTCTATGAATGCTCTTATTTTACATAGGTTTGCCAAATAGTAGTCAAATTATTTCAACCATTTAGATACCCCATTAGAACCAACTTACCCTAGTACTCAACTATTTTATATGCATTTAATCGATAATTTTAAATTTAACTATGAAATGAAATTTTAAAGTAATATTTAGGCGTGTAAACATTTTTAAACGGTACAACTGGACCTTCTTAAAGGGAGGATCATTATTGTTTTTATGGCATTTACTGGCAAAGAGATGCTTTTATAAAGTACAACGTAGTTTCTTCTTATGTGGCCATATTGTGCACATCCTCAGCAGTCGGTATCACTGCGTTGTTTTATTTTTCGGGAGCAAGTTGGAGAAATGTGATCAAGGGCTTCACAAGTCCAGCAGCTACCCTTTTATATATCTGACTTATCCAATTTAACTTGCCTGGCCATGCATTAGCTTATTCTTGAGGCTTTTCAGGCAGCTTCATACTTCATGGCTTGGACAAGGGCTTCTTTTAGAGTTGTTTCACTTAATAGTCTGGCAAACTGTTGGGTTTCAGGGTCTCCTATGGCTTCAATAAACTGTTGTTGGGTCATAAAGTCTTGTATTTCAGAAGGGCATGTTGGAAAGTTGAATCTTGCCAGGCATTAGATGTCATTGGCCATATCCAGTAAATCTTCTTTCTTGTCTTGTATTCGATTATTTTTGACTTTGCCAAATGAAGCTGTTGGTAGTTTTCTTCTAAATAACGGTAATCCAAAGCGCTAACCACGGAGTTGAAGTCTAGACGAAGTTGTTGCGGATTCCTCTGAAGACCTTCCACTGCAGATCCACGAAGTGCAGCAGCCAAAAGCCTTCTCCAATGTTCCATCTGTTAGCTTGGGCAAAACTGGAGTTCTTGGAAGCCCTGTTTCCACAGCAGCAAGTCTCTGTTCTAAAGATTACATTTTTTTTACACAGAGGTTTCTTCTTCTGAAAATTTAAACTAAAGTATCAAGTTTTCTTTTAGCTCTTGATGTTGAGGTTGAATAACCTGGCTTTGAGCTTGAATAATTTCACGAGTTTCTTGATTTTGAGCTTGAATAGCTTAGACAGCTTTCAATATTTTTTCCATTTTCTAGTAAGTACCAATTCTTTAGGCTTCACCTAAAGATCCCACTTCTGGCACCAAATTGTTATGTTGTTACTTCAGGAAAGGACAATTTCCGTGGGTACAAAGGATATTTGGGACTTTATTTAGGCCCAATCAAAGAATTACAGAAGAATTCAAAGGAAAACAACGAAAAAAAATACAGCAGTCGCAAACTCACCAACTGCAGCAGAAAATAAAATAGGAGCAGAACAGGAGACAGAGGTTGGCAGAACCTCTAGAATCTTCCACGAAGTACACCGGCGTCGGCGGTAAGCAGCAGCCCGACCTCTTTAGACAGTAGCTCGCGGTTGCTTGTAGCACACTACGTAGCTTAGGTCTTCCTCTACGGCATGAGCTCAGCATCCTTATATATTCCTGAGTAGATCTTTCCAGAACGCTCAAGGTCGGTCAGCCAATCAGAAAGCAGCCAGAACTAAAATTTGCATAAACGATTCAAATTGGTCAATCTGTTCTTCTCCGATTGTTCTACATTTTTATAAAACGTCCTAAAAACATTCTGTTCCAGAATGCGCTTTTTATTCTGCGCAACAATATATATGTCACAATTTATAAACGTTATCTTTTGTTTCTCCTATCCCTAATCTGAAAAAATCTCATCTCAACCACTTTTCTTATTTGTAAATAATTTTAATGTTATCTCTATATAGCTTATAAAAAACCCTTCTATATCTCTGATGTATTGTAAATAATCTAACCTTTACAATCTGTAACAAATGAATGAACTAAAGTTAAAATAAATTTCAGCCTTCTGATAAAGACTTGGAAGTAAATCGGTTACATAACCTTGATGAGAAAAACAGGGAGTGCAGGAGCTAAAATTAAATCTTTTTCTTTATCCCCAAACGTGTCAGTCATTTTGAAAAGACGTATCACCATCTGATTGGTCCCCCCGAAATCCGGCGACCCTGAGGTCCAGGCCAGATGATATAGGGGCATAAACAACAGTCAGGCAACTTTTTCACGGCCGAAAGACAGCAGAAAGTTGACAGATTCCGTGGACATGAGCATGACACACAGTCAAGTCCAGACTTAACGCTAGTAAATCTTCCATCTTCTTCAAGACTTTTCGCAACTTCCCGTCAAACCTTGTGCACACCTGAAATCACCTATGGTTTAAGAACGACCTTATTTTCATCGTTTTTGTTTAGAAGCTTATTTTCTCTTAAATCCATCGTGTGGCTTGTCTTCTTTAACAAAGGATAAGCCAGGCCATCGACTACAAAAACCAATTAGTAGGTCCCGATTGACCGTCTAGCTGGGAAGGAAATATTTCTCCATTATTAATGGAATTTCGAGATCACGACAGCTTGCGTTAGAGAGTCGACAGGATGCCTTAGAGCCTGTAGCCTAGACTTTTGTGCTCAAAAAACGCCAAAATTGGGCTCAAAAAGAACCCAGGCAAAAGAATAAATCGGAAACAGAAGCGACCAGTGTACAGAACGATGAGGTAGATCCTCCACCCCGTAGCCGGGCCAAAATAGAAATCTCCCCCACAGCTGATGCGGAAACGGCCAGCAGTTCGGAAGCGCACCTTTGCCACCGCCCTCCAGCAGCTGTCCGCCATCTTGACAAGCCTTGGTAGTGCCCCGACGACTGTGGACAAACAAAAACTCCGCTGCGATGCTAAATCGTACGTGTGACCAAGCGCTCCTGACAAATTCCCAAAGACTAACCAACCTGCCTCGCTTCCTAGCTGACGAAGCATTAGCCTAGTTTAGAAACGACAGACTGTTCCTTTAGTCCAGCAGCTAATTGTTAAACTCTCCTTATCCTCATGTATGTCCTTACCATTTCTTGTTGACAATAACACACCATAATGCCTAACAAAATATACCAATATCTTAATAGAAGTTTTGAAAATATTCAAATAGAACCCCATTTTACCCTTAAATTCCATTGTAGGTCGAATTTACGTCCCCATAACTCTAGGACAAGCAACACCACGACAGAGAAGTCCCATATATTGGATGCCTCTCTGCCGCTTGGGATACTCTTCATGAACACCCTAAACGATTTTAAAATTCAAATTAATTTCGAAAAAGGCAATATGTTTAAACGCCCAGCTCCCTTGCCATGCTCCACCTATAATTTCACACGTGTATCAGGTAAATGTACATATTGGCAATGCCAAGCGGTTAATTTTAAGGCCCGCGCCATATATATGCCTACCGCACAGAACAGCCAATGTGCCCATTCGTCAGATGAGCATGCCGTGTCACCAATCTTTGTCACGCACCCACCTTTTACATTTTTCCAACTTCGAACTCGAGGTGTGTCCCCCCCATGTGCCATACATGCATCCAAAGGCTTTTTACACCATACCCATGGTACATACCTAACTCATGTACCACGTACGACCACTCACCATACCACATGTACATCTCTAACTAATGTGCCATGTACAACCATTCACCATGCTCCAGACACAACTCAGACCCTTGTTTCATTATACACTGCGTGACATTGAAAATGGAACACCAAGAAATAGTGGCCAGAAAGTGATGAAACTCGGCAGACAGAGAGAGACAGGGACGAACAATAAGTGATCTTTATTTCAAAATGATAGTCATAATACAGAGCGAGAACGGCGTCGGCTTAGTAGCAAGTAGGACCACCGCGGACGGCGATGCACGCAGCAACACGTCTAGGTAGAGAGTCAATCAGAGTACGGATGGCGTCCTGAGGGATGGCTCTCCATTCCCTCTCAACCATTTGCCACAGTTCGTCTTCTGAACGCGGCTGTGGCAAGGCATGCAAACGGCGTCCAATGATGTCCCAGACGTGCTCGATTGGTGAGAGATCAGGAGAGTACGGTGGCCAGGGAAGCATCTGTACATCTTGCAGAGCTTGTTGGCTAATGCGAGCAGTGTGCGGTCGGGCGTTTATCCTGCTGATAAAGGGCATTGGGTACCCCCTGAAGGTAGGGGAGTGTCACCGGTCGCAGCACATCATCAACGTATCGTTGGGCCGTCATAGTGCCCTGAATACGAAGTAAAGGTGACCTGGAATCATACGCGATTGCGCCCCAAACCATGATTCCACGTTGTCGCACGGTGGGGCGTTCCACAATTGCTGCCGGATTGGACCTTTCTCCACGTCGACGCCACACGCGTACACGGCGACTATCACTGGACAAGCAGAAACGCGACTCATCTGAGAACACGACCCTGTGCCATTCCGTCATCCACGTCGATCTAGCCCGGCACCATTCCAAACGTTGGCGCCTATTCGGTGGGGTCAATGGCAGTCTTCTTAGCGGACGGCATGAATGCAAGCCATTAGCAACCAATCGACGGGAAATGGTTCTGGTCGAGATGGAATGATCTAGGGTGTCTTGCACATGTTGCAGGATGGCGGTACAAGTGGCTTGTGGGGCCGCCACTGCTTGTCGAAGGATACGCCGATCCATACGTGCTGACGTCACTCTGGTTGCACCGACATTCCTATAAATTGCCACATTTCCTTGTTCCAACCATCTTCTCCACAGTCGGTGCACCGTGGACGCACCAAGGTGTGTATCAGCTGCGATTTGACGTATGGACCAACCTGCCCTTTTCAGTCCGATCACCATGCCCCTCGTAAAAGCGTCTGTCTGCTTGAACTGTCTCCGTTTACGATGACCTGGCATTCTCTGTTATTACACGTGTCTTTGACACAAGAACAAAATTTCTACAATGGTTTTCCTTGAAGAAATAACGACACGAATACTGTCCTTTCTGCAAGTTCCTTCCCTTATATCTTACTCCATGTGCGCACGAGAGCTGCGCATTTTACATCATTTGCATAACTCGGTTAGGCGCGTCTACCCTGAAATTTGCATAATTTTCTGGCCACTATTTCTTGGTGTTTCATTTTCAATGTCACGCAGTGTATGTTGGTTACGCAAAAAGGGAACAATCCTCCCACCACAATGTCCCATCATTGTCAACACCAGCTCTCCATGTCCGTACCATATACAACCATGACAACACAATTCCACCCACGTACACGCAAGCCCACACCTCATCACACAATTGTCACCATACAACAACCCCAGAACCAATCCCAGACACACGTACACTCGCGGATCAAAGTCCACACTTTCCACCACAATTTTCAACACTCCTACAATGATACAAACACATATTCACAAAAACAAGTTTGCAGTCCCAAGCCTCAATATCCTCCCTGTAAAAATCCATACTATATCCGATAAAATAATAGCTCTGCGTCCATATCGAGTTCCGATTTACGACCAGCAGGAAATCCGATCTCATGTCCAGCAAATGCTGGATAACGACATCATCGATCCATCGTTCTCACCCTATACTAGTCCAGTTATCCTTGTCACCAAACGGGACAAAACCAAAATGTTTTGTATTGACTTTTGGATGGTGTGAACAAAATAATCAGCCCCTCCCCCCCCCCCCCCCCCCCCCCAATATTCATTCCCTCCCACTAATATAAAACATTTTAGATAGTCAAGAAAAAGCCTAGGCGTTCCCTTTCCAAAGAAAAAATTAAGATCACGGCCTTTTGGGACCAAATTGGCTTATATTCATGGACATGCTTGAAAAAAAAATACTTCCATCAACAAGGAAATATATTGTGGATCATTAGAAAATCTAAAAAGAGCC
The DNA here is from genome assembly GCA_030710605.1 of Cordylochernes scorpioides. Taxonomy (NCBI): domain Eukaryota; kingdom Metazoa; phylum Arthropoda; class Arachnida; order Pseudoscorpiones; family Chernetidae; genus Cordylochernes; species Cordylochernes scorpioides. Next base: position 69,602,194 of record CP092886.1, read on the forward strand.
ATTTCAACAAAAAGACCGGGGCTAAAAGACTGTAAAATAAAATTTAATCAGAACAATGCAAGACCTCACACCGCGCAACAGACATTGGCTCAAATTTCCAGATATGAGTGGACTTTGATGCCTCACCCAGCTTACAGTCCTGACTTGGCTCTATCCGACTTCAACCTGTTTGGTAAATTAAAGAATTATCTACGCGGTAGAACATTTGAAAACGATGAAATATTACTCCATGATGTTAGAGGGTGGTTCAGAAAGCAATATGTAACATTTTACCAAAGGGCTTTTGTGAGTTGGAAAGAACGCTGGACCAAATGTGTACAGAGGGAAGGTTGATATAATGAATGATGCTGATATATAGCTAATAGGTATTCATATATACAAAGTTTCATCTTTATGGTTTGACAAATAAAAAATTATTGATGATTGTGCATTACTTTTTTATTGACCCAACCTTGTATCGTTCCTATACACGAGAGAAGTGAGATTAGGTGGTAGTCTTTCAGTGTTTCTACATCCTGCCGGGCTTCTCCAGAATAACTCCACCTTCCATGCTTCCAGAAAAGTTCCAAATTCTAGGCACTGATTGAATAATCCAGGAAACTTTGTCACTTTCTGAATCACTTGGCCCAACTTCAACTTTTTTGTTTATGTTGCCCTTTATCAAGAATTTCTTTATCAGATAGTTGGTCTTCAATAAATATTACATCGTCATCTCTATTTCAACATACACTGGTGGCCAAAAGTTACAGTTGGCATTTCTTTCCTAATTTAAAATTATTTAAAGTAGGTTGTGTTTCTCTCCTTTTCATATTTTAAATACTTTACAATATGTTTATCAATATTTAGGAATGATTAATGTGATCAGCGCTCAGAAATTAGATTTACAAATGTTTTAAAAATAATTTACCCACTTAATAATGGATGTGATCCCCTCTTACAGAAATACTTTCTTGATACTTTCTCCTCATACTCTTTACAAGGTTGTTAATCAGTTCAATAGGAATTATAGTCAATTCTCCTCGGAGAGCAGACTTAAGATCATCAAGACTTCTGAGCCAAAGAACATCCCAAACATGTTCTATCGGATTCGACTTGGATATGGAGACCTGACTGGCCAATCCCTTTTTTAAAATTCCAGTGTCTTGAAGATACTGAGTCACCAGGTTTTGTCTGTGGGGACGAGCGTTGTCCAGTCTTTATGCTGACGACTCCAATTCAAACGTGTCTTTTTGTGCAACGGTAATAATGGGATGCATGAAACTGGGCGGCATGCATAGAGATCAATAGCATCAAGCCTTCTGGAGACAGTTTGGACAGACATTTTTCTTTCAGTCATCGATGCATGATATCCCTCTATTGCGTTTGGCAGCTATTGCCAAAAATCTGTCATCTTGTGGTGTTGTAACTTTTGGACGTCCTGCAACAGGTCTTTTGGAGACATCCTCTGTATCTTGAAACTGTTTCCAGAGGCGTGAGACATCGTTCTTGAGACATTTAGATGTTTTTCTGCCTCAGCTTGTCTTAATCCTATTTCCATTCATCCAATATCACGACACCTTAAATGATAAACTAAACGATGCCTAGAAGACATTGAGGTGCAAAAGAATAAAATTGATTCAAAAAAAGAAACGATTTTAAAATGTTTAGACAACAAAAATCAGCAGAGTCAGGGGGAGAGACCTAGCCAGAGAAACTATAAATATTTGAGTGGCCGTATCTAATTTGCATATCGAAATAACTTTGCATATTTTCTTGCGCCTCATGTCATTTTAAATACGTGACAATTTCCCAAAATTTCCCTGGTCCGTTATAAATTTAATATTGCAGGAATTTGGACGGAAATAAATGGGATACCACAAGAAAACATCTTTAAAGTTTCAATTGTTATAGCGAATATTTTATTCATTTTTGAACTTAAAAATGATTCTATTATACTAGAAGAATGTGGTTTAGAAAATTGAGCCAATCGTATTTAATTGTTCTGGAATATATATAGTTTGTGAGAGTAGAGGAATATTTACAAGGTCACGGAGACAACTAGATGAGATCGTCTTATACACAAGAATTGACCATAAAATAATTTTATATTGCATTGTATTTTATTTTTTTGTTTACATCAGCTATTGATGAATTTATACAAAACCTCTCTCTGACCCATATGTAAGTACAGGCCTTAAAAAAGTTTTTTTTTTCAATGTTATTAATATATATATATATACGTATTTTTTCATATTTAATCCCCACATTTTACCACTAATAGATTTTCCATTCGTTTTGTTTTTAAAAGAATATCATTGATACGAGAAATATAATTTATTTTTTGTCCATGATTAAAAATTTGATTTCCACCATTTTAACCTGGTCTACAGGCATTATGATATTATTTATGGTTTCGATCGGGATCTTTTATTTATTATGGAGTATGATAACTTAAGTTTTTCGGGAATGATCGTTAATTTGTTACACTTTTGTATAACAATATATATTCTAAACACCATATATATTCTAAAGGAGAGTATTTTCATTTATAGACTTTAGTCTTTCCAGTCTTGTTCCAGCAGATAATGGAATTATCATCGGCATAACAAATTATATCAGCATTATAGGATTCAAAATTAATATCAGCAAATCATTTAGTAGAATAGTCCATAGTAGTAAGGATAATGGTCCACCCTGTGGACATCCTTCTGTTTATATTTTTTCGATAGTGATATATTCGAACGATAAGTTTACTTTTCTTTCTTTTTTAAAATTAAAATTGGATAATCCATAATAAATTGGTGGTAACTCAATCATCATTTAAACTAATGGACAAGTTTCATATTTTAAGTATAAATCCCTTCTTATTTGCTTATATAACGGTGGATTTCCCATACATGTAAATTGGAACGTTCTTATATATTATACTAGCGGATGTACCCGGCTTCGCCCGGGTTTTACCCGAGTAAAGGTTTATCTAACGAATCTCTCGATAAAGTGAACATTTTTTCCCGGTCCCTTGAAAAATTCTCGATAAGTTGAATAAAATCAATATTAATTGGTTCCCTCGGTAATTAGAAGTTAAAGGAATAGTATCTTGCCTTGGAATTGTATCATTATTCTTGTCTCAAATAAATTGCCGTGTCATCCTGAATTTTGTCTTTCCTAATTTTCTATATTACAAAATCATAGTATCATCATGATAATATTTAGAACAGATTGCTGAATTATAACAGATAAATTAGAATATTTATCTTGCTTATTTTTAGGCGAAAAGTTATTTCAAAAATTTTATTTGCTATAAACCTTCCCAGTACTATACTAAATAACTTCCCAAAGTTTCATGGCGTTCAAATGAGTGGTTTGGTCAGGCATAAAGGACACACACACACACATACATTCATTTTTATATATATAGATATAATTTTTTTTTTAAATATTCATGCTAAAATGTACAACTTCTTAAGTTTTGCCCATGACTGTATTCCCTTTACCATGCTTTGTCATATGCGCCCGCGATATCCACTGCTATTAATGAGGTCAATTCTTTTTTCTTAAGTGCCAGTATAGTTTCCGTTATTTTTTTTATTCCGATGAAAGTTGATTTATATTTTGTAAAACCTTGTTGTCTCGTGCTCTTAATAATTTTCTCTCTATATTATTGTCATTAATTTTATTTTTTTAAATTATGTTTTCAAATATCTTAGAAAGCTTTGATGTTGGAGATATAAGTCTATAACTTCTGCTCGATTTGTAATATGTTTTCCCCGGTTTTAGGATTATCTTAATGATAGCATTTATCTAGATTGTATCCCTATTCAAGGCATTTATTGACTAATTTATGAAAAATATGGGTTATTAGTATAATATGTTTACACTTTTAATTAGAAATTTGTATTTATAGACTTTAATTTAAAATTTTTATTTAAACTTTTTTATTTATAAGAGAAACACTTCGATATTGTGAAAATTGTTTTCAATATCGAAGTTTCTAAGAAAAAAAAAAGCAAATTTTTGTTCTTGGAGCTATTGGTATTGATATTGTGGAAGTCCAACTGTACTTTCACTTTCAACAAATACCAAGTATGAATCAACATAAATATTTTGAGGAAAAGTTGCGTGAAGTTTTGAAAGGAAACCTATATATAGGTTATATAGGAAGCCTATATATTGGTGACAGAAAAACAAAAGTTTTTGTCTCGAATCGATTATTAAAATATTTTATTTAACTTGCTTCCATGTCTGTCTGTCCACAAATCTTGCAATCTATTTTTAATATATTTACAGAGTACCAAGAAGCCTGAAATTTGGCACACTTGTTCACACCTGGTGATAATGCAAGGTGGCAAATTTCCAGACACCTGGGTGGTCGGTCGAGAATGGATTTATTTCTATATTTCCCTTCGAAATTTGTGATTGATTTTAATATATTCCAAAACACACCTAGTAATCTGAAAAAAAGGTAAACTTACTCAAACCTGATGACATTCAAGTTAACAAAATTAAAAACTTCTGGGTGGCGAGAGGACTATTTGGACTATATGGGACTAATGGACTATTTTTAAAAAGTTTCATTTAACTTGCTTCCTGTCTGTCCACAAATCTTGTAATCAATTTTTAATATACTTATAGATCACGTAGGAATCTGAAATTTGGTACACTTTTCAGAACCCGATGACAATGCAAGTTGACAAATGTTCAGACTTCTTGGTTGTCAGGGTGGCCGGAAATGGACAAATTTCCAAATTGCCTTTCAAATTTTGTAAATTAATTATAATATACTTCCAGATCATATAGAAGTATGAAACTTTTAACACTTACTCAGTCCAATGAGCAATGCAATGCAATATTTTAAATTCAAAGTCTTATGTTACACGCCCCTTACAAGGAATTGACCAATCCGCCGCGAGCAGTCTTCCGTCTATTTAAGGTCTAATCCCCAGTGAAATTTTGATTCTAAGTTTTGTAAATTAATGACTAAAAACTAACTAAATAATTTATAAATAAAAATACATTTTTAAAAATATTTTATTTAAATGCACTAAAAAAGGAAAAATAAAATATTTTATCTTCTGTCATTGAGCAATAAGATGTATCTGAGTGAAAATAGAAGCGGCGGGAGACGATCATATTTAGATAAAAGGTAAAAATATAGCAAACATTTATAAAAATCTCTAATCAGTTGCTACATATTAAATCACATTAGGTTCGAAATTCATGATGATCGTCCCCCGCCGCTTTTATTTTCACTCAGATACATCTAATTGCTCAATGACAGAAGATAAAATATTTTATTTTTTCCTTTTTAGTGCATTTAAATAAAAGCTTTTCTTAAAATGTATTTTTATTCATTAATTATTCTATTCATTTTATATTTATTTTATTTCAATTTAAAGCGCTATGTCCCCCTAGGGACACTTGCGCTGTCATACATGTATGCCTTTACATTTGTATATATACAATAATTTTAGACCGTGAATAGAATAGTCATATGATGTTAACAATGGGAAAGAGAGAGAAAAAAAACGAGAAAAGACCTGTGTACAAAATAAAGAAGTGTCTGGCAATATGTACAATAAGCATAATATAAATTATCAGTTTCTTAAAAGATATTTGTTGCTATATAATTGAAAATATATCTACAAAAGGTATTGAATTTAATATACATTTCTTTACTGTAAATAAAAATACTTGGATCTGTTACTATTAAATTATTTTAGATTCTGTAGTCTTGAAAAACAGGACAATCTAGTAAAAGATTATTCTATGTTCCCTTTCAAATTTTATGATGATTTTTTTAGCATACTTCCCGACTACGCAGAAGTCTGATATTTATACTTATTAAAGCCTACTAATACTGCAAGTGTACAAATGTCAGAATGCTAGGTGGGCGTGGTGGTCGGGAATAGACTAGAGAAGAGAATTTGTATATTCCCTTTTAAACAAAGGAAAATAGGCGCAGCCGTTTCGCTGACGTAATGTGCGGCTGGTTTCCATTTAAAAAGGAGTCGGGGTGGTCGCGACTAATTTCTATATTCTTTCAAATTTTGTGGTCATTTTTTAATATTTTGAAGATAGAGGTTGCCTGGCCGGCATTCATATTTCTGTGAAAAATAGACATTTCGGCCAGTTAAAGTTTTTTATTTTCTCAACGTTTCAACAAAAATCTTTTGTCTTCGTCAGGAGAAATAAAAATAAAAATAGAATTTCCGTTTTTAATTCGAATTTTTGGGTAATTCGAATTTTCTTTGGTTTCTTGGGTTTCGAATTATCCAAGGTCGTCTGTATATATATAAACATTTGTCAATTTGTAAATAATAAAAAAAAAAAAAAACATTTATTTTAAAATGCACTAACAAAATAAATATTCCAGCTTCCACCATTTTGAACAATTAGATTTATATAAGTCAAAACAAAAGCGGCGAGGGACGATGATCGTATATTGAGAGAAGAGGTAAATGTTTAGTAAGACATTAAGCCTTGATAGAGAGAAAATATGGTTTTACGGGCTACTAACCAAAAGTTATGATTTTTGAGCCCAAGCGCGATGTCAGGTGGCAAGGGACCCTAGGATCTGGCTGCAGGAGATGTGTCGCAGGGGTAGTGGAAACGTTGGGCAAGCAGGGGAACAGCGCCAAGGTGCAGTGAGGCAGGAGCATTGAATTGGCCAGGAATCCAGTAGAAGTGGCAGATGGAATTGGAGGCAGAAGGTCCTTGAAGCCTAGAACTTGAGGGCCCTAGACTTCAGGATGGGGCAGCTTGAGGCTCTCGCCTCGTGCTTGTCAGGAAGGCCCTTGGAGCAGCAGTTGGCACATTTGGAGGTGCGCTGGTCAGCAATGGATGGGCAGGCGCGGCCTTCATGGCCGTCTTGACCGCAGTGGAAGCACTTAGGAGCTCTGGAGCATTGGGCAGAGTTGTGGCCGAAGCCACAACAGCGGAAGCAGACGCGGGCGCGGATGGACTCCTCGAAGTTGAGGATTACTCCATCAACCACGATTCTCCCGCGAACGCCCAGGGCTCTAAAGGTCTTGAGGTCCACCTCGATGAAGGCGGGGCAGGTCCCGCTTCTGGGTGCAGAACGGTGCGCCACGCGCACCACCTTGTCCCCAGGAAGTTTTCTAACAGCAGCGGTTTCCAGGAAGGTCTCCTCAATTGTGGAGTTGGATGTCTCCTCATCCACTTTGAAGAGGCAGATCCGTGGCAGGATCTCCTTCTGCTGGCGGACCTTCATTCCATTCAACTTGCTGGCCAGGGAGGTTGTCACATCAGGGATGGAGTCAGGATTACTGGAGTGGAGGACCAGCTTCCCCTTGGTGTGCAGGGAGGCCCAAACGCCTTGGGGGAGAGTGTGGGCAGCGCGGACAGCTTTTAGCATCTCCCTTGGGTCAGCCTGTGGGTCATCAGAGATGACCACTGTGTGGGCCGCCGATTTTTCTCCATGGAGGATCACTTGGGAGGCCGCAGGCTTGGATACGCGGGAAGGCACAAGTTTTGGAGGACCATTCAGGTTTGTCCTCTTTGCAGGCGGGTTGGGAGCCTCAGACTGCTTCCTTTTGGTTGGAGCAGGAGCAGGCAGGGAGGAGGCAGGCTTCTTGGCAGGGAGAGCAGCAGGAGCAGGAGTGGCGGGCTTGATTGGGTCAGTCTGGGAGCTGGTTTCATTGCAGGAAGGAGCAGGGCAGGTTTGAGTGCAGCGGCAAGCAGTCTTGGGCTTGTTGGCCTCCCCAATTTCGTCCAACTCTGCGAAGGACTCGAGGGTGTCAGTGAGGTTCTCTACATTGGTAGCGAGGGCCTTGATCATTTCAGTCCGCGAGGCGATGTAGCGGATCAGGTCCTCATGCAGGGATTTCAGGGCAGGATGGCCAATGGAGCTCAGGATGCTGCAGTTGCGTGAGATCACCATCTCATCTTCCCTCTCCAGGTCGGCGACGTTCACGATGGGCGTGTAGGCCTTCTTTTTTTTCTTGGCAGGATTCATGATTTGAGCCGACCAATTAAGCCTTGATAATCAATGGCTTCATATTTATTCATATCAAGTTCGAAATTCATGATGATCGTCCGCCCAATATAAATCTAATTGTTCAATTGCGGAAGCTGAAATATTTATTTAATCCTTTTTAGTGAAGTTTTTAAGCAAGGCTTTATTAAAAAAAAGCTAGTTATTAATTATTTTGAATTTTGGTAACTTTTCTCGCGAGTCACTAGTGAATCGATAGAGATTTCTATTTTTTAACCAAACTTGTAATCGCTTCATTCATATATATATCTGAAAATACTTAAAAGTTCATTGTATTCCTGCCTGATAACCGTTGATACAAAAACATGGTGTAGGGTATAAAGTTAAACCAGCGGCCACCCATCCTAGAATTTCTTTTTTGAACTAACAATTTAGATTGAAATAAGCCCTTTCTAAACAAATTTCTCCAACCCTATAGGCTTTCAGGTTTTTTTTTCATAAAGAATAGCCATTTTTTTTAATTCTCAGTATAAAACTACCTCGCTGAAGCGACTATTTTCTCAATTATATACAAAAACAAAGTAACATTTTTATAAAAAAATATTAAAAACAAAAAAAAAAGACATCCTGACCGCTCACATGAGCATTTCATATTTCAGAGTGGCATTTAGTGGAACAAAAATAAACTATGATTTAATGTCTTCCGTGATATTTGACCAACCCATTTTCTTGATAAATCAACCACGAACGCGTTTCGGGCTGTTGTCCTTCGTTTGCGTGGTGCAGGCTAATAAAAATCAACTGATCGTTGATTAATCCGACAGACGGCGCAAGCCATCAGCATGTTTTTTTTTTTTTCTTAATTTATCCATCTGATCCAAGTAATATTTAACTGTTGTACTATAAATACCTGTTTCATGATTTTTCAGGATGCCTCAACCGCCAACTTTTTTTGGGTCGTTGAAGTATAGTTTGCAACATACTAATGAGGGCCAGCAGCCCGAAACGCGTACATGGTTAGCTTTCCTGATTAATTAAGAAAGGGTATTTGGCCCATTCTGGAATTTTTTAAAAATCAACGATTAGTTGATATTTATTCCGACAGATGGCGCAAGCCATGGTAAACTTTTTGTTGCACGATCAGACGATGTATTTTTTAAAATTTATAAATTATGTTGGTTTTATTAACCTGTTTGAAAATATGCTTAGTGTCTTGGTGGCGTAGGATTTGCTTTAATTTTGGTGAGGACTGGTATGTTGTGTGATCTCTTCAAATTTTTGACAATTCTTTCTGTGAGTCGTAGTTATTTAGAATAGAGCAATATTTTTTGGGCCCCCCCATGTTGATCGTGGCTATTATTTGACGATAACAATCTAGGTTTATAAATGTGCTTTCTAATGAATTTCTTTGGATAATTATTATCCTCAATTTTTAAATTTTAAATTTAATTTATTTTCTCTGTTTCATTATATATATTATATATATATATTAAAAACAAAATTAGCATTTTCTGACCGCTCATATGAGCATTTTAGGTGGCAGAGCGCCATCTAGTGGAACAAAAATCAACTAAAGGTTGATTTAGCTTGTCCCAAAAATATTTGGTCAACCCAATCTCTTGATAAATCAAGAAAAGTCAACCACGTACGCGTTTCGGGCTGTTGACCCGCGTCAGCGAGGTGCAGACTGTACCTCTACGACCAAAGGTTTGGTCTCAGAGGCTTCCTTGATAACAACAGCCCGAAGTACGTGTTTGACTTTTATTGATTTTTCAAGAAATTGGTAGGCTAAATATTTTTGGAACAAACTAAATCAACGTTTAGTTGATTTTTGTTCCACTAGATGGTGCTCTGCCATCTAAAATGCTCACGTGAACGGTCAGGAAATGCTAATTTTGTTTTTAATATCAACACCTGACCATTTTTATACTTTTTCTTGTTTTTTTTTCATACATTGTAGAGCGCCATCTAGTGGAATAGAAATCAACTAAATTTTTCATTTTTAAAATTATTTTTTCATAATATATATTATTTTTATTTTATTTTGTATTATGGGCTTCTAGAACACACACATACAAAGTCTGAAGTCGACCACAGATGGCGCCGCTTTACATTATGTAAACCTATTGTTGTTCTTTTACTTTATATATCTCTCGTAGAAGTTGAAAAGAAAATATGGAGGTAAATTATTATGACAGCTGTAGCCAGCCGCCTAGCAAAAAGCGATCCTACTGTGAGGAAGGTGAATCCCTCACATCTGCAAAGCACATGTTCAACAGCATAGACAACCTTAACAACTTTGTGAGTCATACTTTCAAATCTATCCTTGTGGACTCCAAGCTCAACACTCCAAAGACCCATGGCCACTAAAGTTTGATATTCGATTTTGAAAAAAAGCAGAGCTCCTTCTGGAAGATGCCTTCAAAGGTGCGAGCCTAAGTCGAACCCAACCTACGGGAAGTGTCACAAACCCTCCCACCCCTTAAGCCTCAGTTGCGGCGAAAAAAGCAAAGCCTGTCCTACCAAAGAAAAAAGGTAAGGCCTCCTTCATCCTTTGAGTCCCATGTCGTTGTAAAATTAATAGACCCCAAGGTCAACCTGAGGGAAATCTTCAAGGTAGTCCAGAAGGCTGTGCCATCACTGATGTTCTCTAAAGATGTGGTAGCTTCCATCCAAACAAGCGGCAAGGTGGTCTACCAACCAAAACCTTCCAGGGGCAAAACTGCTCGCCACCAAGTTATCAACGCTACCTAAAGGACTAAGTTGCCTTGAATGTCCTAAGATTCTTCCAAGATTCTGCCTGTTTAGGGTTGACAAAGGCCCCCAAGATGAAAAAATTTGCGCCAGCATCGGCTTCAACCACTCAGTACAAACACTTCCAGGCAAACAAGCAATCAAGATTATCCATCGCTCCAGGAACGCAACGCAGAGCACAGAAACTGTGGACGACAAAAGTTTCTGAGATCCTGAGACAACATGGTCGTATTCCCGTAGCTGGGCTAATGCACAGGTACGAGCGCAGTCACTCATTGAAGCAGCGTTTCCGATGCTGTGGCTTCGGACACCGCGCTTCGTCCTGCTCATCAGCTAATCCCACCTGCTATCGCTGCGGTTCCGCGGAGTATGATGGGAATCAATGCTCTGTTAACACAAAGCAAATACGTTGCTGTCGCTGTAGTAAAATGGTAGGAGCTCCCACCAATCATCTAGTAACCTCCTCAACCTGCCCCCTTGTGAAGGATAGAATACTCCGATTCCGAGAAAAAAATGTCTAGGCCCATACGTATCTTGCAGGCTAACACTTGGAAATCTACCGTTCTTGAGATTCCCAATTTGACTAACTCCACACAAACCGACATCATTCTTATACAAGAACTTCCAGAAAACTTCTACTGGCCCACCCCAGGTTTTCAAGTCTTCTCCGACTCAAGCCCTTACAAACCTTCGGACATTGATGCACGAAGCAATCTTCATCCCATCCCTCTAGTCACTCGGGACACCGCCATCACCTCTATTGCCATCTACCTGGAACAGAGAGTAGTTGCAGTTTGCTCAGTCTACTGACAAGGTCATAGTTCAGAGGAGGACTTCCTTTCTCAGTTGGAAGAACTTATAAACAGGACTTCGTTTCCTCTGATCCTGGGTATGGATGCCCACTCTCCCACATGGGGCATCGGCGCGAAGTTGGACACCTTGGAGCAAACCTTGAAGACTTCGCCCTCTGCAACGACCTTCATTTTCTGGGTCATTCTGTGCACTTTACATGGTCAAATGGACATCTTTCCTCATCCATTGTCATTCATCTGATTAGCTATATATGCTTATAGGAGCTTGCTTGAGGAAATAGCCTTCACCGACCACATCCCGATTTTGACAACCTTTCCAGATATGGTCATCACCGAGGAAACTACCACTACCACTGTGGAATCCTCATGCAAACAAGACTGTTTCAAATCTTTCCAAAACTCATTTCTCCACCAAGTTACTACTCTCCTAAATACGGCTTCTACACTAGAAGACATTAACAAGACAGTTCTCCTACTTACTTCCATCCTACAGGCAGCCTATGAGTCCTCCATGCGCAGGCGTTCCAACACTCCTAGACTAAACCATGATGGACGCCCGAGCTGAGCCGGCTCAAAAAATTGGTAGTAACCCTCCGCCGAACCAGCCATAAAATTCAGAGCTCTATTAGTAACTTTTGCCATGGAATATATCGAGAGTTCACAACAGGCTCATATCAGGCAGCTATCGGGAATCTAAACGCCACTCCTGGCTTAACCTCTGCGAGGTTTCAACAGCGGCGTGGAGTGCCATTCACCTTTTTATCGCCCGATAATGCAGCTCCCCAAGAGGCCCGCCTCTTCTCAAACATGATGACGGCTCCCCTTTCTCTCCCGAAGAGACCTACCTCGCTGTACTGAATCACTTTTTCCCTCAGAACACCAGACCTCATCCTTCGAAATTCGCTCATGTAATGTTTCCCGATCAATCCGACTTTACATCGAAGAAGGTCACAAGAGCCATACAGCGCTGTGGTAGACCAGATGACCACGGTTCCCTTTGCATAGATCTTGGAGGCTCTGATCTACACTCCCTGCTAGCTGGTATATTCACCAAATGCCTCAGACTGGGTCACTTTCTTCGCCTATGGAAAGAAGGTCGCCTCATTCTCGATGACCATTGCCTCGGACTCTAGAACCGATTTAGAAGCTATCTGTTCTCTTGACCAATACGAACATCGCTAGTAGCGAAAATAATAAAATTTCTTAACAGAGCTCCTCACATCAGGCTGTGTTGGGTACGTGGACACACTGGAATCAATGGCAATGAACTAGCAGACAGTGCGGCACAAATTACCTCTACTTCTGTCCTACCACACTCACACTCCCCCCCTACCTAGAATTCATGCTCGAAACCTAACGCATAAGGCTGCTCTATTATCATGGACTGTATTATATTCCCAAGGCTACTCGACCAGATCCCTCAGGAGAATTGCTTCCACTCCAAGCCATCTCCTTAAATTTCTAGCAAAATTCCGCCACCACCACAATCCTCACAGACTATGGCCATGTACTGGAAGACATTACATGTGTGCATCCCGAAACATATCCTACCTGCCTTCACTGTTCAGAAGAACCACGGGCAGTTGATCATCTCCTCTTCAGCTCTCCGGCATTCCTGATACATAGGATGCAAACAGCTATCCTGCTTGGACTGATCCACCACAATCCTACATCTATGGTCAGCCCTTCAGACACAATCTCAGCATGGAACTTCGTTGTCAACTGGTTCAACTCAACAATTAAAACAGGACGCGAGTAAAAGCGTTTAGCACTAGTTTATACTAGAGTTTATACTAAGCTGGACTTCCCGGGTAGTTGGCGTTCTGAGCTCTAGGAACCTGGGTTATAAATATCTCTATTTTACTTTGGCCGACTCAAATATTTTTGTAGATATGTAAATACGTAATTTTTTTTTTATTCTTCATGTATTTATATATATGTAAGGTATTCCTTTTCACAAATTTAAATATAACATATATATATATGTTGTAATGCGTGGAGCCGCCATATCGTCGCAGCGGGCTCCTCATCCAACATACAGTCACGGGCCAGAGTTGGGGGGGGCGCAACTAGCCTGAAGATAAATGACGACCACACGCGTAGAACATGGTTACCTCGGTTTAGAGGGGCGGAACCCAGGGAGGCGAGGTAGGCTATGATAGTCCTGGGATCGCTCTGGTCAATCGGGCAGCATGACAACCTGGCTGCTGTCTATACTCTGCTCCTTCCTGGGCTCCTCCTTGTTGGCTCAGAAGGAACCCAGCTTATGTGTTAATGAGGACGTCAGGGAGGGCGGACCTTTTTGGGTGTCCGTGTCCAATCAAGGACTGCTTTGCTTGATATTTATGTTCTCTTAGCTTCTTTGACACTGCCAATGATCTGATATTCGACCTTATTGTGTGCCGCGCCCTTCTTTTCCGGTGGTATCTTTATTGAACGCCATTTTGATGTTACATTAGGTTTGGTGATTTTTGGGTGTTTTTACGTACAACATTCCTATGTATACAGCATTGTATATGCACAACAAATATAATACCAAATATAGATCATGTTATAAAATAGAAAATCTTCAATTCTTTGAAAATTATTTAAAAAATTTTAAATTGTTAATAGAGTTAAAATGTATATTAATGAATACAAAAAATTGATAAAGATATATATACATTCTATAACAAAAAAAAAAAAAATCGACGCACCAAAAAATAGTTGTCAGATTGGGACAAAAAATAGTGTTATGTAAAGGAGATATTAGCGGGGAAAACGATTAAAATTTCAGAACTATCGTTTTTTTTTTTCAGAGTTTGATCGTCACAAATTGAGAAGGCCAATATGTCGTTGGACCCCCACTGGCCTGGATGCAGGCTGCCACCCGGGGTGACATGGACTGATAGATTCCGGATGGTGGGCTGTGGAATTTCTTGCCAAATTGTATCCAACTGTCGGGCTAAACATCGGGGATGGTTAAAATTGCCTTCCCATCACGTCTCAGATGTGCTCTATGGTTGAGAGGTCAGGCGACCTTGCTGGCTACGGAAGAGTTCGGCAAGATTGGAGACAACCTATAGTAACTCGCGTTGTGTGTGACCGGGCATTATTTTGTTGAAAAGTAAGTCCGGGAGTGATGTGAGAGGAACGGCAACAAAAAATGCCGTAGAATGTCATCTACGTACCGTTGTGCTGTCAGGGTGCCAGGAATGACTACCAATGGAGTCCTGCTATAAAATGAAATGGCGTCTCAGACCATAACGCCATATTGTTGACCTGTGTGCTGTTCGAAAGTAAGACCAAGATCCACACGCTGCCCCGGACGTCTCCAGACACGTTCGCGACGCTCGTCAGGATACAGTAAGAAACGGGACTCGTCACTAGAGACTATACATCGCCAGTCAGCGCAGTTCCAAGTTGATCGCTCCCGACACCACTGTAGTCGGGCTTGTCGGTGTACGGGTGTGAGGGGTAGACGGTACAACGGTCGGCGAGCTCTTAGATTCCGCTCTCTCAGTCGTCTGTAGATGGCCATTTAGGACACTTGTGTGCCAATCACACATTGGATGGTAGATGACGTCGAATCCGGTGCTGCGGTTGACAAAAGTTACTATTTACGGGTTAACACACAAAATTGCAATATACGGGGGCCTACCGTAAGAGTAACTTGAACACAATAAAACCGTACACGCAAAAGTATAACACACACAAAAAAAAAGTAAATAATAATTCACAATTAGTTAAATAAAAATAAAAGTACTTATCTTTTATTTCTGCTTATGTAGGGATCGGACCGGGGTCACTCAGGGGATGCGTAGAGAACACCAAGCACGAAAAAAAAAAATATATACGAAGAGAGCACTATAAGTGTCTCTGCACAAGATTTTTAAATCACAATGCTCCCACGCATTCCCTTCAACCCCCTTTATATACAAACATGGCCACATTCGTCCAATTAGAATGCTGGAGAGATCGGTTTACTTATCTGATAAAACAACGTTCTTCGCACTAAAGAAATAGAATAAGATAAGAGTGCGAATATTTGTCAATATAATTTGACAAAAGGTCTCTTTCCAAAAAAAAAAAAAAAACTAACCAATCTACCAAACATTCTTATTGTCCCGTAAGGAAAACCTCCCGCTATTCGGGAGGGAAAAGCTCACGGGAGCCATGTTATAAAGATACAAAAAAAAACTAAAGAGAGGAGAAGTAGGCATCCAGGTCGTTCCATACAGGTGCCTTCCATCTTGTTCCTCCCAAAAAGAAAATAACCAAAGATCTGCGCGAACTACGTGAGTTACCATGAGTGATTACCAAGCACACACATATATAATATGCTTTAATAGACAGAGTTTAATGGGGGACTAATAAGCTCTCATCTGGGATCGGCAGGGCGAGGATTTGGTCTCAGAAGATAAGGGCTGAAATGTGCCCTGTCGAACGCCCCATCGACCACTGTAGGTTCGTCATGAGGATCTCCTTTCTCCTGGTCGGGAACAGTCTTGGTCTCTAACGGTGGTGTGGACATCTCTCGGCGGGGAGAGATACGACAGGCACTCCCACCTTCCCGAGCCAAAGGAATCATCCTTCTCCGAGGATAGCACTCGCGTTTAGCAGCTGTGGGCTTTCTATGACGCATGCCCCTAAATGCCTTCATCCTGTCAATATGCACAACTTGTTCATCGTGCAAATTGACTCCGCGCACTCTGAAATTTACTTCAGACACCTTAGCTACCACACGGAAAGGTCCATAGAATTTTGCGGAGAATTTAGAGGACCCCTTGCCCTTAGGAACAGCCAACAATACCAAATCCCCCGTCTCAAAGGTTCTCACAGTCTGCGTTTTATACTTCTTGACTCGTTCATCATAGTTTTCAGACAGGAATTTCCTAACAGTTTCCCTGGCATCTTGCATTTCCTTCAATCTCTCCGCCAAGGATGGCTTTCTGAATTCGCTCACATCTTTATCGCTAACTTCATGATTGACTGCGTCGTAACCAAAGAGCATGTAGTGGGGGCTCTCACCTAGCGCTGAGTGCACGGCATTATTGTACGCAGCAACCGCCGCACCGAGGTTGTCTTCCCAATTCCTGCTATTGGCATAGTGACGCAGAATGGAACAAATGGTGCCATTAACTCTTTCAACGATCGAATTGCAGGTAGGACGATAAGAAGTTGTGGATAACTTTTTAATACTATATAATTTACATATCTCTCTGAAAAGGTCTGACTCGAATGCAGCTCCACGGTCAGATAAGATTTCTTTGCACGTTCCATATCTGTTCACTATCTTATTGACAAACTCGAGCCCAGCAGTCTCTGCGGTACAATCCCTGACGGGGATAACCTCAGCGTACCTGGTAAAAGCATCAATGAACACGAGTAGGTATTTATTCCTGTTCCTAGACAAGGTAAGAGGACCCACGAAGTCTACGCATAACCTTTCGAAAGGGTAGTTAGCGGGTTGAATGGGCATATTAGGAGCTTTCTTAAGCCTACCATTGTTCTCGGCACACACTGGGCATGTCTTCACGTACCTACGTACATCAGACATGGCCCCCTTCCAATAGTAATGGCTTAAGACCGCGTAAAGTGTTTTCTCTACTGAGAGGTGTCCTCCTATGGGACTGTCATGGCACCTTTCCAGAATGGTATCGCGGAGAACTGGAGGTATTACGATTTGCTTCACCATCCTTCCCTTACGAGTGGGTCTACTGTCTGGACTGACCTTGACGAGATATCGGGTGGACTTGCTTATAAAATACGTGCCATCACCCTCTTCTACCTCACTATCAGTGCTCAGAGCCCTCTTGTAGATGTTTTTCCATACAGGGCAGTTCAGCATGGACTTCTCATAGTTGGGAATGGTAGTCACCCCTCCATAGACATCGACTACAGCAACCTCAGTATTATAGGTGTCGCGGGACAGCCAGTCAGCCATCGCATTCTCCTTCCCTTTTACATGGAAAAATGTTAATTCCCTGTCCTGTAGCATCAAGGCCCATTTCATGAGCCTACGATTTTTATTCTCTAGTGACTTAAGATATTGCAATGGTTTGTGATCACAGTATACCTCCACCTGCTGACCATAGATGTAGTAGTCAAACTGTTCAATTGCCATAATAATAGCCAAACACTCCTTTTCTATTGTGCTGTAGTTTAACTCGGCACCTCTGAACTTATGGCTGTAGAAACTAATAGGCTGCGGAGTGCCGTTCTTCAACTGTGATAACATACCGCCACATCCTATGTCGCTAGCATCAGTGAATATTAGGAACTTTTCCCTGTAGTCAGGATGAATTAGGATGGGTGCAGAGCTAAGACAAGTCTTTAGCTTGTCATACGCACGCTGCGCTGCCTCGTTCCACTCATACCTGGTGCCCTTCTTAGTCAACTCATATAAAGGGGCCGCTATTTCAGAGAAACCAGCAATGAATTTCCTATAGAAACCAACAGCTCCAAGAAAGCGTCTGACACCTGATACAGTTTTAGGAGGACTCATGTTTTTAATCTTTTCGATGTTGTTCTCCTTAGGATGAATGCCATCCTTGTCCACTCTGTGTCCCAAGAAGGTCACTTCTTCCTGAAAGAGCTGGCATTTGCTCGGCCTCACTTGAAGTCCATATTTTCTAAGCCTGTCCAACACCTCAGTTAAGTCAGCCAGATGCTGCTCCAACGACTCCGAGTATATCAGAACGTCGTCAATAAAACATTGGCAATTCTTGCCCAATAGGCCGCTTAGGATACGATGCATTTCTCTCTGAAATACATTCGAAGATATCTTACAGCCCTGAGGAAGTCTCGACATCTCAAATTTTCCGAAAGGGGTTTGGAAAGCGAAGCATTTCGTTACGTTACTATCCAGCTTCAGCTGATAATACCCACTGGCTAGATCCAAGGTACTAAAATATTTAGCACCTCCCACAGCTGCCATGGCGGTGTCTATCCGGATCATGGGATAATCTTGATTCCTTAATTTATCGTTGACCTGTCTAAGGTCCAGCACGAATCTCAAGGAACCGTCAGGCTTCTTGACAAGATGTACTGGACTGTTCCAATCAGATCTGGATCTCTTTATGATACCGCTCTCTAAGAACTTGTCTAAAAGTACCTTGTACGGCTCTAACAAACTATAGGGAATAGGATACTGCCGCCTAAAAGTAACGTCATTTATGTCAACGTCAATTTTTATCGGCGGAACCTTAGCTGCTTTTAACGCTGCGACATTTTCCACGAACATATCTGATCTTTGTTGCAGTATGTCGCGGACAAGCTGCTGATGTTTGCCATTAACTTGGCCAATATCTACCAGTTGCCAGTCTTCAGTCGCCGCAGACATTACATTGCATTCCTCCCACACAGGTGGCAAAGAAATGTTTAATCTCCTTATCTCCTTTATACCAAGAATACCGTCGTAGCGCTTATCTTCAAGTGGCATTAACCAGAAACTTATGTCTCCTAGTTCGATACCCTTATCTGAATTTACCCTACAGGTTTTTACCTTTGTCAATGTCTGGACGTGGCCTGTAACTGACACAATTTTAAGATTGTTAATAGCTTCGTCCCAGTCCTCATTCAGAACATTACACCTTTCTGAATCCATTATGCTAACTTGGCTTCCTGTATCGTATAACAGGTGCCAAGTATTGCCGTTTATTGATACTCTAACAATAGGCAGAGTTCCAACAGGATCCCGGTTAGAACGAACATTAACAATCTTAGCAATTGGTCGAATACCAGTGGCTGACTTCTGCCAACTCGAGCAAGCACTGGCCGTTTTGCCCGAGTTTAGTAGTTTAAAGCTCCTTTCTCCTTGCAAAACCTGGCAATATGCCCCATCTTCCCACAGCGGAAACATGTTAATTTATGCCTACCGCCATTTTTAGAAGAACCCGGCTTACTCTCGCTAAGCAGTTTAGTCAGCCTTTCTATTTCCTCCTTAAGGTCGTTAATGCACTTCTCTGACTCGTGCTTTGTCTTGCCTACTACAGCATTGAGCGTATCTAACCTTCCCTTCAGACTGCTAACCTCCTCTATGTCCGCCGCACATGCCCGTTGCTTAAAGTGGCAGCGGTTCTCTACACCATCCTCCATGGCCATAATTCTAACTGCCTCGTCAATACAGCTGACCCCACTACGGACAACAGGTTCCTTATACTTATCAAGAACATTGTCTACGAAAATATCGAACACTAAACTGCTGTCCAGATCGAAATCAATATCTCTCCTTGTGGCCATGAATCTTTCTCTAAACACATTAGGAGTTTCTCCTACACGTTGCTTAAGACCCTCTAATTCTTTTAAACATTCCCTAAATCCGCGCGTTTTTTCAGGAAATAAAATGCCTAATTTCTCTATAATGCTCTCTACACTACTGTCATTTTTTATGCCCATCTCTTCTATGCTAGCCCGAACTCTAGGCGACAAAGCCTCGAACATAAGCAGTGCTTTAACTTCCTTATTCCATTTACCTATGCTAGCTTTCAGCTCTACTTCCCTGATGAAAGCTTTTAGCCCCACTCCATTGAACGTAGAAAGTTTGATAGAATAGTTACTATCCATAATAACAGTAAGAAAGACAAAAATTACACACAATAATTAATTATATAAAAGATAATAAAAAAACTCAAGGCCAAAATTACGGGAATATAGGCCAAGAAACTATCCTGGCAAGGCTCGCCAATGACAAAAGTTACTATTTACGGGTTAACACACAAAATTGCAATATACGGGGGCCTACCGTAAGAGTAACTTGAACACAATAAAACCGTACACGCAAAAGTATAACACACACAAAAAAAAAGTAAATAATAATTCACAATTAGTTAAATAAAAATAAAAGTACTTATCTTTTATTTCTGCTTATGTAGGGATCGGACCGGGGTCACTCAGGGGATGCGTAGAGAACACCAAGCACGAAAAAAAAAATATATACGAAGAGAGCACTATAAGTGTCTCTGCACAAGATTTTTAAATCACAATGCTCCCACGCATTCCCTTCAACCCCCTTTATATACAAACATGGCCACATTCGTCCAATTAGAATGCTGGAGAGATCGGTTTACTTATCTGATAAAACAACGTTCTTCGCACTAAAGAAATAGAATAAGATAAGAGTGCGAATATTTGTCAATATAATTTGACACGGTAGCCGTTCTGACAATCGCTCTGTCCTCCCGTTCTGTTGTGTCCCTTTGATGACTGATTCTGTCCTGATGTTGCATTCTTCCATTGTTGACCCACTCTTTCCAACGTCGTCTAATAGCCGCATAACTTCGACAAAGATGTCGCGCGATTAGTCGATTTGACCAACCAGCCTCTTTCAATCCAATGGAACGACCTCTTTCAAACTATGCCATATGTTCGTAATGAACAAGAACCTTTTTACAGTAGAAATAAGCTGAGAGTGATCGAAAATAATTTAATTTTACATTTCAGAGAGCAATATTTATACAAGAAATAAAGCTTATTTACATATTATCAAACCTGTTGTTAGAATTAAACACTAAATGATATAAATATATATTATTTTAAAATAAAAAAAAACTATGCTAATTAAAGCTAGAATTTTAAATTCATTTGTGTAATTTAAGTCCACGAGGGTTGAGATAGAGTCTGTAGAATTTTTAAAATTTTCTATATTCTTCTTTACTGGAAACCATTTGGCTTAAACTGGAACTGTTCAGTTGACATTGTGCTCAAATCTGCAACAAGTGGGCACCGGATTAAAATATTCTCAGGGTTATGATCTTCTTGGTCGCATAAGCAGATTGAAGAATCAATTCTACCAATTCTGTATATGTTAAAGTCTCTATGCCACGTAAACAATGTATATTATAAAAATTTGGCTGGATAAATTTTGGTAATCTTGAGTTTTCAAAAAATTCTCTGAAATTATCATTAGAACCTTCATAGTGTTTTGAAGTTTTTCATTTATAAAGTTAGATATTATTATTATTTTTGCTGGATCATTTCTATTTAATCTATTTCAACTTTAAGTACAACAACAACAAAACACTTTATTAGGGCGTCTTGCCCTGTACAGGTTCGCCGTGGAATTACAGACAATATTCAACACAAGAGAAAAGGGAGAGATAGAGTATTTACAATTAAGGTATGGTAAACAGGGTGACTTTTTTATTGTGCCCCTGTTCTTCTCTCTTCCACGAGTGCAATTTTATTTACAACCGCTTTTTGATAGTTGAACAGTTCTATTGCCCAACTTTTCTTATCTGAAACAGTTTTTATTAGCTTTATTGAGTTCAAATGCGGTCTAGGAAGACTTTTCAGGATCTTTTTTCTCTCTCCTTCCAGATCCCCGCACTCAGCAGTAAAATGGTATATTTCATCGGTTATCTGACTTCCGCATAACCTACAGTACAAATCTTCTTTCTTAATTACGTAAATATGATTTTCTTTGATCAATGTTGATATTAATCTGATCTGTGCAATAAAACTCACTAAAGCTGAGGACAGATTGCATAAAAATAATGTTCTGGAATGAATGAATCATAAAGTAACCTATAGTTTGAGTATGTTTTCGTAAGAGATAATTTTGCCAGATCTTGCTGCAATAGCTGTTCAATTTTTATTTTTAGTATATTCGGAAGTTCGATCTGTATGTCATCATAATTTAACCTATTATGAGTCCACAATGATTGATGATATCCATGATATTTTTACAGAATCCTATAGGTTTTTTTTCAACTTTAAGTATGTTTGACAAAATGAAATCCTTAATTTTAGGTATTCTTGCGAGAAAATGTGTATAATTCGAAGACGTTGTATTATAAGCATGTATACAGTGTTTAATAATTTTATACTGTAGTGAATCCAATTTGATTTTAGATCTCTTGTTTATATATATAAGTACCAGATTGTTAAACTATAAGTTATCGTGCTTCTAAATAAGGTCTTGTATAGTATTAATGATCGTCTACTATCCAATCCCCACGATTTTTTTTTGTTAAACCAAAAATATATCCACTAGCTCTAGTTGTATATTGCCATGATGTTCCAAGTCTACTGTTGGGTCTTCCTGTGTATTCACAGGGTGATCGGCGTTTCCTTATTGACAGTTCCAAACGGAGTTTATAGTGTGTGCTCCTTCACAATGGCAACAAGCATGGGTCGATTCCACTCGCTCGTTCAACAAACATGAAAGAAGTGTATGACACAATTGAGGTTTTTTTTCATAGAAAAAATAAAGTTCAGCGAAAACATCAGTGGACAGTGTTAACCTCAAAATTATGAATTTTCTTCTTGGCCAGAAAGGTGGCTACACGAAATACTAATGTTTATTGTGTCTCTGGGATAGCAGAGCTAAACATGATCACTGGATAAGAAAAGCCTGGCTTGTAAGGGAGAACACGGATGTTGGCGAAAGAAACATCATTCATACGCCTCTCATTTCTCGAGAAAAAGCATTTTGCCTCCACCACATAAAAAAATAGGGTTGATGAAACAGCGTGTTAAAGCCCTTAAACATGATGAGTTATTTTTTCAATACATAGAGCGGAATTTCCTGGACTCAGTGACGAAAAACTGAAAGCTCTGGCATTTTTGATGGCCCTCAGATACGACAGCTCATAAATGATCCCAATTTTGTCAACTCCATGAATAAACTTGAATTCAGTGCTTGGGGCTCGTTCGTATTGGTAGTTCTAAACTTTGTGGGTAACTACAGAGCTGAGAACTATCAAGAGGTACTGAGCAATATCCTTATAAACTTCAAAAATCTTGGTTGCAAAATGAGTATAAAATTTCATTACTTGCATGGCCATTTGGACTTCTTTCTTGACAATTCGAGTGATATGAGTGAGGAGAGCAAGGTGAAATATTTTA
Source organism: Cordylochernes scorpioides (assembly GCA_030710605.1). NCBI lineage: Eukaryota > Metazoa > Arthropoda > Arachnida > Pseudoscorpiones > Chernetidae > Cordylochernes > Cordylochernes scorpioides. The sequence continues at coordinate 69,625,522 of CP092886.1, forward strand.
CCAGGACATCAAAACAATATAATAACAAACGCGATATATCGAGAGAATGCCTTTTCTCTTTTACAAACAATTCACAAATCAAGTGGCGCGCCTCCGTGTTGCTGCAGCAGTGAATTATCGGTGTTTATTTCTGAGACCGGGTATGAATTACATGTATTCACGTGGGATCTCAATTTTTCTATCTATACTGTTTTTTTATCAATAATTAAGGACTAATTTTCCAGATATAACCCTTCTTTATTATGGAGCTGCTGTTGTATATGCTGTTGTTCCAGTTTGGGATATGGTTATTGAAGATGGCGTGCTCAACTAGCAAGTAGAATTCTTTCTTATTTTATAGGGCCGACATGTGCAGAAACAACATCAACCGTCCACTGCGACAACAACACGGAGGTGCGCGCGCACCTGACACGTGAATTGTTTGAAAAAGAGGAACGAACAGTCTCTCTATCTAAATATACCTTTTATTCAAATAATCTCCTAATATATTAAATAAAAAAAATCCAATTTATGGATTTCGCTATATTCCTCAATATATATATATATCCTATATTTAAATAACAGTTATTAATCAATCATACATACGACTCAGATGCAAAGACTTAGTTCAAAATAGCACTCCATTAATCGCAATTAAAACAAGCATTATTAAATATAAATATATTGATAATAAAAGAGAAATAAAAACGTGACTATATAGAAATAAATGAACGATATCTCATTTTAGAACTTGCTTAACTGGTTAAATTATTTCTATCCCTCCAATTTCAAACAAAAGAAGCCAAAAGAAGATAAACTCACAAAAGTTGGGACGCCCTATTCGCAAACAGAGGCCAACGCCCACCCGGGCGCTTTATTCTGCCGTCAGTTTCCTGGTAGTCCCGCCCGTGTTTGCCAGTCTGCTCGCTGTCTGCCGCCTCCACCGTTGTTTGGTGTTCAATGACACTATTTAAACTAGATGTGACATTCAAGAGCATTCTGGCTAGCAGAGCCCCGTAAATAAAGATATTTCCGTTCAAGAGCCTCTAACATCACCCGTGTTCGCCTGTCCACGACGTGTGTGTGTCTGAATGGAGCTTTGACTGTTTATATTTTAAATTATTCACTTTTATTCGTCGCTAAGTTATATTTACTAGATGACAATGCATGGGTATATAAAATCACCCATATTCACCTATCTTCATGACGTATGTCCTAATTTTAAATGGATCTTTGAGTAATTATTTGTAGAATGTTCAATTTTTTATTCTTAGCAGATTTGGTCGTCTGGTTATATTCAGCGTATGCCACAAAGTCCTCTAACTTTGGTATTTTTAGGAGATATCTGGTTTATACATGTATATGTGTGTAAAAATAGCATGAATGTGATATTGTACTGGGATAAGGTGCAAAAATTATCAAAAAGAAAAAGTCATCTCCTTATCGTGCAACTGAAAGTTGCTGATGGCTTGCGCCATCTATCGGAATAAATATCAACTATTCTCGTTGATTTTTAATTAATCCAGAATTGGCCAAATACCCATTCTTGATTAATCAAGAAAAGCTAACCACGTACGCGTTTCGGGGGGCTGTTGGCCCTCGTCAGCGTGGTGCAAGCTGTGCCTCAACGACCAAAAAAAAAAAGGACATTCAGGCATTCTGAAAAATTATGAAATGGGTAGTTAAGGCCAGAATTGCGTGAGACCGCGAAACAATGTGAAAAAATAGTAGTGCAGATGTGATATTGTACTGGGATAAGGTGCATAAATTAGGAAAAATAATTTTCAGGATGCCTGAATGACCAGTTTTTTGGTTGTTGAGGTACAGCTTGCACCACGCTGATGGAGATGGATATTTGGCCAATTCTGAAAAAAAAAAAAAATCAACGAGAATAGTTGATATTTATTCTGATAGATGGCGCAAGCCATCAGCAACTTTCAGTTGCAAAATAAGGAGATGCCTTTTCTTTTTCATATATATGTATATACACTTCTAGGTGCTGAATAGATCCTTGAGTTGGTTAAATTCCCAACAACAAACTCGACTAGAGAGAGAGGATGCCTGGTTCATTTATTGTAGAACATATATCCACCTAGTTTGTGCTTATAGTGTTCACAGGTCATGTTCTACGTTGAAGGGAATTTTAAATTCCATTTTACGGGCTGTTGAGTTCAGCTCCATGTGTGTGTTAGCTAGAAAATCTTACTGTTATATTTTATAATAATAATTAAAAAACACCATTTTAGCGTTAAAATTAAACTCATATAGTCTTCATATCACACTTATATACGTTAAGAAAAAGGCATCTCCTTATCGTGCAACTGAAAGTTGCTGATGGCTGGCGCCATCTGTCAGAATAATTATCAACTATTCTCGTTGATTTTTAATTATTCCAGAATTGGCCAAATACCCATTCTTGATTAATCAAGAAAAGCTAACCACGGACGCGTTTCGGGCTGTTGGCCCTCATCAGCGTGGTGCAAGCTGTACCTCAACGACCAAAAAATTGGTCATTAAGGCATCCTGAAAAATCATGAAACGGGTAGTTAAGGCCAGAATTGCGTGAGGACGCTACACAATGTGAAAAAATAGTACAAACCTTATCCCAGTACAATGTTACATTTGTACTATTTTTTCACTTATATACGTGTAAGTCGGTGGATGAGAGGGTAACACGCTCGATTCCAGACAATAAGTCGGTGGATGAGAGGGTAACACGCTCGATTCCAGACAATAAGTCGGTGGATGAGAGGGTAACACGCTCGATTCCAGACAATAAGTCGGTGAATGAGAGGGTAACACGCTCGATTCCAGACAATAAGTCGGTGGATGAGAGGGTAACACGCTCGATTCCCGACAGTCATGAACCGGGATTGAATCCCGCGTTAAAACTTGTTTAATATGTGAATACCACCCCCCCCCCCCCCCCATCACATATTATTCATTGTTCAATAAACATGAACTAGGTTGCTCTTGCTGAGCGGTACCTATTTATGTGATTTGAACCAGTATATACGTGTACATAAAAAGGCCGCCTCTCCGGTCAAAATAGACGTTAAAACAAAGCGCCATCTATTGTACACAAATTAAAGGATTCCTCAGTTCGATGCCAAAGCCACAACACCAGCTTTGGAAAGTTCAAAACACTTATAGTCTCAGGCTAATAGTCCTCGCCCGTCTAGAGCGACCTTAAATTTTATGAGATCCATAAAGGAATAATGAAATTCTCAAAATCCTCGAAAGAGGTATTTAACTGGTAAAGTAGCTAGGCCGTTTAGGTTTCGATCCTATTTTAACAGGAGAGAGATGGCCTTTCTTTTTATATCCCACTATCCTCCCTGATAAATATTCACATCAATCCATATAAGTATGTACCAAAAGTGAGACACCTCTCCCTTTAAAAATGCATTAAAACAAAGCACTTAGTATATTGCTCCAGTAAAAAACGTAATGGCGGTGATAGAGAATTAAAAAAGAAAAGTATACAGGTTGGCCTTACAGGTATTTACTGGTACACAGGTTGGGTTTTGTCTGAATTTTCCAAAACTGGTGTTGTGGCTCATTCTTTATCACCACAATTACATTTTTTTACTGGATGATAAACCTAATGCATTGTTTTAATGCATTTTTAAAGGGAGAGGTGCCACTTTTGGTGCGTGAATTTAATCCTTTCGCAACTTAATGTTATATATAAGTATTAAAAATAAAGAAGGCATATCCTGACCACGAGCACATGTACTTTTTTATATGGCAGAGCGCCATCTAGTGGAGCAAAAATAAACTAAACATTGATTTAACCTATTCCCGATATTTGGCCAACCCAATTTCTTGATAAATCAAGAAAAGCCATCCACTAAGGCGTTTCGCGTTGTTGGCGCTCGTCAGCATGGAGCAGGCTGTACCACTGCGACCAAAAATATTTTTGGTCCCAGAGGCTTCTTGAGAAACCAAGAAATGTGTATTTAAGACCAAACTTGCGTAAATACGCTTAACACATGAAAAAATAATCGAATTTTTTTTTCTATTGTGTCCTCATGTATAAGTATATAATGTTAAATATTTGAGATGAGCTCTTTATAAAGTTTCTTTGCTATTAGTAATTTTTTAAAAAGGTGTTGTGTGCAGGCACACCGCTACATCCTGCGCGGCTTCCTGACGAAGTAAGTACATTTCTGTGTGTAAATCCCTTATGTCGATATAGCAATTTGCGAAGTACAAAGCAAGCATGATGCTAAGAAGTTGTGCTATCTAGTGGAATACTCGTTGTCTGAAGGAGGACACTCTCAAGGTGGGGAAGCCTTCCTTGCTGAAGAAATTTGTACACATACACAACTATATATATTCCCCTACATTTTATATACCCTTTATTTACTATCTTATTATATATTTTTTCCACCTTTGTAACAATTGATTAGAACAATCTAGTGGAATACTGGTGCCGAATATACCACGGACGTGTACTCATGTATAGAGCAATTCTCTCTAGTTTTAAAGAAAGAGAGAAATTATTTAAATCCCTCACACAACACACAATATTCCAAATGGGGATCCTTAGGATTTAAATCAATAAAACACATGTCTTAAGAAAGCCAGTCAAAAGATTACACTGTTCAATAAACTTTGACAAATTTAGGATATTTATTTATTTATTAATCAACCAGGCGCGATATTGAAATATTTGTGGCTATTACTGAGGAAACAAACAAAGCAACAAACAAATTAGAACTTAGAGTTAAATATTTACAAATTTACATGTATTAATCGACAGAGTGCATAAAATTTATATAGACAAATTGGCTGATGTAAGAGAGTTAAATCATTTAGATCAGGGAACAATCGATGTCTCACTTCTGTAAAGTTCGGACAGTCGTAGATAAGGTGAAGAGCAGTTTGTTCAGTTTCTCCGCAGGAACAATTTGGTGTTTCTGATAGACCTCATATTTAGGATATTAGCCAATAGAGCTCTATCTATATTTTGTATAAAAGATTTACTATAGGAAAACATTAAATTTTTGATACAAGATATAGAGTACAGTGATAGAACGATTGGTTGACTAGGATTGGTCACTACAGAAGCAAGTTGACAAAATACTGAGTACACTTAAATTCTGATTACCGGATACATTTTAATGAATATATATTTTTCTGTTTTTTATTATATTAAAAAAATAATATTTATGTATTATAAATGGGTTATTAAAAAGCAAAGTATAATTAAACAGAGAGAATACAAACAAGTATTTTAAATTAATATCAACAGCCAGTTTTGTCGAAAGAAAAATTGAGAGAGAATTTTTATAGCTATGGCAGAAAAAGTAACTTAAAAATGATTTTGCTACTAAGAAATCTCATACAAGAATATTATTTTATATTAAATAACACAATATTTATCTTTATTTTGTACAATATATACCTAATAGAGTCACATGTTAAAAATAAGCTAATAAAATATCTATCGTTTGGTACAATATAAAACTAGAGTTTAAAATATAAGTTGGTGATATTTACCATTTGTTGAACTTCAGTAACAAGTTGAAAATGCATGATAAACGATGATAAAGATCCATTACCTTTGACAGAGGCTGACATCTCAGGGGTGTTGAGAATGGAGGATTTCTGGAAATAATATTTAAGTGCTATCTACACCCATTGCTATATAGAATCAATATTCCTGCTCCAAAATAACTTTATCAGCTACCGCTCAGAAATAGTAACCTAGCTTATGTTATTTACAATGAATAATATGTATCGGTTCTCTTCACATATAAAAAAAAAAGTAACCAATGCGCCCGGTTCGTGGCTGTCTGAAACCGATGGCTTATATTATATTCAAACTCTATAGTAAACCAACAAACTTCAGGGACATCTCCGATATTGTCATATATAAGAAATGCCCTATAGCTATATATGGTAGGATTGGATATTAAATGAACTAGAATTATTTTAGTTATCCACACAATATTTTAGTTTTATTAGTTATTATACTATTATTATTATACTATTAGTATCCCAAGACAATATCCAAACTACGGAGCTGACAAAGAAAAGAAAATACCAGCTACTGGCGAGGGAAATAGCCCAAACTGAAAAAAAATTCCCGTAAAAGTAGTGCCGATAGTCTTAACATGGGATGGAATAGTAACCAAATATAACAAACAATACAGGAAGGAAAAAAACATAAGAAAAAGGGACTTTGCATATATTCAATCCCTAGTGCTAAAAAAGACGATGGGAATTATCTCAACAGAAAAGAAGAATGAACCTCACGATAAGTTACAGAGAAATAAAGAAATGGAAGCCATGGATAGGTTGTTGGAACGATGTAGGGAGCTGGCATGTGATGACGAGGAAGGTGGAACACCGGACATGGAGCACAGGGATACGACTACCATAGAAGAGATCCAGGAGAACGACCTAGAGCAGATGACAGGAGACCTGACAGACAAGAATGGATCAAGGCCAGGGGACCATCTTATCGAGGAGCCACTAGGAGAGGCCATAGAAAGACCTCTGGAGAGCTGTAGGACATCAGGGGACCATAACGGCAAAGACCACAGCACCGACCAGGAGTCAAGATAGCAAATGTAAATATCTTTGTTTGCTTTTACTGTTGTCATTTATTGAAGTTGTAAATAAAAATATGTAAATAGACTGACCATTCACTACACTTTTTAGAGAAAAACTTGTAACCTTTTTGAAAAATAAATTACTATTAGTATTATTATACTCTATATAAATATAGTCTTAAATAAATTTAAAATGATGGCATATATAAATTTGAAAGTGAACCTAGATTGATTATAAATTGTATACATTATAGGTCCTGAGTTAACTGTTTAAATTATTGAATTTTGTTTTATTAAAGGAATCTTTGTGCTAGAAAGTTGGCGCGTGTAGGGGACAGAGTCTGTACAACAAAAGCTTTTTATTAAGACACTTTGTCTTATATAGACACTCCAAGAAGGAAAATTAACAATTCATAATTAATTTATATTTCATAAATTATGAAAAGCGTTTAAAAACAACAAATATTTTTTCACAATGAGTTTCTTTTTATTTTAAACTGCAAGCTTTCAAGCCATAATCGCTCTTCAATGGGATTAATTAGAATAGTGACTATATCTTACAAGAAATAATTACATATATTTATAAGCACTTCTTGTAAGAAATTGTAGATTAATTAAGCCCGTTTATATCATATTACCATTAAGGCACTATTACTTTTTTTCTGAATGTATCCTACATTTCTGCTTGGAGAATCTGTATAAGACTAAAAGGTCTTAATAAAGCTTTTTGTTGTTGTAAAAAAAAATTAAGCCCGTTGAAGAGCGATTATCGCTTGAAAGCTTGCAGTTTAAAATAAAAAGAGACTCATTGTGAGAGAAAATATTTGTTGTTTTTAAACGCTTTTCATAATTTATGAAATATAAATTAATTATGAATTGTTAATTTTCCTTCTTGGAGTGTCTATATAAGACAAAGTGTCTTAATAAAAGCTTTTGTTGTACAGACTCTGTCCCCTATTATTTAACCAAAATAAGTGAATAGATAATGAGCTATATATAGTCTTGGTGGAGAGACCACAACCAATGCGTGTCATCTCTCTCTCTAGTGTGATCTTTTTTTATTTTTAACAATGATAAGCTTTTTTTACTGAACTGTTAAACTGATAGTACAAATCGATAAAGCTATCTCTCCCTTTCTCTCTGCCAGTGAATCAGATAGCATATTGTACATCTTTGACGTGTTACGTTGATTAGCATATGAAATTGCCCATTTTGTTTTACCCTCTGAATCCGGGAACAATAAAGGATTGTATGGGGTCATCTCATCTCTTGGATTTCATCTTCGAATATAACTCACATTTTAAGTTACAGACTTTCTCTTTCCCGGAAATATCTTTATTTACGGGGCTGCTAACCAAAATGAATGATTTTTGAGCCCCGATGGACGCATAAAGCGGAATATATACAAAGCACTGTTGGAGAGGCCTGGGGATGGGTGGCTAGGGGTTTCTCTTTTCCAATATTAGGATAGAATATTGTCACAGTAATGAAGGTGACTTTTGGTAGATTAAAATAATAATTTATTAGGTGACTTTAAATAGTTTGAGGGATAAAAATAAATAGAGATAAACTAAGTTAAATGGATAAAAATAATGATAAATTAAGGAAGTAATGTCAAAGATCCAAACGACTAGCGATCGGCTACACTCCTCAAGATGGCGGCTAATGTTTACAAACTTCCCGCCTAGCGCGCCCGCCATCTATCGGTGCTTAGGTACATAACACTTGCCGAGCTGACAGCGCGCGCCACCTATCGGGGCTTAGGTACATAACATTCGCCAAGCTGCCGATGTATTATTTACAGTTACACGCTATGTACATTTTGGTTATGACAATATATAAAATTTTCCATCGCGCGGCAGCTACTTTCCCTTCAAACCATCATCTGCTCACAGAAGGAGTGGAAGAAATGACAATAAAGAACAAGAAGATTGTAGAAAATCTTAAAATAAAATACTCGGTTACCAGACTTTTTTTAGTTTCTAGATTGAAAACTTGATTTAATATTCAAGGAGGGAAGCGAGATTTCGAATAAATGCCACTCGTCTGTGTGTGAATGAGAGGGGATTGTGTAGAGCTAAGATAAATCCTTTAAGGCTTCATATTCTAGCCACACCTGCTGTGAAAGGCAATGCCTGAAATTTCGTCATTTTTTAATTTAATAAACAACAACAACAACAACAAAAAATACTTTTAAGGGTTGATAATTTAAATGTCTTATATAAAAATCTCTGTTACCACGAACTTCTGTGTTCTCTCTAATCTTAAAAGTAATTAAATGGATAATATTTTTTTCCGCACACATTATAATATTTGATAGACTCAATATATGAAAGTTAGAACTATCACGTGTGCAGTGCGCTTATTTTTCTTTTTAAAATTAAAGCAACTTCCTTTTGTCCTTACTGCGATCAAAAAAGATATTGGCAGGGCCTGGCTCATCAGTGGTAAATCCTCCTAGCGGTTTCGCCAGTTTCATCTACCAGACCGCTCTAATATTGTATTGGGCTATTCTGTTTATATACATATATTAGTTTTGAAAATTCGAAACTATTATAGACACGTATGATTCTTTTGAAAATTAAACAATTTCTACTGCCCTTACTGCAATGGAAAAATTAATGGGAGGGCCTGGCTCATCAGTGGTGAACCCTCCCATTAAATTTTCCATTGCAGTAAGGGCAGTAGATATTGTATAATTTTCAAAAGAATCATACACGTCTATAATAGTTTCGAATTTTCATAACAGATGGCGCACTAATGCATCATAATATATTAGTTTAAAGAAATTTTTGTAGAAGAAGGAAACTACTGGCATAAACTGAGAGTGGGTAGGTATATAAACATACATACAATTACATACATTGAGTAACGCTCTTCTGCAAATCACTGATGAGCCAGGGGGTCCTTCCACTATTTTTTACATCACATTAAGGATAGTCGTATTTCATTTGTTAAATAAAAAAGTACACATCGCGCTATAAGGAGTTCTAATTCTCACTTATAGATGGCGCGCCATTTCCGTATTTTGAAGAATTCGATGTTGTAAATACAGGTTTATTCAGAGAGTTCAACAGTATGCTTTCCTCTTAGGTGAAGATCTTGTCGTCGAAGATTTCCTCCCAGGACACGGTTCAATAGGATGTCTCACGCCATCAGCCAACACTGTTTAGCCAACAGAACACATAGCTCCATCTATCTGTTGGGGATGGAACCATTCAGCACAATCCTGGTTCAGCAGTATTGGAGTAACTTAGGAGGTCTATACTTTCATTTTTTTTTTTAATTATAAAACAGAAAATTTATATGTTTTAAAATATAAAAAAGGGAAATTTAGGAGATTAGGTTGTCAAATTAAGAAAAAAAAATCCTGATCGTGCAACAAAAGGTTGCTGATTGCTTGCGCCACTAATAGGAATAAATATCAAGTATCGTTGATCTTGTTTTGTAACATAATATTGGTCGAATGTAATTTCTTGATAAAGCCAACCATTTAAAATATCTACAAAAATTCTCTCACAATAATTTTTTTTTTTAATGCTAGCTTTCAAGCGATAATCGCTCTTCAACGGGCTTTATAAAAAACATCGATTGTATCTTACAAGAAATATTTACAATTACAAAAAAAAAAAAAATGCTCCAATAATCTCCGATTCTTGCAAAAGTCCAACGCCACCAGCGAGTGCAAGTAACCAAACGGGGCTCTGGCACATTTGTAAGTGCAAAAGTCGAACTGCTTTTCACATGTGTACATGTGTAGACATGTGGTGCAATTACAGTAAAAGCTAAATACCCACCATGATCATCATGTGTGTACATGGAATAAATAAAATAAAAAAATAAATATTTACAAATATTTGTAAACACTTCTTGTAAGAAATAGTCGATGTTTTAATTAAGCTTGTTGAAAAGCGATTATTACTTGAAAGCTTGCATTTTCAAATATAAAGAAACTCATTGTGAGAGAGTTTTTGTAGATTTTAAAGCTTTTCACACACAATTTTATCTTTTCAATTTTATCACTAGAAAGCAACCATGTATACGATTTAGAACATTGGCGCTCGTCAACATGGTGTAGTATGCACATAAACGACCAGTTCCAATTAACTTTATTGGGCGCCCATCACCAATAGATGATGTATATACCAGTATAGTTGTACGTTGTATACACACACACACACACAACACACAAAAGCCTTTATTAAGACACACAGGTCTTACAGAGGATTCTCCTTGGGGTTACAAGACGGAGAAACCTATGAAAGTGGGAAATAAAAAATGGAGAAAGATTATATACATATGGTAAATATATACAGATTATAAGAAAAAATAAAAAAATATATAAGAAAAAAAAAATTGGAAATATGGATGGGAGAAGTGGAGAGCGAAAAGAGGAAAGAAAACAGGTATTTACATATGGAACAAGTCAATTTAAGCTCTTCTGCTCACACAGCACAGGTGGGACATGTCTTTTTCAAGAAATCTTTAAGAGATTTTCCAGGAAAATCCGAGTTGTACGTTGTATACACGGTGTCGTCATCATATATACACATTAACTGATTACATTATAAGAAATTTGAACTATTTTAGACGCGTATGATTCTTTTGAAAAATAATAAATTTTATACTGTCCTCACTAAAATGATAAAATAATGGAAAGGCCTGGCTCTTCAGTGGTGAACCCTCCGCCACCATACCGCCACCATTACCATACCGCTGTAATATTGCATTTTTTCGGTTTTCCTTTTATACTGATACTGAAGCTAGACTCTTGGAAAGTGTATTTTAAATGAACTATGGACATAAGCTCTAAGGACAGATATATAATATGCTTCGAGCATTGCTCTTCCGCAAATTGCAAGTGAAAGTTTTAAAACACAATATTAATATGATGTATTAGCACGCCATCTTTTATAAGAAATTTGAAATATTTTTGACGTGTATAATTCTTTTAAAAAATAATCAATTTTCTACTGCCTTTAATGCAATGTTAGATTAAACTGGCGAAACTTCTGGGAGGGTTCAACACTGATGAGCAGGCCTTCCCATTATTTTATCATTGCAGTAAGGGCAATAGAAAATTGATTATTTTCAAAAAGAATCATACGCGTCAAAAATAGTTCAAATTTCTTATAACAGATGGCGCGCTAATGCATTGTATTAATTACATTATATAAGTGCGCCATCTGTATACAATTTTTTAAACTATTGACACGCAATTTTTTCTTTAATGAAAATAAAACAATTCTGACCTTACTGCGATGATAAAACATTGGGAGGGCCTGGCTCATCAGTGGTGAACCCTCCCAGCGGTTCGCCAGTTTAATCTCCAGACCACTCTGCTATTGTACTCAACAGTTCGTTTCGTTCCAAATAACTTTATTAGGTGCCACTCAGAAAGAGCAACCTAGATAATCATATTTACAATATACTGAGGGGGATGGTTATGTACAGGGTTCATTTACAATTATAATTTATATTAATTTATATTGATGTCGTTGGGTCCGGATTCTCAGGTCCTTGGGGATATTTTTCTTGAGAAAGTTTTGTTTGGCCTGTTTGATATTCAAGGTGGGTTTATTTGTACTCAACAGAATTTTTTATATACCCGTACACTTGTAATAGAATATAGGAAATGGGTGTTTTAAGAGAATGAGCCATTCCCTCTCACTATCAGTATCTTTTAAATTTATATTGTAACTTAGAAAATTAGGAAAGACACATTTAAGGATGACACAGCAATTTATTTAAGGCACAAGTACAAATTACAACAACAATAGCCTTTATTGGGCACGCACAAGTACAAATTAAATTTGATAAAACACAAGAGAAGCAATGAGGGAAGTTTACACAGAGTAATAAAATATATGTGAACATAAAAATTAATATTATGTTAATAAAAAATAAATACTTTTCTACAATATATTTGTAAAAAAAAAAGTAGCGCTAAAATTATTTCTAAATTTTAGCAATAGATGGCGCAAAGTTGAAGATGATATTTGTATTGTCACAATACGTTTTTGGAAGGACAGGAGTTTATCAGGGTTACCCTTAAATATCGAACACTTTCCTTCCATTTACTTGATAGATTTTTTTTTCTTTTGGGTTGGAGTAAAGGATGACTTTTGCGTTTTGAGGGTAGATTTAAATCCTCCATCCTTTTCGCCAAAGCTCTGCATAGACGCAGGCCTCATGCAGTTTTGTGTAAACTGATTCTATAGTATGTGTAGGCTATCTGTGGCAGCAGCAAGAAGATATAATGTGTTCCCCTCTGCACATGGAAAGTCATAAATGAATTTGTCTGCGGAGGTGACAAAACCTTGAAATTCTTTCGATTGTGTATTCCTAGTAGTCGAAAAGCAGTCTTTGACCTTGACTCTGCATTTTCTCTCTCTCTATATATATTTTTGAAAGTTCATTGCCTTTAATTAGGTCTCCAGGTAGACTTTTTGGGTCAATTTTGTAAAGAAGACCTTCATTTTACCCACTGTGATATGCCTTTGCGATATCAAAGAGGCCAACTTCAGTTATTTGATTAAAAACTATGTTTCCCTCTTTTTTTTTTAATCAGGAAAATTTGTTACAACCACATGGCTGCATTAAGAATTTCACATGTGTAGACATGTGGTGCAATTACAGTAAAAGCAGTCGCTAACTACCCACCATGAATATCATGGCCTAAACAAGGGATAATAATAATAATAAAAAAAAAAGAATTTCTGTGAGAATTTGAATTATATGCTTCGATAAAATATCTGGCTTTTATTTGATATTTGGTCTATTCCTAGGGCTATTTTATTTGGTAAGGATACAATAATTGCTTTGATATCACCGTCATTATTTGAGGTATAAACTTTTCTTTTTATTTTTCTTAGACCATCATTTATTTCGTCTTCGAGCCAGCAATTTAGCTATGAAATTTGGGTACAAGAGTTTGGGCTTAATTGTTGCTCGTAGTTATTGTTTAAGATATCGACTGAATAATTTTAAAGTTATAATTCAATGATTTTTATCTCTCTTTTTATTTTCTCTTGTGAGTTTTATCAGCGCGCCCCCCCCCCAAATCCCCTACAATTTCTTTATTTGATTATGAAATTAAAAATTTTAAAAAATAATTTATCATAAGAGAGTGCGACACATTTTTTAACTAGTCCCTCTTTTCTCTACAAAGTGCCTACACTCTGTACAAGTCAAAATAAAATGTGATCACAATAGCAATATTTATATAAAAGGGCGTACCTGGATCTGTAAAAAAAAATCTCAAAATATTTCGAGAGATTGCTCCCTCTTTATCAATTTATTGTACAGTAAACTTAATTAACAAATTCTTGTAGATCACATGAAAACAAATTTGTCATTGGTCAAAAATAATTAATGATAATAATACATTAAAAATTAAAATTGAAAATAATAAAATAAAAATATTATGAAAATTAAAGGCTTTTGTGAAATTAGTAATGCAGTATATTGTATATGATGTTTTTTGAAACAAAAAATGTAAGGAAATAAAAATAGAAACAAATAAAGTTGCCTGCGATTATTAGAAAAAAAAATTAAGTTAAAAGAGACACATAAGGTTCAGGGATTTCTTCATATCCATTTACACTAACTGGGTCCTTCATTGCTATTGCCTCCAGGACCTTCCTCTGGTGTGAGTTCTGGATGCCCCTGTAAATAGTGGAAGTATTTTCCCAATCTGGCTGATGTCAAATGTCAATAGCAATATTGTCGTAGGAAACTATACGAATACCTTCGCCCGATTGTCTTTTTACTAGTCTTGGAAGCAATTCTTAAATCCTTTGGGAAGCCCTCAATTCTTTATACAAATTTGGTGTCAAAAGTTGTAATTAGGTCAAACAGCGTCTACCTGATGATATGGAATCTACACCATATCACCAAATTACCAGATAGGGCCTAACCTTTGGTCGCGCTGATAAGGATGCGGACGATAATGAATAAGTTTACTTTGATAATGACCCCACTTATATTGCATTTGTATCAATAACAATAAGTAACCTAATGCTAATTACTTCTAGCGTTATGTAATTTCAAATTGAATATGATTTTCTTACAGATTTAGATATAATACTCTAACAGTATTATAACAAATTAAGACATAATGTTATAATATAAGAATAAAAATCATATTAACGCACACACACGCGCGCGACCTTCCCTTACACTATAATCAATTATGAAAAAGCCTAATCAGTTGATAAACTATGTGTTTCAAAATTCGAAATTATTTTAAAGGCGTAAGATTCTTTTTGAAAATAAACAATTTCTACTGCCCTTACTGCAATGGAAAATTTAATGGGAGGGCCTGGCTCATCAGTGGTGAACCCTCCCAGCGGTTTCGCCAGTTTAATCTACCATTGTTTAGCTATGAGTTTATTTATTTAGCTAAATTTAATGAGAGTTTTCGAGCTAAACGGTTCATTTACGGGCCTTTATAAGTGGTGCCTCGTTTTCATTTTACGGCCGGTAGGCGAGTCATTAGCTCGTCTTACACTTGGTCAAATAATGAAACTTAGCAGCTAAGTGTTTTTTTAAAACGATTTAGCGATTCAGTGTTTGACTATAATCCGTATTAAACAAGGCAGTCTGATTTAAGTGGAAAACTGGCGCATGTGGCTAAATCACGTGGTCCCAGGTTCCTCTTTTAGCTACATCTTCGCAGTGAGTGAATCAAATCTATATTGCTTTTGTGCATTTTAAGCGGCATATTTCAGATATACCGAATAATTCAAATAATTTAATTAATAAATTTATAAAAATATAAGTAAAAAAACAAGAAAAATATTTTTAAAATGGTCAGGTGTTAAAAAACAAAATTGGCATTTCCTAACCGCTCCCATGAGCATTTAGATGGCAGAGCTCCATCTAGCGGAACAAAAATCAACTAAACGTTGATTTAGCTTGTTCCAAAAATATTTGGCCAACCCCCAATTTATTGATAAATATAGGTGTCAGCATGATTAGGGAGTTAAAATATCGAAACATTCAATAAAAAGTAAAGTTCACCTTTAGTTTTGTGGGAACTGAAACGATATTAGTTTTCAAGGTGTTTCTTCATTTTAAAAAGCTTCCTTTTGGATACGTCCTTCCACATGGTGAAATAAAGAAAGAATAAACAGATGTGCTCTTTTTTTTTTACATATTTTCAAATTAATATAAAAAATACATACATAAATAAGGGCAAAACTATATTAAATTTATATAAAAAATAAACTATAAGATATTTAAATAAACAAAAGAGTTATAAAAACAGAAAATATTTTCAGAATGTTTGTGTTTTTCTTAAAAATAAATATAATTATATATATATAACCCACATGCGCTAAAAATATTGTATTAAAAACTGTGCTAAAGCCTGAACGTGAAATGGTAACACATATCTAAAATAAAACCTGGGCTATAGAGGACAATCTGAGAAGATAAGGGTAGCGGTGACATTTCGTTTTTTTGTCATTGTGTAAGTTTCCAAAACCTATAGTGACACCTGTCTAGAGCGAGAACCAATGCTATCCAGCAATTGTGTTTCCGTTCCCTGGGTGCCAGCTGTGACCTCAAAATATTCTAAGCGCCATCTATTGACCATCTTTACAAACTAACAGACACGGGTTGGGGAAAATCCACAGCACCAGCTTTGGAAAAATTCAAAATGCCCACATGGTTTAGGTTATGGTCCTTGTCAGTCCAAGGCGGACTTTGGAAAAATTCAGAATGCCCACCTGGAGACCATGGTTTAGGTTATGGTCCTTGTCAGTCCAAGGCGGACTTTGGAAAAATTCAGAATGCCCACCTGGAGACCATGGTTTAGGTTATGGTCCTCGTCAGTCCAAGGCGGACTTTGGAAAAATTCAGAATGCCCACCTGGAGACCATGGTTTAGGTTATGGTCCTTGTCAGTCCAAGGCGGACTTTGGAAAAATTCAGAATGCCCACCTGGAGACCATGGTTTAGGTTATGGTCCTCGTCAGTCCAAGGCGGACTTTGGAAAAATTCAGAATGCCCACCTGGAGACCATGGTTTAGGTTATGGTCCTCGTCAGTCCAAGGCGGACTTTGGAAAAATTCAGAATGCCCACCTGGAGACCATGGTTTAGGTTATGGTCCTCGTCAGTCCAAGGCGGACTTTGGAAAAATTCAGAATGCCCACCTGGAGACCATGGTTTAGGTTATGGTCCTCGTCAGTCCAAGGCGGACTTTGGAAAAATTCAGAATGCCCACCTGGAGACCATGGTTTAGGTTATGGTCCTCGTCAGTCCAAGGCGGACTTTGGAAAAATTCAGAATGCCCACCTGGAGACCATGGTTTAGGTTATGGTCCTCGTCAGTCCAAGGCGGACTTTGGAAAAATTCAGAATGCCCACCTGGAGACCATGGTTTAGGTTATGGTCCTCGTCAGTCCAAAGCGAGTTTTGGTTCCGTGAGATCCTCAATAATTATCCAGAATTTTCCAAAGAGAATTTTATAGCTGACAAAGGGGCTAAGCCAATTTAATGGCCAAAATATTGATAGAATTTTTATTTTCGACGAAAGATATATTATATATGTGGCCTTTTATTTTTTAAGATTAATATTGTATTTTAATTTCAAACATTTTTATACCCCTAACTTTCACCACAACCCACCCGTACATAGAATCCATTGCGTACTTCCATACTCCTCCCCTTTCCAATTCCATAGCATTCCGACTACGCAAATACGGCACATTAATATATATTTTAGTTTCCCTCCAGATCTAGGTAACATACCTAGATTTAAAATACATTTTCCAAGAGGTCAGCTTCAGTGTGGGTTTAAAAGGAAAATAGCAAAATGCAATATTACAGCAGTATGGCAGATTAAACTAGCGAAACCGCTGGGAGAGTTTACCACTGATTAGCAAGGCCCTCCCATTAATTAACCATTGCAGTAAGGGCAGTAGAAAACTGTTTAATTTTAAAAAGAATCATACGCGTCTGAAATAGTTTCAATTTCCTATAACAGATGGCGCGCTAATGCTACATGGATATAGGTTAGCTAAATATTGTTTATCTATTCACATTAATGTCATACAGTTGGAATATTTATTATTATCGTTTATCACTGGGCAACTCTGTGCTTCACTTCCATCAATAATTGACAATATGACCCAGAATAAGTATATTGCTACGGCGTTTTATGGTTTCCACAAGTCCATATCTCAGAATATTATCGTTTATCACTGGGCAACTCTGTGCTTCACTTCCATCAATAATTGACAATATGACCCAGAATAAGTATATTGCTACGGCGTTTTATGGTTTCCACAAGTCCATATCTCAGAAGAAGGCCAAGTGATACTCACTCCTCACTTTCTTACTGCTACTCTTTTTGTTTTGTTTTCTTGCTTCCCTCTTTCTCTTTCTTGTTATTTTTTTCTTTTCTTTTTTTTTCTTTTTCTTCTGTATATATCGTTATTTCCTTTGTCTCACTGCTTTGTTCTTATGCATACCTCTGGTGAATCCTGTATAGGGTCAGTGACCCTAAATAAAGGCTTTTTGTTGTTGTATTATCGTTTATCTTTATTTAATGTAGTTGGCATTCGGTGCTCCAGGACTTCGGGTTACGTCTATTTTATCTTTCCACATTGCTGCTGTTAAAGGGAGAGGTG
Organism: Cordylochernes scorpioides; assembly: GCA_030710605.1. Classification (NCBI taxonomy): domain Eukaryota; kingdom Metazoa; phylum Arthropoda; class Arachnida; order Pseudoscorpiones; family Chernetidae; genus Cordylochernes; species Cordylochernes scorpioides. The sequence goes on from CP092886.1 coordinate 69,643,705, forward strand.
CCTCTTTTTTGATATAGGAATACCATCCTCCTGCTAGTTGATGCTGTATTAGGAACTGGTAATTGGCCTATTTTTTCTTGTTCCAAGGTTGAAGAGATTGGTATGATAGTAAAGTACTTTAGAAGGATTAAAACTATTGCCAGGTTTTTTTTAACTTTTAACAAGACCCGTCCTGGTACCAATCTATTTCCACTCCGATTGAACCCCATCAGGGTTTCCTTTATATAAAAACAATAGACATGTTAACTCCAATTTGCTCTAAGAATTTTAATTTAAATTAAAAAAGACATAAAAAACTTTAAAAATATATAAAATATTAACTTCTCTTTACACATTTTACTAGTTGATCAAATGATTTATCATGGTTCTATCTTTTATTCATTTTCTACTCTTGCTATCTTCAATTTATTTCCCCCTTATGTTCCGTTTCTATGACGCGTATTTTCCGAAGCTTCAGCGTGAACTTGTTATATATATAGCCCTAATTGTTGCTAAAAATAATTAATAAATAAAAAAATGCATTTAAAAAAAAAGCTTTTATTCAAATGTACTAAAAAGGAAAAATAAAATATTTTTATCTTCTATCATTGGGAAATTAGATGTATCTGAGTGAAAAAAGAGCGGCGGGGGACGATCATCATAAATTTCGAACCTAATGTCATTTAATATGTAGCAGCTGATTAGCGATATTTATAAGTGTTTGCTATATTTTTACCTCTTCTCTCAATATGATAATCCCCCGCCGCTTTTATTTTCACTCAGATACATCTAATTTCCCAATGATAGAAGTTAAAAATATTTTATTTTTTCCTTTTTAGTGCATTTAAGAGAAAGCTTTTTTAAAATGCATTTTTAAAAATGAATTATTTAGTTAGTTTTTAGTAATGGATTAACAAAACATAGAATCAAAAGTTGAAATATATACGAAATTTCACCAGAATATTTAAATATGCATATCGATATTAAACCCAGTATTATTATCTACTTATAAAACCATTTACACAATATGATATTAGGATATTTACGAGGTGTGTTCAAAAGGTATCGCGACTTTTGGGTTTTTTTCAAAAATTATTTATTTATTCATGAATACCTATTTTGTCCCCTTCAAAGTAATCTCCATTAGATATTATACACTTGTGCCAACGGTTTTTCCAATCTTCGAAGCACTTCAAAAAATCATTTAAAAAAAAATCTCTTTCAGCTCCTCCTTCGATGCCGTCTTTATCTCGTCAAGCGTAGCGTAACGTCGTCCTTTCATGGGCCTCTTCAGTTTAGGGAACAAGAAAAAGTCACAGGGGGCCAGATCTGGGGAATACGGTGGCTGCGCGGCATCATTAGTGTGTTGTTTTTGGCCAAAAAGTCGCGCACAAGCAACGTATATGTAATTAATCCAGGTTCCTTAGGCCTTCAAAATATCTCTCTAACCACTCGTGCTGTCAGTTAGACTTGTGTCTTTTTGGTTTTATTAACAATGACTGCGGGAATCCTAGATATTAATAGGGTCAATCAGATATAGTTCTAGGGATATTTTTCATTTATGCCAAGTTGAGATTTATAATTCATAGGAGAGTGGCCGTTTGATTTCTTTGTTATCGGAAAGGAAATGATCCAGTTTGGTCTTCATTCCAGCAGTTGGGGTAAATCGATCCTTTTTCAAAATTCGCGGAGTATACTTGTGTGTGGACCAGTTAAGATGGCTGTTGGAGTGTACTCATTTTAGATTCTTGGCGTAAATCTTCCGAGGGTGCTGGTTGTATAATCCATTCTATAGGTCTGTCGATAGATTCTGTGTGATTTATTGTTGGCAACGATTTATGAAAAGATTTTGAAAGACAGTGTATAAGTTAGAAGGTGCAGCGGGCTTAGCTCTTTGGTCTACTAGTTTATTTCCCAGAATACCGCTGTGACCTTTGACACGACAGAGTTGAACATTAGGTGTATAATGCGGTGAACTGCATATGAAAGAAATAGTCAATTGGCAGTCTGAGGCAATTCAGAAGTTTACATGCGAGAAAATATGGCTAGCTTTAGTCGCCTAAAGAACCAGGGCTTCATCTTGGAATGTTGAATATTCGTGGTATCAGCCGCTCATTACTCTAGAGAAACTACTGCGCCAATTTTCTTCATTTTAAAGGGAGTATTAAAAATGTATATTCTATGTCTTATACCTGGCCACTACAGTCAGCTAAATGCTATATATTTATCACTTTTGCTTTGTAAGCTGCTTTAAGCGAGTTAAAAATTGTTCGAATTATTCAAGTTATTTATATGTGGGAGTTTCTGATTTCTAACAAAGAATCAACTATAGGGCAATGACGCGCCATCTATATATAAGGGAAAAAAAACCTTAAAGCATGAAAGTTTCTTTTACACATAAAACATACTTCTATTCTTACTGCGATGAAAAATTATTGAGAAGGATTGGCTCATCAGTGGTGAACTCTCCCAGAGGTTTCGCCAATTTAATCTACCAGACCGCTTTTTAGAGCTCTAGTACTGTATTGGGCGATTTGCTTATATAGGCTACACTGAAGGGTTAAATGGTAATGAAGTAAACTATGGACAAAAGAATTAACTCCTTGAGAATGCTTGAGTTGCCGAGATATCGAATAATCCTTGGAATTTGCTTCCGTACTCCTATATTCAGTTTTGCAAATATTTCGCTGGCTGTTGAGAATATAATATATTGAGAATAATGCGTATTTTTATGGATTTGTAGAGTTTATCGGCGGTCGAATCACCGGCGATGTTAGGCAACGGTCAGGGTCATGGCCGGTCCTTCTTTGTGACGTAAGTCCCTCCACCCAGTTGACACGGCTGCTCCACCCGGCGGACGGACGGCACATGTCGCGGCGGGCTATGGCCCTTTATCTCTTAGAGCGGATCCGTCTTTAGATTCACTAAAGATGCTTTTTACCTCAATGAATGGTTCCTTTTTTCTCTCATATAATTTGCTTTCTTTAGTGACATTAAAGATAATTCTTTAAATTAAAAATGTTATCTCTCAACAGCACTTTATCTTCAATAAAGCATACGTTTTTTAAAAATGTCACCATAATATAATTTTTTTTAATATTTTGTATTTTTTAAATATATATATATAGAATCACACCTAATAGGATATTTTTCCGTTATGGGAGAGAACAAACCAATAATTAAAATACTCTTAATTCTCCCTCTCTCTGTCTCTCACTTGGCCGCGCGGCCATGCGGTACGCGAGCTGCGCGTTTTCGGGGATGAAGTCGGTGGAGATAAGTAACCCCTATGGGGTATTGGTGGAGAGTCAAGATCACGATTTACATGATGATTAGGTTTGCATCGGGGATACAGCAGAGCACGTCGAGTTATTAACAAAAAATAATTTGAATAATAATTGATTGAATCTAGAAACAATGGATGGGAATGTAAATTCGTCCTTGAAGAGCTGCGACAATGCAAATCAGACCGCGGAAAAAAGTTCAAATTGGGCGTATCAGGTTGAGGCCGCGGAAGAGTAAAAGAACACCACACCTTTCCTTTCTGCACAGCAGCATAAAAGGAAAACGTCAAACCCGAAAAGCTGGCGGGTTAAGACTGCGTAGCCTGACGCCAGCTCTCTAAGGCCAGCTGAACAACCACAAGGGACCCTGAATAATTCCGTGGCGTTCATAAAGAACACCAGACAACAACAGTCGTTAAACAAACTTAGATCATCAGCAGCGACGTTCAACTAATATTGCTATATCGAGTGGTGCACGGACTTCCATTCCGTGTACTACATGAAGGCTTTGGAGGGGAAACTGGAGAGGTGTTCCGTCTTCTAACACATGAAAATGTCAGGCCATGTTCTGGTCGGACTGGCCAACGTTGATAAGGCGGAGAGCCTGGTGGAGGAAAGACGCACCATCAACAACACCTTCCTCAGGACATTCCCGTACAGGAGGAAAGCAGAGAAGATTATCATCGGGAACTTGCCCATCGCGGAGAGGGAGGAGAACATCGTTTCAGCCCAGAGACATTATTGCCGGGTTGTTTCCATAGCCTATGAAGTGATGTTCTGTGAGCGATACCCCTGGAGGACAGGCAGCAAAGAGGCTATTATTTTAATAAATGAAGGGATGAAACTTCACCAGCTCTCTGAGAAAGTGTACATTGAGTCCAAGAGTAACACAACGCCTGCCTACAATTATTCACGACGTGAAATGAGGAAAATACAACCTGCCAGCTGTCCCAGGAGAGACATGGATGAACACCAAGCTCCATAATCTACCTACCAGCAAAGTCCGGCGCAGATGCATTAATCTAACGCCCTCTTCAAAGCTTGCTGCAAATTCCCCCGCGGTTGTACGACCTCTCGAACCTCGGGAGATCTCAGCCCAAGAAATTCTCGCTCCCGCGCAGTCTTTAGTCCCACCAACGCCTTACATCTCCACCGAGTTAACATAGGCTACTGATATCCTCAACACCTATAGAGAAGAGCCAGCCAAATAGTAAGGCGTCCATCTTGGCTCCCCCGTCTCCAGCCTCCGAGGCCCAGAAAGAACAACCTCCTCTGGCCATTCAGGAAGAGTAATCATCCCAAGATTTCTATGAATCGTAGACTAAAGCACACCAACAACTGGAGGAAGCCCTTGTACGGTACTCAGAGATTCTGTTCAAAGGAACCGAAAATCTCGAATTAAGGAGACATGAAACAGTGAAAGCCCTAATCTCCCTTCCGCATATGTATAACATCCTGTGAATGCGAGCCTGAAAATGCTTTTGAGCCAAATCATCCCCCTAGTAGGGTATAAATCCTGTACCCTTTACAAGCGACTCATTATCTTCCGAGTTGCATTAGATACGAACACGTCATGAACTTCCGCATGGCGTGTCTCAACGTGCGCGGCATTACCGTTCGCGCTAGGAGAGTGGAAATTTTCTGATTATTAAAGCAGCACGCAGTTGATGTCGGGTTCGTCCACGAAAATAGAGTGCTGGCCCTGAACAACGTCCGAGAATTTTACTTCGGTTACATCGCCGTCTTCGTGCCATCGTGGACTCCCAAGGGATCTGGACTCGTCGTTTTCATGGGGCCAAGAGTCACCGTCCTCTTGCACCGCGTCCTGTGGCCAGGCAAGATCGCCATCGCCAGCATCCCGGTTTCGCGACTCCCATTATCAACTGCCATCTGTCCCACACTTATGGATAAGGATATTTACAATTTCAGATCATTTCAGAATAAACCATCAGGGAAGATGAGCGAGTTCTGGATGTTTTCAACATCTCCGAGGAGTCTTCGTGCGACATCGGGTCTGGATCAGTGAAAGCCTTTGCGGAATCCCTGGACCGACAGCCTTCGTCGACACCGCCACCATCTTCGATGGCGCACACCTGTCTATGAGGGTTGCTAGTTACGGAAGCCAGGTAGACGCTGCCGGTCTGGATTGAGTCAAAATACCATCAAGGCTCTCTTGACACGTAACCCGTTATTGGACCCTCAAGTATTGTTGCTCGGATCACCGTGCCATCCTTCTCCAAGTAGGGGATCCCCTTCACCCTCTGCGCCATCAGTCTCCTAGCTTTTTCGCTCAAGCCAGTCGTCGAACGAGTAGACTAGCTTCTTCGTGAATTATCGCTGATGATCGGAGACATCCCTCCTGGGGATCTATGGATGAATGAGGAAAGCTTAAGCGGGACCTCAATAAATATGTTGTCTCTCTAATCCCAGCGTGGATAGCGAAGACTACGTCGCCAGAGCAAGCCGGTTTTTGCGCTGCAAGCTCGAGATCGAGACCGTAGATGTCGACCATTCTTCACTGCCAGAGCTTGGAGGTGTCTTGTGCGTCCGACTACATTGCCTGGGACCAACGACCGTCTTCAACGCTAAGGGAAACCTCGTTGAGGGAGTAGGTATGAGGTGCACCGTCTTCAACACCTTCAGACAACACTTCGATAGCTCTACCTGCAGTCCGGAGGCCATTGCTGGGTTACTGGAGGAAGCTGCGCAGAGCACCACTCTTGAGGACAATGAGTCATTTCATCAATCAGATATCTCCTTAAGTGAGTTGGAAGCTGCTACCCGCCGTCTGCCATAAGCGAAAGAGGCTGGTAGGAATAAAGTACCCTGCGAGCCCGTTAAGAGCTTCGAGGACTTCTTTGGAAGAGCCATATATAAAGACCTCGTTGAATCCACGGAGAAACACCGTCTGCCTCGTCTCCAAGGTTGAAGGTGGTCCGGGAAAAGGCGGTTACTTGCCCATATCTCTTCCTACGGCGGACTACAGAATCTTCAGCGGCGTTATTCTGGGTCGTCTGCGTTGCCATCTACCACCAATTGTGGTGGAATGCCAGACGTGCGCCGTTCCGGGAAGTTGCATTTTCTTGAACATCGCGTGCGTGTATGACGAGGTGGCTAAGGCATTCAAAAACAAGTCACCCCTAGCAGTCATCTCTACCGACTTTCACTCCGCCCATGACAACATTCTTGGCAACCCAGCAGCGCTCAATCGGCCTGCTCCATCCCTTTGTAGGATGGCTTCACCTGCTTGACTAGGATGCTGATGCTACCATCAAATTCGATGGAATTTTGACACACCCTTTCAGAATGCGCAGAGCGATTCGGCAGGGTTATGCATGCAGTGAGGCCCTTCTCTCCATCTTCACTGGTCTCCCCACCTGGATTCTGATAAGGGAAACGTCCTCGCATTCACTGATCATTGTCTCCTGCTGATCCGTAAATATGAGAGTTCGAGAAAGTCAAGACCAACTTTAACAATTTCCAGGGTGCTTCAGGAATAAGCGTAAATATCCCTAAAAGTAAGGGACTGCGGTGCGGCTCCTGGAGAGCCCGTGCTGACTCTCCACTGGGTATCTCGTGATCCACATTTTCCACCACGGTGCTGATCTTCGAAATATCATTAGGCTATAGAAAATTGGTCCAGAAAAATCACCTACAGGACATCCATGAGAGAGCGATCTCCAGGTGGTCCCCACACATCTGTGGCTTCTGGTCGGGTGAGCGAGAGCGGCAAACTTGCTTGTGCTGGCGGCCGTGCTCCACCATATACACGGCTACCTTCCCGGCGGCGCTACCCTCACCAATTTTCAGGTCAGGCATGTCGCATGTCTCCCGGCTGCTCTTCCGGCACGGCACGTCCTGTGTCCGTCGGTAACGTGAGGCTATTCGACATCAAGATCCAACTCCAGCTCGCCTGCTTCAGGGGGTTCAGGCTTCCCGCAGAGCTGATGGAAATAACGCCTACTTGTCTTCCGGTTTCTGAATGCTGTCCCATCGCTATCGGCTGCTGGAACTGTGGGAGCAGGCTTCCTTCATTCTGGGATTGAACTACCGGGGGCCATGGGGCGGACATTGCTCTGAGGCTATCTGTGCACGTCCTGCCTCATCCGTGGTACCCGGCGTTGAGTCAACCTGTCTGCATCGCCGGAAGCTCCAGCGATCTGTCGCTGGCCAACCGCTACTGGTTCTACAGCGCTGTCTGCCCTCTCAACCGAGAGGCGTTCTCCGTCATTGGGGCCTGCTGGAACCACAGTCCTGGATCTTAGCTGTGGGTCTCGAGGACCACGAAATCACCAACAACTCTTCTATGAAACACGCGGTTTACGTGTACTTTATGAACCGCGAAATGTGAGGGGTCGCTGGAGATCGGTTTCAGAGTTGCAATGTACCTATATTTACACATTGTATATAACTTTTAAAAAGTAATTTACTATATATACCAATATTGTAAAAACGTATTTATTTTATATTTTATATACAGATTATCAATTTTGATATATATTATTTATATTCTGCTACTCTGGAAACTTCTCCCATTGCTTATCTTGTATCTTATAAATGTTGATTTTGTTTATAATAATATAGATATATAAATTTATAATAAATATGTCATAATTTGTATATAATTAAATGCAACCCCGACCCACTATGTATGTACCATGTATGATTTTCAAAGACTTAATAAAGAACAAGGTAACTGGAGGAAAGAAAGTAACAAAAGATATAGGAAGTAAGACTAAAGCGGGCACGACTATTTTGGCACCCCTGTGTCAACATTGCAGGGGCAGAGACCGGTCGTCTCTAGTGACCGCAGAAGTTATATTAGACAAGAAGCACTCGACACTTCCTGGAAAAACAGGATGTATTCGGTGACCAGAAGTTATAAATATTAAGCTAACGCCCAACATTTCCGGCAAAGATAGGACGTATTTGATAACACGGAAGTAAATAAAGTCAAAATGGCACTCGACACTTCCTATCAAAGCAGATCATATCTTTCACCAAAGGAAACCGCCGGCCTATCAGAAGATAGCGCCTTAAGTAGGTCAACCAATAGGGAAAGATCATGTGAGATCTCTCAACCAATCAGAGAGAAACTGACTCGTGGTGTTAAATCGAAAGACAAGAATAGTTAGTTACGCTTGGGCTCCCAAGGAGGTGACATCGGCTCTAGATCTCTCCCCTTCTGCTCATCCCACAGCTAAGTACCATCACCGCCATGTGATCAGCTAATTAATAAGTCAAATCGCTCAGCTCTTATCAAACTTTCTTTCCTCCAACCCGTTGCCTTTATTTTCAAACTCAATCACGTGTCCTGATTATTCCTAACTGTATGCTGCAACTTCCACTCAAACGACTGCGTTTCAATCAATCCTCACCATTCAAATCAAACAACAAGAAACCCCGCAACGATATTGCCACAGAACGGTTAAGTCGACAGGATTCTACAACAGTGTCATACGACAAATATTAGTGATATAACAACTATTGCATCATCATATTACACAAAGTCGACAGGATAAAGATTATAGAGCTTAATCAGGATGAAGATGGAAATTAACCCAGGCGCCAGCACAACGAAAGGCAATGACAAACCAAGAGAGAACAAACTGGCAACGAGCGGAAAGAAACTGACAACGAACGAAGCGACAAGACATACCCTGGCGACGGTAATTTTAGAACTGACCGCCGCGCTACAAGGGGCGAGATCCCCGCAACTGAAAGCGGTCTTCCGGAGCGCCACCCTCGGGACAACCGACACCCGCACCGCCGGTACGTGTCCGAACAACCTGACGTCCACCGAGGAATCGCCATCCGCCATGCCGTACCAGTACACACGGAAGCAACCCACGCGACACGGACCCAGTGTACCGACAACGCGATCCACTCGAATGGAAGCAGTACAAATGACTAGATTTCCCTTTCAATCGCGCGGACAGTTCAAAAGGTCCCGATCCGGTTCAACAGATATTCCAAGCCAGCCACACCAAGCCGAAGACGCCACAATGGAGACTTTTCGAGACTAAGGTAGGCAATCCACCCAATGACACCATCAAATTAACTTTGGACTTGTATCTGACCCAGGACCTACCATGTACCTTTCTCATTGAACCAGACGCAGGTTCGAACATATTGCCGTATCATTTATACAATAGATTAAAAGCACAACTCCCCAATTTAAGTATTAAAAAACCTTCCCTTGATCTATCCCCCCTAAATAGTTTTACGAAAATAATAGGACATTTAACTTTCCCTCTGACAATAGGTCAAATAACCCGTAGAGAGAACTTCCACGTGGTAAATGCATCCTTGCCATTTGGAATTCTTACCTTAGAAACCCTTTATCAATATAAATTAAAACTAAATTATAATCGCGGCACTATTTTCCAACTTGGCGTCCCATTGTCTAATACTATCTACCACTTTAAACATGTGTCAAATGAATGCAAGCACGGGCTAGGCCAAAACCTGTCCCAAAGGACTCGCACAGCACCCAAAGCTTTCACACATGGAAACCCTTGCCTGCATTCATTGCCCAAACCCCAAATATTTACATGCCACCATTCTAATCTCACACCACACAACTTTTCGCTCAACCCAATTACCAATACTTTATGCCCACCACATATAAAGCCACCACGACTTCAATCTACAACTCCAATAATGCCCAAACAAGTGTCAGTACACCAACACAGCTCACCCACTTACCACACAAAATCCATACACGCACCCATACGTCACCACGCGACAAACACGCACAACCCGCACAACAAACGCAACACGCACGCCAAAAGACAACAACAACAAACAAGCGCATGCACAACCGTTAAGGATAATACAATCATCCCGTCTACACAAAACATAGAAAAAATTCACGCCACCAAACAACCACACAATCGAAAAACCTTGCGATCTTTCCTAAAAGCTGTGAACGCCTATAAAGAGTTCATTCCGGACCACGCCCGCTTGCGGACGCCACTTGTCAACCTTCTAAAAAGAGATGTCATGTGGGTCTGGGATGACAAATGCCAGAAAGCGTTCACTAACCTGAAAGAAAACCTTACCACACACCCCACATTACACCTTTACCAGGAAGGTCTGCCATGCCAGGTGTACTGTAATACCTCAACATTCAGCATTACAGGCGTTCTTAAACAAGTCTACCCTGATGGGAAGACATACACCGTTCAACATTTCAGCCGATCTCTACGTAGTCACGAGCGAAATTATTCAGACTTGGAACTACAATGCCTAGCCATTGTGGAAAGTGTGGATAACTTCCGCACCTATCTAATGGACAGAAAGTTTACGATACTTTCTGACCATCCCGCATTGCAGTGGTTGAAAGAGATCAAAGCTCCGTCAGGCAGATTGTTTCGATGGAGGTTAAGATTGTCAAGATACGAATATGAGGTCCGTAGCATAAATGGAGTACAACAATATGAAACGGGCGTTGTAACTCGTATCCCATTTTGTGGCTTTCTAGATGCGCCACTCATAAAGAGCCAACAATCTTCTCCACCGGGAAAATCCCGCGTGACTATGGATCCCAATAAACTGCGCACCGTCTCCCGAAAAGGAGTACTTAAAACTATAGTCCCAAATTCATTTACAACCAGACTTCTTAAGTCCGTACACACACAACACCACCATCCAAACATCTCCAAGATGACGAGACTCATCTCAGCACAATATTATTGGCAGAACATGACACAGGACATCGCAAAACAGGTAAAAACCTGCCCCACCTGCCGATTCGCTAGAAGAATCGATGAATACAAACAACCTGCACGTAAAAATACCGACACAGGTACCCAAACAAAACAAAATTCGTACATAAAGCACAACATACACACAACACAAACAATGCCAAAATTACCACATCCACGTCAGAGAAAAGATCACACATCTCAACCTAAACCAATTACCGCCGACATATCTCTAATAAAACCATTGACGATCAAGCAGGAGAACTGTAAACCTGACAACCAATCCAATCATATCACACCACTCCCTAAAGATATCAAACAGGAAAACTGCGAACCTACCAATCATTCAAATTCTACAATTCATAAGGTTCAAGTAAATATTTCAGAGTCCCCAGTTACAAAAATGTGGACGAACATGGGACAATATCCTATCTTTCATCTGATTTTTATCCTTTGTTTATTACTTCTGCCATACAACTGTATTCCAATTTTATTTATTAAGTACTTGTTTATCTATGCTATGCCCGATCAGAAAATCTTCGAACTACAAGAGGTAGTTTTTAATTTAGGACAAGCAGTTTTTCATTGTGGACAAGTATTTATAAAACTTCTCATAATTTTAGGAACCATCTTCGCAGAAAATCTAAATAAACTCCGAAGAGTTAACAGTAACTGAAAAGATGACCAAACAATGTCGGAGAAATCACGCTCCAAAAACAAGATCTGAGCCGCACCAAAAATAAATAGACGGGAGGAAACGAGAATTTGAGACACCACGACGGAAGTGTAGTCCGCAGCGGATAACTTCGGCCTCTGTAAACAAAGCGAAGCGCCCTCGTCCGATCTCCAATTTCATTCCCTCTCTTTTGCCCGACACACCCCACTTCCGTATCTCTAATTACAATGAGAAGACCCCCTATTGAGGTCGACTGGGAACCTCACTATGCCACCGGTTTTGATTCCAGTTCGAGTCTACATATCGATTTTTACCAACCAATTACACATCCACGAAACAACACCTAGAACTAACTCACACAACTCTTACACAACCGACTTCTAACATTTTTCACAACACACACACAAAGACAAAAAATTACACATAAAGGTTATATAGATTTCCATGTCTCCTGTACACAGCATAAAACGCACTTGAGGGCTAGAATCACGTTTTTCACCTAAGTGTCACTACAGATGAGACAAAAAATTTATAGGGCATAATTGAGCAAGTAAAACATTTATAGGGCAAAATGGAACAATCAATACATTTAGATCAGGACATGTAGATACCAAAGGGTTCCAACCAATACATCTTATTTTTCATATCAATCATTTTTATTATTTTCTCTCAATTAAAAGTTAAATATTTAATCAATTTATCAAATTATTCAACTTATTACCACTTTTTGTACTCGCTTGTTCGGCGGTACATATACTAAATTTGGAACGATACAGAGAAGATTAGCATGGCCCCTGCGCAAGGATGACACGCAAAATCTTGAAGCGTTCCATATTTTTTTATTTCCGTTGTCTCACTGCTTTGTTCTTATGCATACCTCTGGTGAATCCTGTATAGGGTCAGTGACCCTAAATAAAGGCTTTTTTGTTGTTGTTGTACCACTTTTTATCATTAATTATCATTTTTTTTTTCCAATTAGTTTATATTATCATTTTTATTTATCAATTATCATTCTATTTACCACTTGACTTATATTGTCACAACTCAATTATCAACGAAAACACTGGTTTTCGATTAAACTAAAAACATTAAATCACCCTTTGTTGTTGAAACCTTTTATTTTTCATTTTTTTTTTTCTCAAGCACTCACCTTTGATTTCGCTCAACTTTTATTTTTATTTTTATTTTGATTTCTCACAAGCCCTAATAAAACTCCCTCGGTCTCCATTCCCAATTCCGAGCTAGAACATAATTAGGCATTTTTTCTTTTTTTTTTCACCACGCACCAAGCATTCACTTTAATTCCGTTCAACTCTTATTTTTATTTTTATTTTGATTTCTCAAAAGACCTAATGAAAACCCCTTCGATTTCATTCCCAATCTCAAGTAGGATAGTAATTAGGCAATTCTTTTTTTTTTTTCACCAACGCAACAAAGCATTTTCTTTTTTTTTTTCATACAACAAGGCTTTTTCTTTTTTTTTTTGTGCAACCAAGCCTTCACTTTGATTTCATTCAACTTTTATTTTATCTTATTTTATGTTGATTTCTCAAAAGCCCTAATAGAATTCCTTCGATTTCATTCCCAATTTCGAACTAGAATATGGTTAGGCATTTTTCCTTTTTTTTTTCTCTCACCATTCAACCAAACACATTCAATTTTGATTTCATTTCACTACTCTTATTTTATTTTGTTTTGATTTCAAAGCACCTTATGAAATTTCCTCGATTCCTTTTTCTCAGAATTCGAGCAAAAAAGTAACTAAGCAGTTGTCTTTGTCACCATGCAACAAAATATTTTTCTTTTTCAACCAAACCCATTCAATTTTGATTTCATTCAACTATTTTTATATTATTTTTATTTGATTTCAAAAGCCTTAATAGAACTCCCTCGATATCATTTCTTATCTCGAGTAGAATTCGTTTAGGCGCATTTTTTTTTTTTGCTTTTTGCCCACTATGTACCATAACATTCATTGATTTCTTACAATTAAAAAATTTTTGATTTCTATTAATTATACTCAACCTATATCATCAACCCCATTCTATCTTACTTTTATGTCACCAGCAATGCTTGTATATAGCCCCTCAATACCCACAACTAATTTTCCCACAAAATTATTTTTCATTTTACAGAATTCTCTCAGGCTAACCCCTTCTTGAATTCTTCACATGTAGGGGGCGCATCTGTCATAATTTGTATATAATTAAATGCAACCCCGACCCACTATGTATGTACCATGTATGATTTTCAAAGACTTAATAAAGAACAAGGTAACTGGAGGAAAGAAAGTAACAAAAGATATAGGAAGTAAGACTAAAGCGGGCACGACTATTTTGGCACCCCTGTGTCAACATTGCAGGGGCAGAGACCGGTCGTCTCTAGTGACCGCAGAAGTTATATTAGACAAGAAGCACTCGACACTTCCTGGAAAAACAGGATGTATTCGGTGACCAGAAGTTATAAATATTAAGCTAACGCCCAACATTTCCGGCAAAGATAGGACGTATTTGATAACACGGAAGTAAATAAAGTCAAAATGGCACTCGACACTTCCTATCAAAGCAGATCATATCTTTCACCAAAGGAAACCGCCGGCCTATCAGAAGATAGCGCCTTAAGTAGGTCAACCAATAGGGAAAGATCATGTGAGATCTCTCAACCAATCAGAGAGAAACTGACTCGTGGTGTTAAATCGAAAGACAAGAATAGTTAGTTACGCTTGGGCTCCCAAGGAGGTGACATCGGCTCTAGATCTCTCCCCTTCTGCTCATCCCACAGCTAAGTACCATCACCGCCATGTGATCAGCTAATTAATAAGTCAAATCGCTCAGCTCTTATCAAACTTTCTTTCCTCCAACCCGTTGCCTTTATTTTCAAACTCAATCACGTGTCCTGATTATTCCTAACTGTATGCTGCAACTTCCACTCAAACGACTGCGTTTCAATCAATCCTCACCATTCAAATCAAACAACAAGAAACCCCGCAACGATATTGCCACAGAACGGTTAAGTCGACAGGATTCTACAACAGTGTCATACGACAAATATTAGTGATATAACAACTATTGCATCATCATATTACAAATATCTACCCAGCATCTCCACCAAATGTCACGTAGAAAATTAGGAAAAACAAACTTCAGAATGACAAGGCAATATTATCATTGTAATTTGATCATTGTTGTTACTTAATGTGCCAATTAGGCACTTGAATGACAAGAGATCAATACAAGTTATTAATTGTCATTCTCTTTCCGCCAGCGGCGCGCGAACTCACAGTTGAAGTTTTGAGAAGTTAGGAATGTAAAAATATGTGAAATCAATATGCCATAATAGCAGAGCACCATGTAGGATTAAAAAAATCGACTGATATCAGTCAGGTTGAAATTAATTAAGAAATGGCGGACTTATTGGAGATGAAAAAGATGTTGAAATTTTTTTTTCAAATAAAAAAGTGCGACACGCGGAAATAAAAAGTCTTCCGTGGTAATAATTTAAAAAAATTGTATAGTGGGCTGGGCTGATGGAAGATTACAACAAGGAAGCTGACCAAATTGGCTTTAGAAACATAAGGATAAAAAAGGGAAGTATGATGAACGGGATAATTTAACCCATTAGCTATGCTCCCAAGGGTTGC
The DNA here is from genome assembly GCA_030710605.1 of Cordylochernes scorpioides. Taxonomy (NCBI): domain Eukaryota; kingdom Metazoa; phylum Arthropoda; class Arachnida; order Pseudoscorpiones; family Chernetidae; genus Cordylochernes; species Cordylochernes scorpioides. The sequence continues at coordinate 69,658,993 of CP092886.1, forward strand.
CGCTATTGCGCCAAAACAGAATTCACGACCACCAAAGTAGAGTGGCCATAGAAATGAAGAGAATCAGACAGCAGCAAGCCCGGGGCAATGCGAGGTCGGCTGCGACCGCTGCTGCTTCATCAAATGGAGAAAGGATGTCTATCCAATTTTATCAAGGCACCGCAGCAGATGAAAACAAATCTTCAGCATACCATTTAACTAAGATGCAGACCAGGTTGAACTATTGTCCTAATTAATAATCTCCTTAGATATATAACAAAAGGTTAGAGAGAGAGAGAGAGCGATTGAGAAGGCAGAGCACTTGGTAGAGAAAGGTGGCATACAGGAAAGGGGCAAGTTCGTAACTGTGGACCTACCCAACTATATTCTATATACAGTTACGAGCGTCATTCCTCATCTCCTAATCAACTCTGTCACCGTTTGCTTTTTTTTTTGGAATGGCGCCCTCCTATTGGTTGGCTACGATCACGCCACTTTTGCCCCCCCCCCCCCCCCCCCCACCATGCCTCCCCCACTCGCTTTTTCCGTTTTTGTAACTATTGTGTTGGAGCGGGTCGCTCCTTAAATAAATGCATATATTAATTAATAACTAAATGGAATCCTCTCTTTCTTTTTCTCAGTATGAGACGCCTACGGAAGCCAACAGTACATAGACAGATAAAGCACATAGGCTATAGTTATTAACTAACATATGCATTTATTTAAGGCGCCAATCTATAATTGTAACAAATAGTATTTGAATCAAAACATTCAATCGGGTAAAACACGGGCGTTGCCCGGGTCATTCGGCTAGTAAAGAATATAATAAAGGACATAAATTCCCCGTGAGCGCCAATTCTTTCGCTGTAGACGAACACCAATCAAGCTGAGCTCTCGGAGGAATATCTTTAACTTGAAGCTATGAATGATAGCAGGATACTGAGTAGCTATTAGCTTGCGAGAATATATAAAACTAGGTACTATATAAGAAATATGCAAAAATTGACAAATTTTTATAAATTTCGATGTGTTATTAGTATTATCATTATTTAGTTAATATTGGGTTGCAAAGAAATTTCTTTCGGTTTTATTCGACAAAAAAAAAAAAACATTAATTATAACAATTAATTAATCAATTATGTATTCTCCGCTATTATTTACGACCTCCTCCCAACTTTCGACTAGTTTTTTGATGCCGTTCCGCCAAAAATCGCCCGGTCTGGTGTCGAAGAAGTTGTTGAGCCAGGTTTTGAGGTCCTCTTCATCATCGAAGGTAGTGCCTCTCATATGGTTTAACAAGGAACGGAAAAGGTGGTAATCGGTTGGTGCAAGGTCCGGAGAGTACGGCGGGTGCTGTAGAACTTCCCATTCGAGCTCTTGAAGGGGGCTTTGACGACTTGTGCAACATGCGGCTTAGCGTTGTCGTGAAAGAGAATGATTTGACCTTGTCGATCGGATCTTTTCTGTTGAATAGCCTCATTCACGCGATGCAATTGGGCAATGTAGAGGTCCTTGTTGACCGTGGCATTCCTTTCGAGCATCTCCCAGTACAGCACACCTTTGCAGTCCCAAAAAACGCAGATAATAGCCTTTTGTGGGTGAAGATCTTGCCTTATTCTTGGCTTCGGCGTATCTCCTGGAGCCACTCACTCTTTTCTTTGCTTCATATTCACGTATAGACACCCTCTTTCATCTCCCGTAACGATTCGGTATAAAAATCGTTGCTTATGGCCCCGTGTTTATTGATGACGTGCGAGATATTGAGCAGCGATTTGAAGGCGATTTTCTTTGTTGGTTTTATTAAGCTCGTGAGGCACCCTAGCTTCGAGTTTTTGAGAAAATTCTATTGATTGAAGATGGTTGGAGATGGTCACAGCACTATATTTCATTTTTTCGGCCAACTCACAGGTTGTTTGGCGACCATCTTCCTTCAAAAGGGTCTTTAGATGTTCCTCATCGAATTCTAATGGTCGTTCGCTTCGAGGCGTGTCTTCAAGGTCCAAGTCGCCGTTTTTGAACTTTGAAAACCATTTTTGTGCTGCTCGCTCCCCTATAACACCTTTTCCATACACCCGCATATGTCCCGAGCTGCTTCGGCAGCTTTTTGACCTAGATGAAAAGCGAAGAAAAGCAGGTGTCGAAAATGTTGATTTTTGCCTCCTGGATATTCAATTTTCAAGCCTGGAAAAAGAACAAAAAATTACGTTTTTCAAAAAACAAATAATACAGGTTTGTAGAGAAGAACAAGTACTATTTAAAGAATATAAACACTTTACCATATAACAACAAAAACCGTTATGAAACAAAGGGTTACAAAAACCGAACGAAATTTCTTTACAGCCCAATACATATATAGATGAAAATTTCCGGTAACTATATGGAGATTATCTTACTTTCTATGGCTATTATTATAGGTTAAATTATATATAATAGCTATAACAGGGAATGCTATTTAGCCAAAAAATCTGCTAAGGCAAGCCTCACAACCTTTAAGGAAACGAACACTGACGTAGACCGCAATATTTATGTCTCAAATAGGAAAAGATACACGACCTTAATAAACTTCAACAAGAAAAAATATCTTCAGGAAAAACAAGAACTTCTTAAAAATGCCGTGACTCCGCAAACTTTTGGAAAACTATAGCTACCTTGAAAGACAAAGCTATATACAAGGAAATATAATAATTTTAGAGTGGCAGTGCTTTTACAACAAACTGCTCTCTGCTGAAACGACGATAGGAAGCGACCTATCTACTCTCTCACCAATTGATCCTGAACTCTACTGTGAAATCTCCATAACAGAAATAACAAGAGAAATCTCCAGTCTGGCAAATGAAAAAGCTTGTGGCGCTGACGAAATTCCGAATGAAGCATTAAAGACCCTACCTTTCGAACACCTTGTTACTCTAAAAAATATATTCAATAGAATCATTAATTCTGGTTCATATCCCTTAATATGGTCTAAATCTATCATCCATCCTATTTTTAAAAGCGGTGACCGGGATAATCCATCAAACTACCGCGGAATTGCCCTTATTAGTAATCTGTCAAAACTTTTAACATCAATACTAAAATCGCGATTACGCAACTGGATTGAAGGCAGATCAATTATTCCAGAAAACCAGGCCGGATTCAAAAAAAGGCTACTCCTGTCAAGATCACATATTCACACGGTTGTCCTTGATACAGCTGACTCTCAGACGTAAAAGAAGAAAACTTTATGCTTTTTTTGTGGACCTAAAAAAAGGCTTTGGACACTGTTCCCCACTCACTTCTGTGTTCAAAATTGGGTGAATTAGGTCTGGATTTCAGCTTTGTTAACCTTATTAGGAACTACTTCGAACAAATGACAACGACGGTGAGATGGAATGGACTATTTACTGAACCCATCAAAATCCGATCGGGAGTGTTACAAGGAGAACCCTTATCACCCTATCTATTTATACTCTTTGTATAACTGATTTAATCAACATTTTTAATGACTCTACTCTACCAGGCATATACCTCCCTAATTTTGGAACGGTCCACCTTTTGATGTATGCCGACGACATAATTCTCATAGGAGAATCAAAAATCAATCTACAAATAAAAACAACATGTTGAAAAAATACTTCGAAACAAATCATCTAACCCTGAACGAATCAAAATCCAAGATAATGGTTTTCCGAAATGGTGGCCGCCCTGCAAAATCGAACAAATGGTTCTGGGGAGACCAACTGTTGACAGTGACATCGAAATATCTCTATCTTGGCTATCCCCTCACAACAACAATCTCGTTTAGTCAAGTGGCTTCATACTTTAAAGGCAAAGCGCTTGCAGCTACCGGCGAAGTATGGAAAATTATGGAGAAAAGTGGTTGAATTCATTTGGTTCATCAATGAAACTATTAGACTCGATTATCCTGTCAACTCTGCTGTATTCTGCTCCAATTTGGGCAAACGAAAAGTACAAAATCTTGGACCAAATTCAGAATAACTATCTCCGACGACTATTGAACTTGCCGAGTAACACATCAGGCTACATTATACGCATGGAAACCGGACGCTTCTCACTAGGAGTCACAGCAACCAAACTAATTATAAAGTTCTGGTTAAGAATATTAAAAATGGAAAAATCCAGATTGCCCGCAATCTGTCTAGCCCAATTATGGGAAACGTCCACTCTAACGAATACATTTATAGGTTTTACAGAAAATTTAATGAATATCCTAAACTCAACTGGATTCATGTGGTTAAAGAATTGTTCAGACCCCAATATTCTACAGAAAGCAATACCTCAAATTATCAGAATCACTATAGAACAGTCTATCCAAACCGATCAATCAAGAATAACCAATTCGAAGCTGCACACACACTACAAATATTTACATAAAACATTCGCAGCAGAGAACTATCTACTAAGTGAACTCCCACTGCCGACTAAACGCCTCATTGCGCAATTGAGAATTCTATTTGTTTTATATCGAGAAGACCATATAAAATATCTAAGGACAGAAGACTTGTATTGCCAACTATGCAAAAATAGAACCGAAAATGAATTTTTTAGAACATTATATATTTGAATGCATGCCTCTTGACACGGAAAGAAAAATACTCTTTTCTAAGATAGGCCATACACACCTCACATTATATTCTTTATTATCCAACTTTATAGACAATAGTTCAGTAGCTTTTCTTCTATATAACTTCCATAAAAATGCTGTAAAAAAGAAAGACTTAACCGAACAGCCAAACATACCAAAATTTTCTGTTTGATGAGAAGGACAGAGCCAATATCCAATTATTTGTTTAGGCAGGTACGATAAGTTAACCCCTCACAATGATAAAACGGTGTTTACCTTACAACCCTGAACACTCGGATTTTCCTGGAAAATCTCTTAAAGATTTCTTGAAAAAGCCATGGTCCACTTGTACTGTGTGAGCACACACAGAAGAGCTTAAATTGACTTGTTCCATATGTAAATACCTGTTTTCTTTCTTCTTTTCGCTCTCCACTTCTCCCATCCATATTTCCATTTTTTTTTTATTTTTTTTTCTTTCTTATAATCTGTATATATTTACCATATGTATATAATCTTTCTCCATTTTTTATTTCCCACTTTCATAGGTTTCTCCGTCTTGTAACCCCAAGGAGAATCCTCTGTAAGACCCGTGTGTCTTAATAAAGGCTTTTGTGTGTGTGTATATATATAATAGCTCATTTTAGCTCTTGGGATTTCAATATGTCTATTAATTGAGGAAGTATCTTGGTGGATTCTAAGGCCTCTCTCGGCCGTGCGCCCACGCGGCACACGAGCTCCGCGATTTTCGGTGCTGAAGATGGGGATAAGTAACCCCTACGTGATGGTGATGTTTCCATAAAGGATGAAGTATAAAATGTCGATTTATCGACGAAAAATCAACCAGAATTCATTTAATCTACAAATAATGGATGAAAATGTAAATTCAACCGTATTTAGCGGCGACGATGCATATCAGGTCGCGGAAAAAAAAAAAAAAAAACAAGAATTGAGCGGATCGTGTTGAGGCCGCGGAAAATAATGGGAATTCTAAGCCTTCCATCCCAATAACCCGGCAAAAGAGGAAAGGGTCTGACCCAAAAGGGCAGCATGCCAAGATCGTGAAGTCGGACGCTTGCAGTCCAAAGTCAACTAGACAGTCACGAAGGACCACAAAGGATTCAGTGGCCTTCGTCAAGAGCACCAGAGAGCAGCAAACGCTGAATGTTGCACGTGTAAGCCTGTTGAGGATATGCCTTTTTTAAAATATCAACACCTGGCCTTTTTAAAAATATTTTTATTGTTTTTTCACAAGAAAAGCGTATTTACGCAAACTTGGCCTTAAATACCCATTTCTTGATATCTCAGGAAGCCTCTGGGACCAAATTTGGTCGTAGAGGTACAGTGTCCACCACGCTGACGAGGGTCAACAGCCCGAAACGCGTTCGTGGTTGACTTTATCAAGAAATTGGGTTGGCAAAATATCACGGAACAAGTTAAATAAACGTTTAGTTTTTTTCCACTAGAGGGCGCTCTGCCATCTAGAAATGCTCATGTGAGCCTGGTCAGGATACGCCATTTTTATTTTTAATATCAACACCTGACCTTTTTATATTTTAAAATATATTTTTAAAATTGTTTTTCATATATATATATCAATATATATAAAAATGAATGTATGTGTGTGTGTGTGTCTGTCTGTCCTTTATGCCTGACCAAACCACTCATTGGAACGCCCTGAAACTTTGGGAAGTTATTTAGTATAGTACTGGGAAGATTTCTAGTAAATAAAATTTTTGAAATAACTTTTCGCCTAAAAATAATAAAGATAAATATTCTAATTTATCTGTTATAATTCAACAATCTGCTCTTAATATTATCATGATGATACGATGATTTTGTAATGTAGAAAATTAGGAAAGACAAAATTCAGGATGACACGGCAATTTATTTGAGACAAGAATAATGATACAATTCCAAGGCAAGATACTATTCATTTAACTTCCAATTACCGAGGGAACCAATTAATATTGATTTTATTCAACTTATCGAGTATTTTTCAAGGGACCGGGAAAAAATGTTCACTTTATCGAGAGATTCGTTAGACAAACCTTTACTCGGGTAAAACCCGGGCGAAGCCGGGTACATCCGCTAGTTATAAATAGAAAAGAGATTTTCTGCTTGAATTTAGATCATGTTGAGGATTATGGTATGGAAATGCAGTCGTGGTTGAAATTCTTGAAAGAATAATAATAAAAAATAGTTTTGATCAGTTATTTGAGTTAAAGGAATATATATATAAAAAAAACAATTTGATAAAAGTAATGACTGGATTAAGGCGAGTAGAATAAGGAAAACAAAAATATTATTTACATAATGTACAAAAGTTTTGAGCCGGCCATCGGGTTAAGAGAAAATATCTTTATTTACGGGGCTGCTAACCAAAATAAATGATTTTTGAGCCCCAATTGCCGCGTAAAGCGGAATATATAAACCACTATGACCAGGCTGGAGAGGCTAGGGACAGGATCTCCGTCAGGGAAGAGGCAGGTTAGGCCGGATTGGGTCCGAGGAGGTCAGGAAGAAGGCGGGAGGACTAGAACTTTGCAGCTCTAGCTCTGGCAGATGGCAAGACATTGATCTTGCCTCGTGGTCGGCAGAGAGGCCCTTGGCTGAGCAGTTGGCGCACATGGCCGTGCGCGAGTTGGCAAGAGTTGGACAGCTTCGGCCTTGGTGGTCACCAGAAGCGCAGTGGAAGCAGGTGACCGTAGCCTTGGTGCACCTATCGGCGTTGTGGCCGTAGCCACAGCAGCGGTAGCAATGACCTTGTAGGAAGCCAAGTCCAGCTCAATAAAGGCCGTGCAGGTGCCATTTCTGGTCGGAGATCTGTGTGCCACTCAGACAGACTTGTCTCCAGGAAGCTGGCTGAGGTCATCGGTGGAAAGGAAGGCCTTGACAATGTCCTCATCCGCGGTTTCCGCCTCCACGTTGAAAAGGCAGATTCTTGGGAGGAATTGCCTCAGTTCCCGGACTTTCAGGCCTTGGAGCTTGTTGTCCAGGCAGAGCTGACGGCAGGAATGACCTCTGGAGTGTTGGAGTGCAGCACCAGTTTCCCCCTGGTGCGCAGAGACGCCCAGATGCCTTGGGGCAGAGTGTGGGCAGCGCGGACAGCTTTGAGGATGTCCCGTGGGTCAGCCTGCGGGTTATCTGCAATAACCACGAGGTGGGCCGCAGATTTCTCCCCATTGAGGGTGCATTTGGCAACGGCAGGCTTGGGGGCGCGGGAAGATGCAGGCTTGGCTGGAACCAGTGGTTTGCTCCTCTTAGCGGGCGGGTTCGACGCTTCTGGCTGCTTCCTCTTGGCTAGAGCAGGATTTGGCTTCTTGGGAGCAGGTGCTGCCACAGGGACAGCAGCTGAAGCGGGGGTGGCAGGCTTGATGAGCTCGGTCTGAGCGCTAGAGTCCTTGCAGGTGAGAGCAGGGCTAGTTTGAGTGGTTTGGCAGGTTTTCTTGGGCATCCATGATTTCATCCAGCTCCATGAAGTCATTCACGGTGCCCGCGAGGTTCTTCACGTCCCTAGCTAGGCACTTGATTATTTCTGTTCGCTGCTCAATGAAGCGAACAAGGTCCAGGTGAAGAGCTGCTAGGGAGGGCTGGCCGAGGGATTGCAGGATTTGGTAGTGGCGGGAGATGACCATGTTGTCTTCTTCAACAAGAGCCGCGATGTCAACCGAGAGTTGAGAGGGCTTGTTGGCTTTTTTCTTCTTCTTCTTGCAGGAATCCATGGCGGGAGAGCGTCGGCCATCGGCCATAAACAACAACGAGTTTTTATATGCAAAGCGTGACCTCTGGCGGTCGATTTAACAGAATATTTGAATCTATGATATACAATTTTAAATAAAATAATATTTTTATATAACATACTAGACGAATGACCCGGGCAACGCCCGGGTTTACCCGATTAAATGTTCTATTCAAACACTACACAAAACTGTGCGCGCGCACAGGGAAGTCACGTGCTCGCCGGCAGCCAACGGTCGGTGGGAACTTGGACTGTCCAACCGGCCGGCAGCCGGACGATTACATTTTCTAGACGGGGGGGGCAGGGAAGTCACGTGCTCGCCAGCAGCCAACGGGCGCGCGCCGCCGTCAGATCGCCCGCGTTCTAGAGGGCGCTGCTCGTGAGCTAAGTAGAATAATTTGAATATATAGTTTTAATAATTGATTTATATATTTTTTAAAATAGCCTATCGTCATCCCCGTTATTTTTACCTATGTATGGAAATTTTGGTTTGAATTAGTGAACTACTGCGAATTTGTATACCGTGCATACAGACCAACAGACAAACATTCATTTTTATATATATAGATATATATTGTTGCACCAAGTTGCAGCTTTGCAGGGTCGTCGACCATGGTTTCTTCTTTCTTGGTGTTATACACGTTTCCCGAGCGGGTTTCCATATTCAAAGCAAATAAATAAAAGTAAATAAAAATAAATTACCTTTCAACGTTATTGTGTTTATTTATTCGTGGTCTTCCTCGTAGGTCGTGATCCTCCGTCTTCGTGTAGGTCCTCTCTCGCTCCAATAACCATTCAAGATATGTACAATAAATATTACAAAAGGAATGAAACTATAAAAAGGAATGATGATAATCTAAATATTATGTTTTAAATGAATATTAAATATCATAGAATATTTTGAATAAATGTAAGGCGCATTAAAATTGATGTAACACTTCCCCCTCTCTAGAGGTTTTCACGTCCTCGTGAATGACCTCATCCATTCTCTCATAATAAGGCTTGATTCTTGAAACATGTTTTTCGCAATTGATCGCTTGCTTCCATTAAGGTTTTCTTAACACTTTCGATAAACTTATCCTCTTCGTCTGTTATTTGATTTAAAAATAGCCTTTCAAAATCCTCATCCCAATCAGTTTCTGGTAAGGGTCCCCTAGATAAGCCATCGGCGTCCAGATGCTTCTTTCCTGATTTATGTATTATATCGAAGTCATATTATTGAATTTCCAATGCCCATCTTGCCAATCGACCTGTTGGATCCTTCAAGTTTTTGAGCCAGCATAAGGCGTGATGGTCGGTTACTATTTTAAAGTGTCTTCCATAAAGGTAGGGCCGTAATTTTGACATTGACCAGACAACGGCCAGACATTCTTTTTCAGTGGTTGAATAATTTTGCTCCGCTTTACTTAGGGTACGACTCAAATATGAGATCACCTTCTCATCACCATCGATGTCTTGGACAAGTGTTGCACCTATGCCGATGTTGGACGCATCAGTATGAATATAAGTAGGCGCATTTGGAATGAAGTGACCTAAAATTGGTGGACTTAATAGTGCTGTTTTTAGGGTTTGAAACGCTTCCTCTTGCCTTTCTGTCCAGATAAACGATACACTTTTTTTTTTAAAGGGTTGGTCAAAGGGTCAGCAATTTTTTAGAAATCTTTGAAAAATTTTCTATAAAAAAATACGAGCACATTCCCAAAAAGGATTGTACTTCTTTGACCTTTGTGGGCCGAGGAAAATTTCTGACAGCTTTGATGTTGTGTTCCGCGGGTTTTATACCATGTTTGCTCGTTATATAGCCGAGAATCTCCAATTCTTCAAAAGCAAATCGGCATTTTTTGTCGTTTAATCTTAAATTAGATTCACGAAAACATCTAAAAACAGCTTCGAGTCTTTGAGGTGCGTTGGAAAATCCGGGCTATATATGATAACATCATCCAGATAACACAAATAAATTTGCCATCTCAGATTTCCAAGCATATTCTCCATATTTCTCTCAAAGGTAGCAGGCGCGTTACAAAGTCCAAAAGGCATCACGTTGAATTCATATAATCCATGCGCTGTAGTGAAAGCTGTTTTCTCTTTTTCTCTTTCTTCGACCTCAACTTGCCATTATCCAGATCTGAGGTCTATTGCTGAGAAGTATGTAGATCCTTGGAGAGTATCCATAACTTCGTCTATTCTAGGGATCGGATAGACATCTTTTACTGTCACATTATTCAGTTTTCTGTAGTCCACACAAAATCTGTATTTACCATCTCGCTTCTTGACCAATATTACTGGAAAAGACCAGGGACTAGAAGATGGCCTAATTATGCCTTCTGTAAGCATCTCATCAATTTGCTCTTCTATAATATCTGGTTCTTTAGCACTTACCCTGTAAGGATTGTGTTTAATTGGCTTCCCGTCTTCTGTGTCTATCCGATGTTTTGCCAAATTGGTTCTCCCTAATCTCGACGAAAACAGATCTCCATACCTTTCTAAAACTTGTTTAACTCCTTCTGTTCCTTTGGTGAAATATTTTCGTTTATTTGGAATCTAGGTTCTTCGTTTTCTTCTACCTCTCTTTCTCGACTCACATTTATTTTCGCTGGACTACTTCCAAAAGCCAATGTTGGGGTTTTCATTATTTTTAACGGTCGAGAATACGGATTAGTTATCCAGATATGTGTTTCCCTATTTATAACATTGATCAAGCTTCTTGCTAGACGAAGTCCATTTGTTTGAAACATTTTGCTGCTCTCCTCGATAATATATTCCCCATCCTCTGTTTCTACCAATGCCTTGATCAATTTAATGGAACATTCCGGTACAATGGAATCCTTGGCACTCTTTATTTTCAACACTTCAAAATTGCGTTCGTCATGATTATTCGTCAAATCTTATTTTATAGTTTCTTGCTTAAAATCTATTTTCGCATTCATTTTCTTAAGGAAATCTCTTCCAAGAATTAATGTCCGTAAATGCGTTTTCAATATCACAAATTTGTGTGATAATGCTTTGTCATCATTTTTTTAAATTTAAAAATATACTTCCTACCATGGCTAATTTTTTTCCATCGGGTCCTGCACAAATTTTTGCGAGTTTACTTATACCATGGCCTGTATCGAGGGCCGTTCTGAGGTCGACCAACTGAGAGGTCAGCGCCTGTATCAACCAAAGCTTCAAAAGTCCCTATCTTGTCCACATTAATTTTTAATTTGTTTTTAGGGTCCAACTTCTTGATTCCATTTATGGTCGACTTGCTTTGATTGACAGATTCAGGCGCAACGTTTAGTTTAAATCTTCCAACACAGAATATCTATTCCGGGTAGGAATATTTGTCTGTGTGCAATGACATACAGCAGCATAAAGCCGGGGTCCTGATTTATCTGATATTCCCATCCATATTTCCAAATTTTTTTTTTCTTATTTTCCATAGGATTATTCAAATAATAATCTGTATATATTTACCATGTGTATATAATCTTTCTCCATTTTTACCCCTTTGTATATTTCCCACTTTCATAGGATTCTCCGTCTTGTAACCCCAGGGAGAATCCTCTGTAAGACCTGTGTGTCTTAATAAAGGCTTTTGTGTGTGTGTGTGATTTATCTGATATTTCATTCATTTGGCATTTCTCTTCCACCTTCTCTTGGGTAGCTGTTGGATCCTCTTCTAGGATTCTTATAAACTTAACCCTACAATAACGGGCCACGTACCCTGGCTTGTTACACTTAAAGCAGATTGGTCTTCCATCTTCCGTCCTATTTTTGCTCACTTCTTAGCTTTTATTGTAGGTGTTTGTCTGAAGGTTTAGTTTCGGCACAAAGTTTGGATTATAAGGACGTCTAGGAGTAGAGGGCTGGGGAAAGTTAGTTGTTTCGATACTGCCTGGGAGTAGGAGGGGAGTCGTTCTTGTAATTATTGGAAACAGGGGCTTGGGGCTTGGAAGTGGTCTGATAGTTTCGTGTGGCAGTCGGCGGCACGTACCTCGATTGTTGTTGGGGTCTAGAATAGCGTGGACCGTTATATAGGTTTCTGGATTTCTCCACACGTTCCCGATACTTCTTTTCAAAAAAATCGATTTTCTTGCACACGACAAGAAGTTCATCGGTCGTTTTAGGAGGGTTCAGGTAGAGCGCGAATGAGTACTCTTTTTTCAGTCCTCCAATAACATGTTCAATTTTTGTTTCTTCTTCCATTGCGGGGTCAACCTTCTGACACAACACTAGGATGTCTTCCGCGAACCTGATTGATGGTTCATTCCAGTGTTGCATTCTGTTGAGCTTCATTCTAAGTTCTTCTTTATTCGCGTCCAGAGAAAAATCCTGAATGAGGCGGATTTTAATATTTTCCCAACTCGTGAAACTAGCTTTGTGCAAATTTAACCAGGTTTTAGCGCTTCCCGTCATGTTCATGGCGGCATAACGGGCGATTATGTAGTCTGCCCAAAGGTAGAGGAAACCAATCTCTTCGAGGGATTGTATCCATGGGCGAGGGTCTTCTGTCCTGTCATATTTCGGAATTTCTATATTGGGGTTCAAAACAACTGGTTCGAAACCAGCATCTCTACCAATTGTTGCACCAAGTTGCAGCTTTGCAGGGTCGTCGACCTTGGTTTCTTCCTTCTTGGTGTTATACACGTTTCCCGAGCGGGTTTCCATATTCAAAGCAAATAAATAAAAGTAAATAAAAATAAATTATCTTTCAACGTTATTGTGTTTATTTATTCGTGATCTTCCTCGTAGGTCGTGATCCGCCGTCTTCGTCTAGGTCCTCTCTCGCTCCAATAACCAATCAAGATATGTACAATAAATATTACAAAAGGAATGAAACTATAAAAAAGGAATGCTGATAATCTAAATATTCTGTTTTAAATAAATATTAAATACCATAGAATATTTTGAATAAATGTAAGGCGCATTAAAATTGATGCAACAATATGTTCTCAAAATATATTTAATAATTCTCTGCTATTTAATTGTTTTATTATCATTTTTTGAAGCATACAGATTGAAAAACTGTTCTATATTTTAAAACGTAATTTAAATTGAAAGAAAGGTCTATATATATTTAAATTTTAAATCAAAATATAGTATTAAAAAAAAACTGGTAGTCAATTTGTTTTTAAATCATCATTTCAGATTTTTTAAATTTGGATATTCACACGAGAATACAGATTGTGGTAGTCCCATGAAATAAAATTTAAAAGGCACTAACTGTTTGTGTATTTTAAGGCATAAAATGTAAACATATATTGAAAGGTACATATATATTTAATACTGTATATGTGAAAGTTAGTAGGACGTATATATAGTGTTATTGTGACTTTTCTACAATGTTAGTCATTAAAACTTCTGCCCACAAAAGGAGGTACACGACAAACACAAAATTTACACATGAAAGGTACGGCATGCTTGGATATACAAATTATTATAATTTTAACCCCAAAAGGCAAAGCAGGTAGGAGTAGAGCCACCTAGTCTGTATAAAGGGGAAGATCCTAAAGCGGATTTCCCTTATAGAAATCTCATTTACATTTTTGTGTCTCGTGAAAAAGCCTTGTAATGCCGCTCGTGCAAAAAGGAAAAACTCATACCAACACGTATTGAAATTTGATCGTAGTAGGAATTGCTGCTTATCCTACCGTGATATTGCTTCTCGGATTGAGCCAGATCCCATAACCTCGTTAAAATAATTAGGAATGAATGGATCAAGAAGAATAAAGAACGTCATGCAGTATTACATTGCAGTATACAACGATCTTCAGTTACTACCGCTATCGGTTACTATCGGACAGTTACGTCACATACTACGAGTTAAAAACATTAGGTCGTTTTAGGGAAATTAGCAAGGACAGTTCGGCAACGTTTGCAGCACAATAGGATATCAGCATTGAGACAATTGCTAAGGCTTCCCTTGACACTGTAACAGAAGCAGAATCGTCTACAGTGGTGCATAGAACGAAGAACATGGACTCGGGAGTGGCGTCGCGTCTCTTTTCTGACAAATATCGGTTCTGCATCCAGCACAATGATGGCCGTGTGTGGAGACGTCGAGAGGAATGACCAATGCCTGTGGCATACCCCATCGTCATCACTGAAGTAATGGTATAGGTGCTATTGGGTACACACCTCGGTCACCTCTAATTTGAATAGCTGGTAATTTGGAAAGCCGCAGTAAACACTAAAACACTCGCGTGGCGCATTACCCTATCTTCGAAACTTTTTTCACACTACCTTTCAACATAACACTGCACGTCTTCATGTTGCCCGTGTTGTCCTGATCTTTCTAGATACAGAAGTTGTTTGTCTGTTGCCTTGTCCAGTATGTTCCCCAGATCACTCGCGAATTGGAAGCACCTGGTCCATGTTTGCTGAGAGGCTGGCACGCCTTCCCCACTCCAATCAGTTCTATAGGTGAACTATGTCATATAGTTGAAGCCTAGTGTACTTCTGTTCCTGCAACTGCCAGCCAAACTCATTTCAACTCAATGTTAAGCCGGATTAGAACTGTTATATTAGCCAAAATGACAACTCTGGATACTGATTTTTGCTTCATTAAAGAATTCTTCATTATTTTGATATTTTTCCTCTGATCATACGCTACGTATTGATTAAATATATTTTCTGCTACTTGCAATATTTTTCGTGGGGTATCAACTTTAATGCCATGACACACATTATGATATGTGTAATATGTATAACGAAATAATAAAATCCAAGAAAAACACCCATCACCGCGTTGTATGAGCATTGGTTAGTGTGTGAATTTCAAAATAAAATATCTTTAAATTCAAATTTATTTGAAAACTAGACGAATGAGCCGGCTTCGCCCGAGAATTCCCCCGAGTGAAATTTCCTTCATACTGAAAGTACATTAATAATAAATAGTAGAAGTTCCATAAAATAGCAATACAGAAGTAACACATACACCACAGGCAAAAAGTGTTTGTGATGGCAAAAATTGTATTATATTAGTGTTTAAATATTTGATTTAATTATTTTTTGCAATCCATTTAGTTATTTCAAAATCAATATAGTTTAAATAGATGGCAGCTTTTCTACCCAATCCCCCGAGGTACTAGCTCCAGCGCATTAATCCTTGAAATTGCCCGAGTTGAGTGAGTGACTGCGATGGATCTTGACTGCGATGCCCATCTTCTTAGTAAGAATAAGAAAAAAATTGGTTTATAAAAAAAATTAATCCAAAATACTGGCATGTAAATATTTTTCTGTAAAAAATGAAAGAGCACATGGAAATTAGGCAAACATATGTGTTTACTAATGACTGCAACTGCATTTTAAACGATTAAAAAAATGATATAAAAGAAAAACAAAGGCCAGAACAAAAATTAATAAAAAATACGAAAGCCATTATTTACATACAGTAACGCTAATTTTGTAAAGTTTTTTTAAAAATTGCATTGTGTGCACATACCGTAACTTTGTAATATAAATTTCTCTCTCAATACTCAATACTTTTGTAAAAAAAAGTAACACTTGTTTAAAAGATATTTCAAAAAAAGTACGCAAGCAACTTGAAAAAAAAAAAAAAAATGCAGAACGCTCATTGGCCGCTTAATAGGCCTGGTGTTGTTACTTCGCCTCGTATTTACTCCGCGTAAAAAAAGTTCTTCAAATGAAAAAAATAAATAGCTAAAAATACTAATCAAAATGTAGCAGAAAATATTCCTCAGATTTATAAAAAGCGACATGCAAAATTTGGTACCAATTGGTTCAGTAGTTTTTGAGTTTATCGCGAAACAGACAACAGACATTGACTTTTATATATAAGAAGAAAGATAATTTTAAAGGAGAATTTTGATTTTTCAAAAAGCACAGCTTGGTGGCGCTGGTCGTAAATACATTATATAATTTCTAAATATTTATATTTATTATAATATTATCTCTATAATAAATACGAGGTGTGTTCAAAAAGTATCGCGACTTTTGTGTTTTTTCAAAAATTATTTATTTATTCATGAATACCTATTTTGTCCCCTTCAAAGTAATCCCAATGAGATATTATACACTTGTGCCAACGGTTTTTCCAATCTTCGAAGCACTTCAAAAAGTCATTTTTTAAAATCTTTTTCAGCTCCTCCTTCGATGCCGTCTTTATCTCGTCAAGCGTAGAGTAACGTCGTCCTTTCATGGGCCTCTTCAGTTTAGGGAACAAGAAAAAGTCACAGGGGGCCAGATCTGGGGAATACGGTGGCTGCGACATCATTAGTTGTTTTTGGCCAAAAAGTCGCGCACAAGCAACGATGTTTGAGCAGGGGCGTTATCGTGGTGCAAAAGCCAATTTTTGTTCTTCCACAAATCCGGGCGTTTCTGGCGGATTGCTTCGCGCAAATTGCGCATAACTTGCAGGTAATATTCCTCATTGACCGCTCTACCCTGTGGCAAGAACTCATGATGCACCACCCTCCTGCAATCGAAGAAAACTGTCAGCAAAACTTTCACATTCGACCGAACTTGGCACGCTTTTTCGGTCTTGGTTCGTGCGGCAGCTTCCATTGAGATGATTGAGCTTTATTTTCCACGTCATAACCATAAACCCACGCTTCGTCACCAGTTATGACCCCCTGGAGCAAATTTGGGGTCGTCGCGGACAGAGTCCAACATCTCATTAGCAATGTTCATGCGATGCTGTTTTTGGTCGCAATTGAGCATTTTGGTACGAATTTCGCGGCGACCCGTCTCATGCCCAAATCATTGATAAAAATCGAATGGCACGAGCCAATCGATATGTTTAGGTCCTCAGCAACTTCTCTAACGGTGATTCGACGATTGGCCAATATCATTTTCTCCACCTTATTAATTTTTTCGTCTTTTGTTGAAGTGCTCGGGCGTCCGGCACGCTCTTCGTCGTTCACATCTTCTCGGCCTTCTGAGAACATTTTGTACCACCGATAAACGTTGCTTCGGTCCAAGGTAGCTTCTCCGTATGCCACAGTCAACATTCGGAATGCATCCGCGCACTTAATTTCGTTTTTCACACAAAATTTGATACAGGTTCTTTGATCCATTTTTTTTAATAGATAAAAATCGAAGACGATCCAAAACACCTGCAAGCAAAGCAGCTTTCAACAATTAAATGAACATTCAAAATAGCCGAGCTTGTCGGCATAAGTGAGAGACATGAGTACCAACATAAAGCCACAAAAAGATCGAAATTCGAATATACGTAACCCGCGAAAATTCAAAATTCGCTATACTTTTTGAACACACCTCGTATATACAAGTCTTAAAAAATTCAGGCTCTCTATTGTTTTAAAATAAGCGTGATTCACATTGATTAATTATACATATTTTAATCAGGATAATTTTAAATAGGATTCAATATTTTTCCAAATAATTAAATTCTCATCGCGAGTGAGCAAATTGAAAATGCGTAAATAGTCAAATTCATATAAAAACGCTTTTATATAACTTAAATAAAAATGTGTAAACTGTGCGTAACCCGGACTCCTGGAGCGTGCAGAAGTCGCCAACCACCCGGACCGACATGTTTACACCAAACAACAGACGCAATAAGATCAATTTGCTGAGTACTAAACTATTGAAAATAAAATTCTGCTGATTAAATAATAAACATTCTATTCCATCGTGTTGGAAATTACAGAAATATATTTTATATATTTAATTGACTGCTCTCCGCGCAAATGTTTTCTTTTAAAATGTATTATATATAGCAAGCTTTCGAGTTTAAAAACTCTTCAACAGGTATTTCATCTAAATATATATATACCTTTAAAATAAACATTTGTACACAGCCTGCGACTGGACTCGAGCCATTTGAATATTTCTTTTATAAAAGTTTTACTTCAATTGTTCACTGATACTTTTATATTAAACCTCTTCTCTTTAAAACAAATATTCAAAGCGGGTTCGATGGGGTCGAGTCCAGTGGCGGGCTGTGTACAAATGTTCATTTTATTTAAAATGTATTATGATGCACACATTAGCGCGCCATATGTTATGAAACTTCGAAACTATTATAGACGCGTAGGGGTTTCGCCAGTTTAATCTACCATACCGCTGTTATATTGCATTTTTCGGTTTCCCTTTTATAGTGATACTGATTCTAGACTCTTGGAATGGATATTTTAGATGAACTATGGACATAAGCTTTGAGGAAAGTGGAAATACATACAATAAAAAATATATAATGTTGCGTTGTTGGTTAACAAAGAATAACTTCCGTGGGTACAAAGGATCTTTAGGACTTTATTTAAGCCTAATTGATAAAATAATTACAGAAGAGTGCAAAAATAAAACAACAATAAAGAACACAGCAGTTACAAACTCACCAACTGCAGCACGGTGAGGAAAAGCAGGAGCAGAACAGGAGACAGAAGTTCGTAGAACCTTCTAGAATCTTCCAGGAAGTACACCGGCGTCGGCGGTAAGCAGCAGTCCGACCTCTTGAGACAGCAGCTTGCTTGGTGTACACCACGTAGCTTCGTTCTTTGACCTCCCCTGCATGAGTTCCTCATCCCTATATATACCGGAGTAGATCTTTCCAGAACGGTCATGGTTGGTTAGCCAATCACAAAGCCGCCAGGCTTGAGCATTGCGCAATCGCTACTGGTTGGCCAATCCGTTGTTCTCCGATTTTTCTACATTTTTCTAGAACGTTCTAAAACATTCTCTTCTGGATGCGCCATTTTTCTTTTTACGTAACAATAATATACTTCCAGCAATCGCTCTTCCGCAAACATCAAATTGAGGCTTTTATTAGAACAATTATATTATGATGCATATTAGCGCGCCATCTGTTATGAAAATTCGAAACTATTATAGACGTGAATGATTCTTTTAAAATTAAACAATTTTTTGTATGTATATATTTAGATGAAATGTCTGCTGAAGAGTTCTTAAACTCGAAAAAGCGCCTGCTATATATAATAAATTATAAACGAAACCTTTTGCCGAGGGTAGTCATTTGAATATCTAAAATAAACATTCTGTTAAAATAAATGGTATTTTATTTTTATTCATCTCATGTTGTAATATAAAATACAGAATGAAATAAAGATCCGCACGGTCGGTCAGACGAAGCAATGTTTTAGTTTGTTCTTCAATCGAGCGAAACAATGGGTTGCCTATGTTCTCAGAGTCCTGGCGCTTGGGTTGTTAAAGCTAGCCAATCACCAACAAGCAAATGGTCTTTATTAATATTTTATTCTCAGGCATTCTGACTCTTGAGATTTTAAATTCACGTCGCTACTGTTCTCCTGACGCCATGGCGACTGCGTCCAAGAAGCCTGATGTGAACCTGAACGACTTCGTAGCCCTTGACACTAAGGGTTTGGGTGCTGTGTCAAAACACCAATAAGTGCTGCTCTCCCTAAACTTGACTCAGCTAAGAGAATCCCCCTGGACATTGACACATACATCGCGTGAAAGTGCAACCTCTACAAGAAACTGAGTACACAAGTGCAGAGTCTACTAAATACTACAAGCCCATCCAAACCATTTCAAAAACAATCATTGCGTATCTTCTAACCATTTTATTTCCATTTTAATTGTATTTCAGATTTTCTACTGAACTGTAGAATTAGTAGTATACGAGTAGATAGAGGACCATCGGCGAATGAATATTAAAAATGTGAAAAAATAGTACAAATGTGATATTGTACTGGGATAAGATGCATACATTATGAAAAAGAAAAAGGCATGTGTTTATCGTGCAACTGAGAGTTTCTGATGGCTTTCGACATCTATCGGAATAAATTTCAACTATTCTCGTTGAATTTTAATTACTCCAGAATTGGCCAAACACCCATTCTTGATTAATCAAGAAAAGCTAACCACGCACGCGTTTCGGGCTGTTGGCCCTTATCAGCGTAATACAAGCTGTACCTCAACGACCAAAAAACTGGTTATTCATGCATTCTGGGGGCCAACAGCCCGAAACGCGTACGTGGTTATCTTTTCTTGATTAGTCAAGAATGGGTATTCGGCCAATTCTGGAATAATTAAAAATCAACGAGAATAATTGATATTTATTCCGATAGATGAAGCAAGCCATCAGCAACTTTCAGTTTCACGATAGGGAGATGCCTTTTTCTTTTTCAGAATATTAAAAAGCTTGAAAATCTTTGACTTGATACGCTGATAGGCATATGGAATTTCCAATATTTGTCTTTATCCCTGAAGCCGGGAACAATGGAGGATACATTATAGCCTCCTCTCCATTTTGAATTCGATCCCCGTATAACTTACATTTTATACAGCAGTCTTTCTTTCATTATTCTGACCTGTTTTTTGGAGGAAAAACCGAAGTATTTTTGTTGTGCACAAGGATTCTTTGCATCTGAAATTGAAGAGGGCGAGTAGTGTTCAGTCATAGTTAGAAAAATTCAATATTTGTGTGTGATATTTATGAATAGATTTTTCTATTGCTATTGTTGCGCTGGTGACCTGAGGTACTTGGAGAAAACATCCGAGAAGCCTTTTGACGTACGTTTATTCAAAACTGATAGTTTGAAAAAAAAAAATAAACTAACGACTATTGTCTCTTAAATAATCGCTAAAAACAAAAGTATGCAAATGTTACGATACAAAACTAAAATAAGCAAACATTTTATACAAAACAAAATTATGTAAAATATAACTATACATGAAAGTTAATCTATATAAATAAAAATGAATGTATGTGTGTGTCCTTTATGCCTGACCAAACCACTCATTGGAACGCAATGAAACTTTGGGAAGTTATTTAGTATAGTACTGGGAAGGTTTCTAGCAAATAAAATTTTTGAAATAACTTTTCGCCTAAAAATAATCAAGATAAATATTCTAATATATCTGTTATAATTCAACAACCTGCTCTAAATATTATCATGATAATACGATGATTTTGTAATGTAGAAAATTAGGAAAGACAAAATTCAGGATGACACGGCAATTTATTTGAGACAAGAATAATGATACAATTCCAAGGCAAGATACTATTCCTTTAACTTCCAATTACCGAGGTAACCAATTAATATTGATTTTATTCAACTTATCGAGTATTTTTTCAAGGGACCGGGAAAAATGTTCACTTTATCGGAGATTCGTTAGACAAACCTTTACTCGGACCCGGGCGAAGCCGGGTACATCCGCTAGTAAAAAATAAATAAGATGTAAAAAGTTACAATTAAACTTAAGACAATAGATGTCGACAAAACAAATAAGCTGAAATGTAAAATGTAAATAAAATACTTCAGCAGTGTACTTTTCTCCCAACAATATTCTTCTTGTATAGCAGAATAACCCTTGCAAATATTTAGAAAGGAAAGCTCTCTAGAGTTCAAACTCCCAGCAAGACAGTGAATAAAGCGCAATCCTGCTCTGCTTTTAATAGCGGTTTTCTATAGGTGTGATAAAAATATATACGGCAATCTAGAATTGGTCATTTTTGAATCAATTAGCATGGTTCTTGCTGACTCAACTATGGTTCTATTAAATCTTTCGGCTTTTCCATTACTTTCAGGAGTATAAGCTGTGGTGAATTCTTGTTTGATGCCCTTACTAGATAACCATCGCTTCAAATAATTTGAAAACATACTCTCCTCCATTATCATTTCGAATTCTCTTTAATTTCTTACCAGTCTGTCTTTCTTCTTGTATAATCAAGTTTATTATGGAATCTGCAGTTTGAGATTTATTAGCAATTGGTATAACGAAAGTAAAATTACTATAGTCATCAACAATAGTAATGAAATACTTATATCCAAAAGAATCATTCAAAGGTCCAACTATGTCGGTATGCCATAGATCTAAAATATTTTCAGATTGTTTATATTGAATACTTTTGTAAGATTTTCTATGTATTTTTCCTAATGTACAAGATTCGCAATTCCCTTTGATATTATGTAAATTTTTCAATCCTAATACCGTTGAATTATCATACATTTCTTTCAATTTCTGAAAATTAACATGAGCAAGTCTTTGATGCCATAGCATATAATCTACTTCTGCTTTTCTTGCTATTTCCATAATTAGGAGTCCCTCTACTTCAAATTTATCACCATTTCTTTTTGCCTCATATAAAATATCACCATTTTTATCTATTACTTCAGCTTTGTTCTTTGTAAACAATACATTAAAATCATGATCTATAATTTTTGTAACTGATAATTAATTTTCTCTTAAATTAGGTACATGTAAAACATTTTCAACTTTTATGAATCTTTCACTTATATTTGACTTCATTCTTATTGATCCAATTCCTGAAGATTTCATTATTGCACCTTTTTCAGCTGTCGCTATCATTCTTTCTTCCTCTTTAAATTCTATAAATAGTTCTTTTTTACTAACCATATGACTGGAGGCTCCAGAAACCATATTCCATCTAATTTTGTCTTCCTTTTGTTCTTCCTCTTCGTAATTGTCTTCATTTATTTCTATCACATGATTTGTAGATTCACTATTATTTTGTATGTTTATTCCTCTTTTAGGCCCATTATAATTATATCTTGCATGCTCTTCACTTCTATTCTTTTTACATATTGCCGATTTATGCCCAAATCCTCCACATTTAAAACATTTTATCTTATTTCTACACTCCTTAGAAATATGACCCATCCTTCCACAGTTATAGCACTTAATATTAGGATTTCCTCTTTCCGTCCAGCCTTCTCTAGCTTTTGATGCAATTTCCGTTTGCCGTTTTTCTTCTTTCCTATATTTTAATTTTTCTTCAGTTTCCTTCAGGATTTGTCTTATTGTGTTCATATTCTTTTCTTTATCATATTTGATAATTTTTTACGTCAAAATAAAATTCTATTCTATCTTTTATCTCATCTCCTGCTTGAATGCTTCTGCTCTTTATAATCACTGCTCTATTCAAGTAATCATCAACTGTTTCATCTTCCTTCATCTTCAATTTTGATAATTCTATTCTATTTTTCATTTGCATATTCTCATTCCCAGCTGCCATTTCTTCCTTAATTAGATTCCATAATTTTTTGGCACTTTTTTCGCTTGAATATTTTAGAGCTTGGGTGGCATCCATAGTTTGATTCATCACATTTCTAGCGATAGCATTGTCGTCATCCCAATCTTCCCAGATTTTCACTTTTTGTTCAAATTTTTTGTCTGCTTCTATAGGCTTTTCAATTACTTCTCCTTCTATGATACGTCTCCATAATTTCAAACTTCTCAATTCGCTTTCTATTCTGTTTGCCCAGATCAAGTAGTTTTTGTCTGATAACTTTTCTATTTGAGATAAGTTAATAAAATTTTGCATCTTTGCTTTTTCTAAAAATTATTCAATCAATCTTGATTTGCATCAATTTTTAATCAACCGCTCTCTGCTACCAATTGTTGGGAGAATCGTAATAATCACTCTCTATTAAAACATAAAACTTCTTTATTGAAGACACAAAAAAAACTATGAATATAAATTACTATAATAAATCTAAAAAACTCTAACGCCTAAACGTCTCCACATATACTCTCTCCCACACCACTCAAAGAAAATACATATATATATATATATATATACACTCAACACCACAGAATAAATTAAATCACAGATTAATTCAATCACAGAATGAAAATTATAATTTTAAATAAATAACATCAACAACATACGCTTCAAAAATATTTAAAAATTTCTTATAACAGATCGTGCGCTAATGCATAATACAAAGATATAAGAATTTGGGAATGTTTTAAAAGGTGATGCAGTGTGATATATCTGTCTCTTTAGCGATCCTTTTGATTAACAAAAATATCCCTGAACCCTTCGTATGTACTACAATATATGCCTTGTTGATGTATCAGATGATCAAATCACCACGCCGGATCGATAAGAATCCCTGTTCTCGAGAAATTAACCATAATTATATTCTACATGGCCACACAGACACATTGTAAACTGGGGGCAACACTGACAGACAGCAATATAGACTGGCGTCACTCCCTCCACTCAGCTATGCTTGAGTAGCACGTGTTCTCGAATTGCCTCTGCCTGCCACCGTGACCATGACACCATCTTTCTTTCGGGAATCGTCGAGACAATATATATTGATTTATATTTATATATTTTTAAAATTTTATTATTACAGAAGCGCCAAGTCTATCAGACTATTGTGATATATTAGAATTATTTACATATATATATATCTTTAATTATTTACACGATGAAAATAGATTTATATGCGATCCGGTAATTCTCCCGCTCAATGGCCATTCTCTGCTTTCCAGCGCCCTCCAGGTGTTGCCTGCGCCATACATTTATCTTTAGTTACTGTTGGTGCGGCGGATTTCAAATAAGAACAGACGAAAGTCGGTGTAAAAAAGAACAGCACCTTTGGTCGGTGGGACGCATGCGCAAGCTCATTGGTCAAGTGTTGCCCGCGAACTCTCGCTAAGTGTTTATTATGACAAGTGGCGCAAAATGTGTTTAAGGGTTAAATAAAAACAAATATTTTATCTAACCTGAATCTAAGTGTCGTTATAATAAGGTAAAATTATTGTTATCAATTTTGAAGTTGAGGATATAAAAAATAAAATAAGTTTTGACTTATATATTCTCGAAAATTTCACCGTCGCTTGAGCGACTTTGGGTCAATGGTCTAAGAACGAAATCTGACTTGATCTGATATAACACAACCTGTAAGGACTTTCTATATATTTTTAAAGATAACTCTCATAAAAGAGCGGTTCCTTGTAAATATTTTTAAACGTAAGGAAAAACAATATTTTATATTTCAATTTTCTAAAACTTAATTTACGTTTTATATTGAAAAGTATCTATTGAAAATCGACAAAAATCAATATAATAAATTCTTTATATGTAAATAAGGTGTATATTGGACCAAAGACCAATTTATTTACCAATATATTTAGATGGAATATCTATCGTGGAACAAAAGTACACACTAACTAACGTATTTTATTTTGTAGAAAAATTAAAGAGGAAAACTGGGCGTTGAAAACTTATCCTTTCAGCGAAGCTCCGAAATTTATCAAAAAAAGAAAGGGAAAAATGAAATAAAATGAGAATGAGAGGAAAATCTCAGGCGTTGAAAACTCGAAGAGTCGCCAATAAATCTTGTTGGAATTGTCAATTGTTCCGGCGGTGAAAGGAATTTCCCAGAAAGCTGCATCACTCTGGTGAAAGGAAAGAGATAAAAGGCGATTAACCTCCTTTAATTTGTTTTTTAGAAGTAAGCGGAGAACCGCTAGAAGGTTTACAATGTGCCACATCATGTCGGGTTGGGACAGAGCTAGTGCGGCGTATTGTTTTGAGGACCCAGGAATTAATGTGCCTCTACTATAAAGTGCCGTGGAAAGTTTGTGCCGACCCACATTCTGCTGACGCAACAGTCGGGGTTTGTTTTCTGTCCCACATTCAACTCTTTTTATAAAC
The DNA here is from genome assembly GCA_030710605.1 of Cordylochernes scorpioides. NCBI lineage: Eukaryota > Metazoa > Arthropoda > Arachnida > Pseudoscorpiones > Chernetidae > Cordylochernes > Cordylochernes scorpioides. The sequence goes on from CP092886.1 coordinate 69,684,637, forward strand.
ATCTTACCAGAACGTGTCCCTCAGGTGCTATTTAACAAAGAAAATAAGCATCAATTTTAATACTAACACGCACACTTATTAAAATATACAAGTATCAGAGTCATCAAGCAACAATTCTTAATCAATTCTGTCACCGTTTGCTTTTGTGAATGGAATAAATACCCAAATATGGCCATTTCTTATAAGCATCGGTAGTTCAATGGCGAGAATGCTCGCCTGCCACCCGGGCGGCCCGGGTTCGATTCCCGGCCGATGCATTTTTTTTTACAATTTTAAAACTCATTTATTTAAACTATATTAATTTTGAAACAACTAAATGGATTGCAAAAAATAATTAAATCAAATACCTAAACACTAATATAATACAATTTTTGCATTGCACACTTTTTTTCCTGTAGTTTATGTGTTTCTTCTGTATTGCTATTCTATGGCATTTCTACTATTTATTATTGATGTACTTTCAGTATGAAGGATACTTCACTCGGGGAATTTCTCGGGCGAAGCCGGGTCATTATTCTAGTATAATAGATATATACAAGTTGGAAAAATGATTTTACAAATTAACTATTAGTAGATATTTATTCCGACAGATGTGTATGTGGAGCATGCCATCAGCAAATTTTAGTTGCACGATCAGGGGATACCTTTTTTAATCTTTCAAATTTATTAACTAATTTTTGTACAGGGGTGATTTGTGTTTGGGAAATTATTAAACACATTTTAAAATTGGTTAATTACTTAGAATAATGTTTCTTGCCAGGACACAAAATGCCTTCTGTAATTTGTGTTCAAAATCGTGAACACGCATATATAATTTTTCTACAAGATTTCCTTGGTTTTAAAATCACTTGTTCCAACGATCCATTGCTTTGGTATCCTTTTCCTCAAAAGTTCTTTCAGTTGGTATCTCACTTCTAGATATGCACCGCTTCGTCATTTCTTCGTCCGTCCAAGAACAACATTCTCATAAACATATTTAAGGTCCAAACAGGTAAGAGTAAGAAAGATCAATATCTCTGCGGTAAAGAAGATATCTTAGCAGTTCAAAATTCAAATCAGTGGCAAATATAACGCTCTGGTTGACCTATTGGGGGCGTGAAACACCATTTGTTATTAATAAACTTCATTGTTTAGTACGGTTTACGGCTTCATTTTGTAGACCATCAATTCATTCTGTTTTCGGTGCAACTTCTTTGCAGGAAAATTTCCTTTATAATCTATCTGAGACCCCTCCCTACTTCGTAGAGAAATGTAACATAGAAAACACTAACAACTGGAAACAAATAGCACTCCACACAACAACATAATAATTTATACAAAATTTATGTCACCATAGATCACCCGCAGCACCCAAGTAAGTCGTACATCAATACAATTCACACAGGCCATAGATTTCCTCTCAAACCTGGAACCTTGCAACTAAGATGTCCATAAACCTCATAGTTTTCACACAACCTCTTTAAAAATAGTACTTGGCAGGATAGTATAACAAGCGAAACCATCCATGTTGAAAGCAATTCTTATTCTCCAAAAGACAAAGTTTTTAAACGATAACTGAAGTGGCTGGAACACCTACTGAGGCACCGTCTTACACTGCACTTTTCACCAGACTTTGCCTTCTACTGCCCTACCGATGACGTAAGGAGGGGCCAACATTAACAATACTTCTCTCTCTACCATACAGATCTAACGTATTACTAGCCACAGTATCCACAGTATTAAGCAGGAGAAAAAAAGGTTGGAGGAACATCATTCATGCTAGCTAGTTGTTCAGGATATGTATGTGTATAATTATATACGGTTTCCCGATTTTAAACATATTTGTGAGTGAATAAATGCTGATGATAAAACTAGTTTATTTAGCTATAAACGAAAAAAAGCGATTCGACTTCCATGTAGTGTGCGGTATATATTCCAGTTATTTTTTTAAAACAAAAGTATTGGTGTATTGTAGATTTCTGAAAAAATAAATACCTTAGAGCAGATTTAAATTATAAGATATATTTTGCAAGAAAACAAAATATTGTTAGGTAGAAAAATTAGGAAATGTAAACTTCTAGATGACAATTTATTTTTTGATCAAAACAAATTAAACTATGTTGTTGTTATCGTGTCCAATGAAGAGCCTCAGATGTCCCCATGCATCTCTATCACAGCAGTTGCAATATCCACTATCTGCTCTTCATTGGAAATTGGTGCCGTTGCCACGTTAGTCACATTGGACCAGAATTTGGTCAAATATTCCAAGGGTCCAGGGGGGACTGGTGTAGTCGGGCTTCTCCTCCCCCAAGGGGATATTGTATCAGAATATTTATCAATTAGTTGATGCGTTAATAATTTTGATATTTTGTTTTTCAGAATATTTCTCTTATTGCTTCTATTATTTTTGTTAAAAGGTTGATAATTGATTTTAGATCAAAATAAATGTGTCTTATTATCCTAACGTCTAGATTTCCTCATTTTCTGCGTGACAATATAATTAAGTACTTAGGTATCCCCGTAAGCATGTATGTTTGTACCAGATTGGCTTCTAAACGGCTGAATACTATTATAGTATGTAGCAACTAAACGTGGATTTAGTTTATTACACAAGCACCGACATTCCAAAGACCAAATAATTTCTCCATTATCAGAAAGACTCATTGCCTTCAATGATTCGAACTCAATAGCAATAGAAAATGGAAGAACAAAAGGAGACACAGAAGGTTCATTTACCTTTGTGTCAGATAGAGGTTCATCAGTCTCCGACTACTTTATGTTCACACAAAATCTAATAGAGAACATATCTGATATGTGGCTAGAAGAACTCCCCTATTCTGACCATCTACCAATAATCTTAGTACTAAATACAGATCATAAACAGAAGCAATCAACAAAAAACGTGATACCATTCAGAAAATACGACTGGTCTCAAAATGAAGAACTACTAAAATGAAATCTGGATGCCCTAGAAGAAATATATGACATCGCTACAGATGTTGATACAATGACTGCAAATTTCACCGAGCAAATTTTCAAGGCAATGGAAACTATCAAATATTACACACTACACCAAAATAGTAAATAAATGTAACACAATATCCAAGCCCCCGGTACGATAGGGAATGCTATCAAATGAAAAAAACACAACTAAATCAAGCTTAAAGAAATATACTAATTCAGCCGAAGAACAGGACCGGAAAAAATATATAGAAGATAGGAAGAAATACTTAAAATTACTAAAAACAAAAGAAGATAAATTTAATAAAGACAAAATAAAAATGCTAGAGATCCCAAATCTTTCTGGAGCGCTCTATATATTCTCAGAAAAAAAAGTAACCCTATCAGATGATATAGATATAAAGGACTGGTTTATCTTCTACAAGAAACTGCTAAATAAAGGCGACAATGAACTCTTCCATAAAGCAAACCTGATGATCAGGTGGGAAGATATAGAATTACAGTGGACCCTCGGTTTGCGAGCATAATCCGTTCCAGAGCCATGCTCGTACTCCAAAACGCTCGTAGTGCGAAACTAATTTCTTATTTTTAATAATTGAAACTCGGGCAATTCTTCCATGAATTTTAGTTTAATTAGAGTCGGTAAACACTTCGTGATAAGTATAAGAGAAGCTTGTACTCCATTCAATATTTGAAATCATAGCTATCATATTTTTAATGAAAGATTCGAAAGAAAAATTTTACACGTGATAGTTACTGAATTTCAAACCTAGTGATAAGTAAATAAAAAGATAATGCATAAATAAATGTATAAAAAATATAAAATAAACAAAATAAAAGATAATGTTGGGATGGCTGATGCAATTGCGTTAAAAAATCACTATTTGAGGGAAAAATGGCATAAAAGGGTTATTTTATAACATTTTATTTTTTTATTTCAATTTTATCGAAGAACTGGTCCAATGACTGTTGCTTCTGCCTCTTTTTGAGAATTTTCACGGAAATGCGACATCGCATTAATCGTTGAACTGATCCGTCGCTCGCAAAGCAGCCGGCTTATTCGGGTGGTGCTTTGCTACGAACAATTGCACAGTTTCCCACATTTTACATATTTCCCGAATCTGATCTGAAGGGAGGGATCCCAGTGAATTTTCATCCTCCTCTTCCCCAGACGAGATCACCTCCTTAACCTCTTGGTGTTGCTCGCGATGAAGATCGATCAGTTCATTTGTGGTAAGCTCCTGATCTTCTTCCTCCACAAGCTCTTGAATGATTGGCTCATTCACCTCCAGTCCTAAAGTTTTCCCCAGAGGACACAATAACATCGATAATTGGTGGCTCCTGTTCACCAGACAACCCCTTAAAATCATATGCATGGACGATGTGAGGTCACAATTTTGTCCAAGCAGAAACGAGAGTTCTCTGGGAGACTCCATTCCATGCTTTATCAATGATCTTAAGGCAGTGGACAATGTTGAAATGATTCTGCCAAAACTCTCGGAGAGTAAGGTTTGTTTCTTCAGTTAATTCGAAGCATCTCTGAAAAAGTTCTTTGATATATATTTTCTTAAAGTTGGAAATGACCTGCTGATCCATAGGCTGCAGTAGTGGGGTGGTGTTAGGAGGGAGGAACCTGACCTCAATAAACTTGAATTCATCCAGTAAGTGATCCTTAAGGCTTGGTGGATGAGCAGGAGCATTGTCCATAACCAGCAACGCTCTGAGTGGCAGTTTTTTTTCCGAAAGGTATTTCTTCACTGCAGGACCGAATGCTTCGTTAATCCACTCAACAAACAACAAACGAGTGACCCAAGCCTTAGTATTCGACTTCCACAAAACGTTCAATTGGCTCTTTTGCACTTTGTGTTTCTTGAAAGCCCGTGGATTCTCAGAATGATACACGAGCAGTGGCTTTACTTTCAAATCTCCACTTGCATTAGCACACAGCAAGAGGGTGAGACGGTCTTTCATGGGCTTGTGACCGAGCATTGTATTCGCTTCGGCTGTAATGTAGGTTCTCTCGGAATCTTTTTCCAAAAAAGTCCTGTTTCATCACAGTTAAAAACTTGCTGTGGGAGGTAACACTCGGTAACAACGAGCTTCTCGAACTCGGCAGTGAATGTCTCAGCTGCTTTAGCATCCGAACTTGCACCCTCTCCATGCCTCGTGACACTATGGATGCCACTTCTCCTCTTAAAGTTTTCCGAACCACCCCTTGCTGGCTTTGAAGTCTGCATGTACTTCGTTCTCTATTGATGTACATGGTATTTTACTCCCGAGTTCGGCGTACAAGGCCTTTGCCTTTTCACATATTAAATTCTGGGTTATGGTATCACCTGCTAAATTGCTTTCTCGTTTATCCATACAAGAATCAATTTTTCAACTTCTTCTAGAAGACGTGGACGCTGTTTTGATAGTCTTGTGACTCCTTTTGCTGCATCTAACTCCCTTAATTCCTTTTTCTTCTTCAATATTGTGCAAATCGTTGATGTCGACTTCTTATAAAATCTCGCTATTTCTGTCACCCGCATGCCACGTTCGTGCTTTTCAATCATTTCCCTCTTTGCCTCCATTGTGATAATATCCTTCTTATTACCCATTTCTCTTTCAACAAATTTCTTCACGGGGCCCATTTTGCAGTGGTTATAGGATTTTTATAGCAAGAGAGGTAGAAATTGTCACCAATTTTTGAAAATACATATATAATCTAAAAAATAAATAAGAAATTAAAAAAGCTATTCCTTTATCATTGAGAGATAATTTTATCGTTGAATTAAAATTAGTCAAAATGATATACAGAGTATTTCAAGATTAAAGAAAAACTTTTTAACTTTAATAGCAACTTTTTAAATTTTAATAGCAACTTTTTAAATTTTAATAGCAACTTTTTAAATTTTAATAACACCTTCGAGCCTTTGTTTACAAATGGAAAAGTTATCTTAAAAATTAAAAAAAAATTCTTTAATTTTAAAATACTATATACATGTATATATATATATATGTATCGATTTGAATATATACATTATAGTATGTATTAAATATATATACTGTGTGTACTTTATATAATAATGATTAATAACAATCCATAAATAAAATAATATTTAATATAAAAATATGCCCTCATCCCGCCGCTAAAGGTGGAAATGGAGAAGAGGGGCAACCATCACGAGTTGCTCGTAATGCGAAATTTCACTCGTAATCCGAGGTAAAATTTTTCAAAAAATTTTGCTCGTACTGCGAAAAGCTCGTACTCCAAGGTGCTCGTAAACCGAGGGTCCACTGTAGATAAAGAAATAACGCTTGATGAGATCAAAGCCGAAATTAAGAGTTTTAGCGGATGGAAAAGCAGCAGGACCGGATAATATTCTCAATGAACTTTTAAAAAAATTACCAATACCTATTCTAGAAAAACTAAGAACTATATTCAACAAGATAATGATAACAGAGAAATATCCAGAGATTTGGACGAATTCAATTATACATCCTATTTTCAAAAACGAGGACAGAAATAAACCCATCTAACTACAGAGGAATTGCACTATGCAGCAATATGTCCAAATTATTTACCTCAATTCTAAGAAACAGACTCAACAATTGGATTGAGAAAAGACATTATATAGGAGAAAATCAAGCAGGATTCCGAAAAAATCGCTCATGTCCTAAACCATATTTTTTCCCTGAATACCCTTATCCAACTATCTTTAAGAAAGAAACGAGGTAAACTATACGTTTTCTTTGTTGATTTGACCAAGGCATTTGACACAGTTCCCCACGAAATACTAGGAATAAATTACAAAAAATGGGAATCAGCCCAAGGTTTATATCAATAATAAAGAGTTATTATGAGGTAGCAAAAATCTCAGTTAGATGGAAAGGTGAATACTCTAACAGCATAAAAATTGATTCCGAGTTTTTCAAGGAGAGCCACTGTCACCTCTACTATTTATAACTTATATATCTGATCTAATTGAATATTATAATAATTCTTCACTTACAGGATTCTATCTTCCAGACTTCGACTTCCTTCAGCTTCTCATGTATGCAGATGACATAGCAATAATAGGAGAATCAAAAATCAATTTGCAAAGTAAAATCAATTTACTTAGAACTTATCTGAAAAAGAATAAATTAGTTTTAAATGAAAACAAAAAGTAAAAAATAAGGGTGTTCAGAAATGGTGGAAGACCAGCAAGAAATGAAAAACTGGTTCTGGGGAGGCACTCCGTTGACTGTCACCCCTAGAATAACATATCTGGGATTCCACTATACAAACACACACAGTACCAGACAAGCTACGCTAGTTTTTAAAGAAAAAGCATATACCGCACTAAACTCAACCATTAGTTTTCTAAACAGAGAAAAAATCGAATCGATAGAAGTTGCATTCAAACTATTTGAACTTCGATAAAATCAATTCTTTTTTACGCGGCCCCAGTGTGGGCCTGCGATAATGGGGAAATTATAGAGCAACTTCAAACCTCATTATAAAAAAAACTTTCTTGATTTACCTAGATATATCCCGGGGCACATATTAAGATTGGAAACTGGAAGAATCTCACTTACTGCTACCGCCACAAAATTAACATTGAAATACTACATGAGAATACTGGAAATGGACGAGTACAGACTACGAAAATTATGCTGGAACAGACTGAAAGAAGTACTTCAAATGTCAAAAAACTCCATAGAAATATACAAAACCGTTAATGATTTAATCAATATTGTGGTCAGTCATGGCTGAACCTCGCACCGAACCACGATACAATTAAAAAAGAACTTCCTGAGATTATGAAAACGAAAATAGCTTATTCAACAAGACTTCGCTAGACTCGATAATTCGAAATTTTTCAAACTATAAACTTCTCTGTAATTCATTTATGCCAGAACGATACTTGTCATGGAATCTGTCATCGAATAGCCTTCATCGCACGGACTAGAATTACTTCAACTCTGGATAGAGAAAGTCATATTCTCATCATCAAAAAGGAAACCATTCACTGCAGGATTTGTGGAAATTTCACTCGTAATCCGAGGTAAAATTTTTCAAAAAATTTTGCTCGTACTGCGAAAAGCTCGTACTCCAAGGTGCTCGTAAACCGAGGGTCCACTGTAGATAAAGAAATAACGCTTGATGAGATCAAAGCCGAAATTAAGAGTTTAGCGGATGGAAAAGCAGCAGGACCGGATAATATTCTCAATGAACTTTTAAAAAAATTACCAATACCTATTCTAGAAAAACTAAGAACTATATTCAACAAGATAATGATAACAGAGAAATATCCAGAGATTTGGACGAATTCAATTATACATCCTATTTTCAAAAACGAGGACAGAAATAACCCATCTAACTACAGAGGAATTGCACTATGCAGCAATATGTCCAAATTATTTACCTCAATTCTAAGAAACAGACTCAACAATTGGATTGAGAAAAGACATTATATAGGAGAAAATCAAGCAGGATTCCGAAAAAATCGCTCATGTCTAAACCATATTTTTTCCCTGAATACCCTTATCCAACTATCTTTAAGAAAGAAACGAGGTAAACTATACGTTTTCTTTGTTGATTTGACCAAGGCATTTGACACAGTTCCCCACGAAATACTATGGAATAAATTACAAAAAATGGAATCAGCCCAAGGTTTTATATCAATAATAAAGAGTTATTATGAGGTAGCAAAAATCTCAGTTAGATGGAAAGGTGAATACTCTAACAGCATAAAAATTGATTCCGGAGTTTTTCAAGGAGAGCCACTGTCACCTCTACTATTTATAACTTATATATCTGATCTAATTGAATATTATAATAATTCTTCACTTACAGGATTCTATCTTCCAGACTTCGACTTCCTTCAGCTTCTCATGTATGCAGATGACATAGCAATAATAGGAGAATCAAAAATCAATTTGCAAAGTAAAATCAATTTACTTAGAACTTATCTGAAGAAGAATAAATTAGTTTTTAAATGAAAACAAAAAGTAAAAAATAAGGGTGTTCAGAAATGGTGGAAGACCAGCAAGAAATGAAAACTGGTTCTGGGGAGGCACTCCGTTGACTGTCACCCCTAGAATAACATATCTGGGATTCCACTATACAAACACACACAGTACCAGACAAGCTACGCTAGTTTTTAAAGAAAAAGCATATACCGCACTAAACTCAACCATTAGTTTTCTAAACAGAGAAAAAAATCGAATCGATAGAAGTTGCATTCAAACTATTTGAATCTTCGATAAAATCAATTCTTTTTTTACGCGGCCCCAGTGTGGGCCTGCGATAATGGGGAAATTATAGAGCAACTTCAAACCTCATTTATAAAAAAAACTTTCTTGATTTACCTAGATATATCCCGGGGCACATATTAAGATTGGAAACTGGAAGAATCTCACTTACTGCTACCGCCACAAAATTAACATTGAAATACTACATGAGAATACTGGAAATGGACGAGTACAGACTACGAAAATTATGCTGGAACAGACTGAAAGAAGTACTTCAAATGTCAAAAAACTCCATAGAAATATACAAAACCGTTAATGATTTAATCAACTATTGTGGTCAGTCATGGCTGAACCTCGCACCGAACCACGATACAATTAAAAAAGAACTTCCTGAGATTATGAAAACGAAAATAGCTTATTCAACAAGACTTCGCTAGACTCGATAATTCGAAATTTTTTCAAACTATAAACTTCTCTGTAATTCATTTATGCCAGAACGATACTTGTCATGGAATCTGTCATCGAATAGCCTTCATCGCACGGACTAGAATTACTTCAACTCTGGATAGAGAAAGTCATATTCTCATCATCAAAAAGGAAACCATTCACTGCAGGATTTGTGGAAATATGATATCTGATGAAATCTCCCATTATATCATAGAATGCAAATATTTAGGTGAAGAAAGAGAGAAAACTCTTTAAAACACCTTCTGGAGACTTAGCAACCCACTGCAGACACTGAGAACTATTCCAGAAAAGAAAAATATAGCAATAGAACTCTATAATTTCTACAGATCAATTTAAATAGATTCGTAAACAAAAGAGGCAGTGAGGAAAGTTTTAGGACAGATGTGTAAATAAATCCCTTTTCAAACAAAGGCTCACGTGCACATGGGGAAAGGGAGGGAAAAATTACTGGATTATTTTGCTGTTGTACGGCGAATCCATACAGGGCAATGGGCCCTAATAAAAGCCTTTTTGTTGTTGTTTGGTGTTTATTACATAATATAGGCAAACCCATTTTCTTGATAAATCAAGAAAAGCCAGAAAGTACGCGTTTCGGGCTGTTGGCTCTCGTCAGCGTAGTGCAGGCTTTACCTCAACGACCCAAAAAGGCTGGTCTAAAAGGCATTTTGAGAAAACAAGAAATGGTATTCATGACTAAATTCGCGTAAAAACGCTAAAATAAGTGGCGCTTTTTAAAAGCTTTTATTTAACTTGCTTCCCTGTCTGTCCACAAATCTTGTAATCAATTTTTAATATACTTATAGAATACGTAGGAATCTGAAATTTGGTATACTTTTCAGAACCCGATGACAATGCAAGTTGACAAATTTGCAGACTTCTGGGTTGTCAAAGTGGCCGGAAATGGACAAATTTCCAAATTGCCTTTCAAAATTTGTAAATTAAATTTAATATACTTCTAGATCACATAGAAGTATGAAACTTTTAACACTTACTCAGTCCAATGAACAATGCAAGTGTACAAATCTTTAGACTTCTGGGTGGTCGGAGTGGCCAGATATAAACAAATTTCTATATTTCTTTTTTTTTTTAAGTCTCATGTTACGCCCCTTACAATCCGCCGCAAGCAGGCTTCCGTTTATTTAAGGCCTAATCCCCAGTGAACTTTTGGTTTTAAGTTTGTAAATTCATCACTAAAAACTAACTAAATAATTAATAAATAAAAATACATTTTAAAAAAGCTTTTATTCAAATACACTAAAAAGTAAAAAATAAAATATTGTATCTTCCGTCATTAAGAAATTAGATATATCTGAGTGAAAATAGAAGCGGCGGGGGATGATCATATTGAGAGAAGAGTAAAAATATAACAAACACTTATAAAAATCACGAATCAGTTGCTACATATTAAATCACATTAGGTTCGAAATTCATGATGATCGTCCACGCCGCTTTTATTTTCACTCAGATACATCTAATTGCTCAATGACAGAAAATACAATATTTTATTTTCCCTTTTTAGTGCATTTAAATTAAAGTTTTTTTAAACGTATTTTCATTTATTAAATATAATTTAATATAGATTATAATCTATATAAAATGAATGTTTGTATGTTTTTTTGTTTGTATGTCCGGTATACAAATTCGCAGTAGTTCACTAAATCAAACCAAAATTTCCATACATAGGTAAAAAAATACGGGGAAGACGATAGGCTATTTTAAAAATATATAAATCAATTATTAAAACTATATATTCAAATTATTCTACTTAGCTCACGAACAGCGCCCTCTATCAAAGATTAGATTAAATTATGCTGATGCAAACAAATAGATAATGCTAATAACAAACAATTATAAAAAAAAAATCTTTTCTAAATATATATCACTCGGGTAGATATGCACACGGGTCAATCCCGGGGCAAAGCCCGGGTCACCCGTCTAGTATATTATAATTAAATATAATTTAGTGTGGTGAACCCTATCTAATGAGTCGTGTCTCTCCTTTTCAACTTTAATCCTTGCAATATAGGTTGGCAGAATTTGTTTTGACGTGACAACGTCTTAAATTAGGTTGCGGCTGGGAGTCACTTATGAAAAAGTGTAACGCCCGGTAACGTTACGATGAGTCATCGAACGAGAGTGCTGCGCGCGCAGCTGCGCGCGCAGCGCTAGAGAATTAGGCGCATTGAATCGGCGCATGCTTGTCTCTGTCTTTGTCTTTCTCGAACGTTCTTGGCGTTGGAAAAACAAGAAAGCGTCATAATACAAGTTCACACGTGTGGTTAAAGTATCGTCAGCTGTGTCTGTAGTGAAAATGTGGAGTGCTTAGATTCGTCATTTACAACAACTACAACAATAAAGGTAAATAATTGTACACTGATATTTCATTATCGTAAACTATGATTGATTGATTAATTGTTAGATTGACACAAAAGTTGAGAAACTGAGTTTATAGGTTATGTCATACTATTGATAAATGTTGATAGTGTTAAGTAAATTATTAGTTTAAAATTAATTAATTAATTAATTATTATTTTACAAATTTTAAATAGTTTCAAATTTATTTAGCAAAAATTTGAAGTGGCAGATATAAGAAAGTGGCAAAAAGTGGCAGATATAAGAAAACTTTATTTAAACTGTGTTGAGCAAGAATTTTAACATCTAATTTAAGTAAATGTTTTAATTTTCAACTTCATCATTTACAATTACAAATTTTATTTAATTTCAAATTTTTTAGCAAAAATTTGAACCTTCGATCTGAATAAGTGTTTTGATTTTCAAATACCAACGCGGCTGGTGGAGTGGCGATCTATCGAAAATTATCATCGACATCTACGGCGGAAGTGTTCCAAGTTGCGATTACAGACGTAACTCGTGTCATTAAAACCAAGGGTGACATGTGCATGACTGAAGTTACTTGCTTCGCCGCTAATACTAGCTTCAAGTTTATACTCGGTGCTGTATATTCATCCAGGAGCTAGTATGCAGGATATTGGAATGTTACTATGGCAAGGACTCGGTCCGTACATTCACAACAGCCAGTACGTGCCACCGTTCGTGCAAGTTGATTCTAGTATACCGATTCTTCTGTGTTGTGATTTTAACAAAAACGTAAAGCCTGAAACTCGTTTCTTAAATTCATGAAAAATACGTATAATCTTGATTGCGTATCAAACGTTTCTAAGTCAACTACGTTAAAAGGAACAACTATCGACTTGACTTTCGCAAGACACATTACAGCAGAAACACTTCCTTTGATTTCATATTTCTCCTACCATCGTCCTATCCTCAACAAAATCACTCAAATAGGAATTAGTTAAGTTTAAGTTTACATGTACAATGTTTTAGTAAACAAAATATATTTCTATAGTTAAAATTTGTGCAATTCTTATTTTCATTCAATTCCTTGTTCCTATTGTGCAATTTAATTATATTCATATCAATAAATATTCTACCGTTGTCACGTAAAATCTTCGCCCGTAAAACCGACTTTACAGGCAACCATTGTTTTTTTAATTACTTGTATATAGAAGTAACGTTAAATATGTTCTTAATATTATACTTGTATATCCATAATTGAATTTTAAAAAATCATTCATTATGAATAGATAAGAATAACGAAAAAATGACCTTTTCCTGCGTTAGGGCAAGCGCATGATTAAATGGAACAATGCAAATCGCATCTCGAGATAAGTCCATCAGAAGACGTCACGTGTACACTCCGTATGTGTTTACACATTCTCAAAATTTATTTACAACTCGTTGATAACGCTGAGATAAAAGGGGAGTTTACCTCCAATAAACTACAATTGTGTACATATGAACTCCCGCGATAGCTTTTGGCTCTTTCCAGACTTCCTATAACAAATCGGACAATCCAAGTAACATTGGTAGATTGATGTATAGGCAACTAGACTGACCATCCGGTGTAGGCTCAAGCTTAGGGGAAAAAAGAGAAGCTAAGGTAGTTGTTCGAAAATAAAGTGATGTGATGATAAAATATGATTATTTAAGGTCAAAAATCTAGAATATAGTTTGTATGTATATGTGAATACATAAATAATAATATAAAAAAAAAAAAATATATATATATAATACCATACAGGGCAATGGGCCCTAATAAAAGCCTTTATATATATATATTAAAAATAAAAAGGCATCTCCCCTGACCACGAGCACATGTGCTTTTCAGATGGCAGAGTGCGATCTAGTGGAGCAAAAATAAACTAAACGTTTATTTAGATTGCTGGGTGATATTTAGCCAATCCAATTTCTTGATAAATCAAGAAAAGCCATACACGAACGCGTTTCGCGCTGTTGGTGCTCGTCAGCGTGGAGTAGGCTGTAACCACTGCTCGTGGTCAGGAGAGGCCTTTTTTTATTTTTAATATCAACACCTGACCCACTTATTTTTTTTTCTATTATTTTTCACATATATATATATATAGTGTAAAAACTATATAATAAAAATATAACAGTGATTCTACATTTAAAGCTTAATGAGCAAACTGATAAGAATGATAAATCATATCAAGTAGATTTGGTTAGATTAGCAAGCTAAATCTAAATTAGTTATAAAAATAAATAGTTGTATAGTTTTATAGTTAAGTATTTTATTAAAATTATCTTCATTATTTTGATTATTTAAATTCAAATTATAAAATTTGTAAAATGTTATTATTTAGTATAGATAGAGAGAAAAAAAATCCTTTACTTCTAATCATCATCTAGTTAATTATATATTTATAATTAATAACAATAAAATTTAACAACGTAACGTCTTTTGTATCGGCTTTTACACGTCATTTAGACATACTCTAATCCTATATATAGAATAATAGAAGTGAGAATATATATGATAGTTAGAAAAAAGAGAGAAAGACAGAACCATGCACTTTTATTCAAACTAATAATAAGAAAACAAAAAGTTTTGTAAAGAAGGTAGATAAGGTTGTTAGTATATATATATTTTTTATAATTTTATATTTTATCCTTTTTTTTTTTTAAATGATTTTTCAAATTTTTTTTATTTTAAAATATGAATATAAATAGTTGTATTTAGTAATATATCTATATTATTAATTAACTTTTGTTATAAGTTTGGTTATTATGTTTTGAAACCCTAATGGTAGACCAGACATATACAAAAAAAATTTAAAATTGGAGTAATTATTGAAAAAAGAGATCTGCTGAACCGGGAATTCTCAAATAGAAATTCAGCGGCTTGAGAATTCCCGGTTCAGCAGATCTCTTTTTCAATAATTACTCCAATTTTATTTTTTTTTGTATATGTCTGGTCTACCATTAGGGTTTCAAAACATAATAACCAAACTTATAACAAAAGTTAATTAATAATATAGATATATTACTAAATACAACTATTTATATTCATATTTTAAAATAAAAAAAAATTAAAAAATCATTAAAAAAAAAAAGGATAAAATATAAAATTATAAAAATATATATATATATACTAACAACCTTATCTACCTTCTTTACAAAACTTTTTGTTTTCTTATTATTAGTTTGAATAAAAGTGCATGGTTCTGTCTTTCTCTCTTTTTTCTAACTATCATAATATTCTCACTTCTATTATTCTATATATAGGATTAGAGTTTGTCTAAATGACGTGTAAAAGCCGATACAAAAGACGTTACGTTGTTAAATTTTATTGTTATTAATTATAAATATATAATTAACTAGATGATGATTAGAAGTAAAGGATTTTTTTTCTCTCTATCTATACTAAATAATAACATTTTACAAATTTTATAACTTGAATTTAAATAATCAAAATAATGAAGATAATTTTAATAAAATACTTAACTATAAAACTATACAACTATTTTTTTTTATATATATATAGATGGAAAATTTGCCGGGAGGAAATTAATCCATGGAAGCAATGGTCGCCTCTCCCGTCAAAATAAACGTCAGAATCTGACGCCATCCATTGACCGTCGCCGCAACTAGCGGCATCGGGTCGGTGACAAAGCCACAATACCAACTTTGGCAAACTGATAAGCGTCCACCTAGAGACCATGGTTTCGGGCTAATGGCCCTCGTCAGTCTAGGGCGGACTTTATTCCATGAGATCCACACGGGATCTAATGGAATCCTCACAATCTACCAAAGAGGTGTTTTGCTGGCAATGTGGCTGGGCCAAATCTATTGGCAAAACATAGATGGAAAATTTGCCGGGAGGAAATTAATCCATGGAAGCAATGGTCGCTCTCCCGTCAAAATAAACGTCAGAATCTGACGCCATCCATTGACCGTCGCCGCAACTAGCGGCATCGGGTCGGTGACAAAGCCACAATACCAACTTTGGCAAACTGATAAGCGTCCACCTAGGCGTCCGCTAGTTGCGGCGACGGTCAATGGATGGCGTCAGATTCTGACGTTTATTTTGACGGGAGAGGCGACCATTGCTTCCATGGATTAATTTCCTCCCGGCAAATTTTCCATCTATGTTTTGCCAATAGATTTGGCCCAGCCACATTGCCAGCAAAACACCTCTTTGGTAGATTGTGAGGATTCCATTAGATCCCGTGTGGATCTCATGGAATAAAGTCCGCCCTAGACTGACGAGGGCCATTAGCCCGAAACCATGGTCTCTAGGTGGACGCTTATCAGTTTGCCAAAGTTGGTATTGTGGCTTTGTCACCGACCCGATGCCGCTAGTTGCGGCGACGGTCAATGGATGGCGTCAGATTCTGACGTTTATTTTGACGGGAGAGGCGACCATTGCTTCCATGGATTAATTTCCTCCCGGCAAATTTTTCCATCTATGTTTTGCCAATAGATTTGGCCCAGCCACATTGCCAGCAAAACACCTCTTTGGTAGATTGTGAGGATTCCATTAGATCCCGTGTGGATCTCATGGAATAAAGTCCGCCCTAGACTGACGAGGGCCATTAGCCCGAAACCATGGTCTCTAGGTGGACGCTTATCAGTTTGCCAAAGTTGGTATTGTGGCTTTGTCACCGACCCGATGCCGCTAGTTGCGGCGACGGTCAATGGATGGCGTCAGATTCTGACGGGAGAGGCGACCATTGCTTCCATATATATATATATATGTTTGAAAATAGAGCAATCCATTTGTTATATTATTTAAAAATGCCTATTTTGGATCAAAAAGTTTTATTTCCGATATTTCGTGTGGCAACTCGCCAAACTTCTTCGGGGAACAAGATTGTTTTGATAAGCTCGCGTATCAAATCACGCGTAGCAGTTGTACATACTCGTGAATTGATACGCGAGCTTATCAAAACAATCTTGTTCCCCGAAGAAGTTTGGCGAGTTGCCACACGAAATATCGGAAATAAAACTTTTTGATCCAAAATAGGCATTTTTAAATAATATATATATGATATATTTTGTATATAGTAAACCATGATTCAATTCCATATTGAACACAATTGTTTTTAATGTACTAGTTTTTGTTTAATCTTTTATTTTTGTCTGAATTGTTTCACAAATTGCCAAAAACATTTGTTAAACATGTAAATTCCATGTTAAAAAAGAAAAGTTGAATGATATGTAAATTTACTAAAGTTTTTTTTTTTTAAGAAATATTTGCAAATATGTAAATTTTGAAAAAGTTGATCCACGGCTCGGCGCAGTGTTGTCCAGTGTGTGTGGCCTCGCGCTGATTGCTTATAATAAAGAAGAAGGAAAAATGCCTAACGACTGCTTAATTGTCATTTCCAGATATTGAAACTTTGGAAAAATTTACAATACGAAATAGCCGACAGGATTCGAACTTGTTCGCGGAAATTTTACTTAATCTCAAGGCATGGGAAAGAGGAAGGCAAGCCAAAAAAAAATACTTCATTTATTAATAAAACTGATCTCAAAGAAAATTCGAATATGGAATATTGCCCAAAGATTTGATACCAAGCTTTAACCCTGAAGAAGGGCTTAAATACTCACAATGGCTGAAGGTTTTCAACCAACAAATCAAGCTCCGGAATATCAAACAAGAAGATGCTCTTTTCATGATACCCACTTTTTTAAGGGCAATGCTCTTGAGATTTATACCACAATTTGTGACGAAATTGACACTTGGAAGATTTACATTCTAGGATGATGACCTTCTTCCCAGAGTTTGAACGCGGGCTACATAAAAAGTTCTGGCAACTAACTAAGCAAGAGACGCAATCAGTTCGTGGTTATTATTTTGAAAAGGTAAAAATTGGCACACAACTACACATGCCAAAGGATTTAGTCTTGGAATCTCTTACATCTGGTGCCGGCCCACTCGAGAAGTTTCTGATTGCTTCCTCGCCACATTCCTTAGAGGACTGGCTTCGTATTGCCGAATCTTTGGAGCACACAACTCAACAAAGAGACGGAAGATGGAATAACGGACGGAGGAACAACTTTGCTGGAGGAAATCGCCCCAACATGGCCTCGCGGTGGCGATCTATCACGCCGCAGCATGGAGATGTCAACGCCGGCCAACTCCACGAACCTGGCCATCCTGGGACTTCATCCATCGGCCTACAAAGTGCGTCGAACCCCGGTAATCAAGGCCAAGTGGATGTTGACGGTGCCCGGGGATCAGAGCGGATGTGGGGGCAGCAGACTCATGGTTCCTGGGTATGTTTATGATTCTTTTTGATTCAGGTAGTGAGATTAATATTTTACCTACTCATTTTTTGCCCAAGAATTTTTCAAATAACATAAATATTTCTAGTTACGATAAAATAAGTACTGTATCTAATAATGTTAACATAAAAGACCAGATTTGTTTGAATATAAAAATTGGAATTATAACTAAAAATATTTTGTTTTATATTATTGATAATCCTAATTTGAACTGTTTGATAATGTCCACAAAGTACCTAAAATATTTTAAACTAAAGATTGATTTTGATAAAAATGTTATTATACAAAATGATGGTGTTTTATCTAATTTTGATTATACTTTTTCTAAAGAAGAACTTGATGCCTTACAATATGATAATTCTAAATAAATTTTGAGAATGTGTAAACACATACGGAGTGTACACGTGACGTCTTCTGATGGACTTATCTCGAGATGCGATTTGCATTGTTCCATTTAATCATGCGCTTGCCCTAACGCAGGGAAAAGGTCATTTTTTCGTTATTCTTATCTATTCATAATGAATGATTTTTTAAAATTCAATTATGGATATACAAGTATAATATTAAGACATATTTAACGTTACTTCTATATACAAGTAATTAAAAAAACAATGGTTGCCTGTAAAGTCGGTTTTACGGGCGAAGATTTTACGTGACAACGGTAGAATATTTATTGATATGAATATAATTAAATTGCACAATAGGAACAAGGAATTGAATGAAAATAAGAATTGCACAAATTTTAACTATAGAAATATATTTTGTTTACTAAAACATTGTACATGTAAACTTAAACTTAACTAATTCCTATTTGAGTGATTTTGTTGAGGACAGGACGATGATAGGAGAAATATGAAAAAAGGAAGTGTTTCAGCTGTAATGTGTCTTGCGAAAGTCAAGTCGATAGTTGTTCCTTTTAACGTAGTTGACTTAGAAACGTTTGATACGCAATCAAGATTATACGTATTTTTCATGAATTTAAGAAACGAGTTGTCAGGCTTTACGTTTTTGTTAAAATCACCACACAGAAGAATCGGTATACTAGAATCAACTTGCACGAACGGTGGCACGTACTGGCTGTTGTGAATGTACGGACCGAGTCCTTGCCATAGTAACATTCCAATATCCTGCATACTAGCTCCTGGATGAATATATACAGCACCGAGTATAAACTTGAAGCTAGTATTAGCGGCGAAGCAAGTAACTGCAGTCATGCACATGTCACCCTTGGTTTTAATGACACGAGTTACGTCTGTAATCGCAACTTGGAACACTTCCGCCGTAGATGTCGATGATAATTTTCGATAGATCGCCACTCCACCAGCCGCGTTGGTATTTGAAAATCAAAACACTTATTCAGATCGAAGGTTCAAATTTTTGCTAAATAAATTTGAAATTAAATAAAATTTGTAATTGTAAATGATGAAGTTGAAAATTAAAACATTTACTTAAATTAGATGTTAAAATTCTTGCTCAACACAGTTTAAATAAAGTTTTCTTATATCTGCCACTTTTTGCCACTTTCTTATATCTGCCACTTTCAAATTTTTGCTAAATAAATTTGAAACTATTTAAAATTTGTAAAATAATAATTAATTAATTAATTAATTTTAAACTAATAATTTACTTAACACTATCAACATTTATCAATAGTATGACATAACCTATAAACTCAGTTTCTCAACTTTTGTGTCAATCTAACAATTAATCAATCAATCATAGTTTACGAT
Organism: Cordylochernes scorpioides; assembly: GCA_030710605.1. Lineage (NCBI taxonomy): Eukaryota > Metazoa > Arthropoda > Arachnida > Pseudoscorpiones > Chernetidae > Cordylochernes > Cordylochernes scorpioides. The sequence continues at coordinate 69,704,607 of CP092886.1, forward strand.
AATGAAATATCAGTGTACAATTATTTACCTTTATTGTTGTAGTTGTTGTAAATGACGAATCTAAGCACTCCACATTTTCACTACAGACACAGCTGACGATACTTTAACCACACGTGTGAACTTGTATTATGACGCTTTCTTGTTTTTCCAACGCCAAGAACGTTCGAGAAAGACAAAGACAGAGACAAGCATGCGCCGATTCAATGCGCCTAATTCTCTAGCGCTGCGCGCGCAGCTGCGCGCGCAGCACTCTCGTTCGATGACTCATCGTAACGTTACCGGGCGTTACACTTTTTCATAAGTGACTCCCAGCCGCAACCTAATTTAAGACGTTGTCACGTCAAAATTATTTAAGTCTTGTTAGATCTGCTAAATTTCAACAAACATAATTATTGTTTAAGACTATCAGGAAATGTAATCGTATAAAAAATGTACATGCCATAGGTAAAACTATAAATCAATCTAACATATATTTTCCTTCTTGTTTTAAATCGAGACCTATTTATCAACCAAACTTCCGACCTTTGCCTTTACCAAACTCAGAAGATAGTTATATACATAATGACGTCAGACTTGGAAATAATTTCCATGTTTTGATGAATGACTATCATGATCTTTTTGGTGAAAATAAGTATAATGTTAGACCTTTAAAGGTAGATCCCCCGAGATTAACACTCAGAGATAAGACTCCTGTTTGTCTCAGACCTTATAGACATAATCTAAAGGATAACGGAACAATTAAAGAACAAATTAGTCAGTTGTTGAAATATGGCATAATTAAGCCTGCTTCATCACATACAGTTCGCCAGTAACCCTAGCCCGTAAAAAGGAGAAAGTGATAAGTCTAGACTATGTATTGACTTTAGAAAATTAAATTCAAAATTAATAGGTGACAGTTTTCCAATTCCGTTAATTGAAAATATCATCCAGAAGGTTCAAGGGTCGAAAGTATTCTCATGTCTTGACATTTTAAATGCATACTGGACTGTTTCCTTGCATGAAAAGGATCAATACATGACATGTTTTACCACCACAGAAGGTTCCTATCAATGGTGTAGACTACCATTTGGTCTACGTACAGCTCCCGCCATCTTTAATAGGATACTTAGTTCAATATTACAAAAATATGACCTTAAAAATGTAATTTCTTATTTTGATGATATATTGGTTTTTTCAAACGATACGCAATCCCATTTGGAACATCTTAAGGAAATATTTGAAATTCTACAAAAAGAGGGTATCCAACTTAGGAAGGAAAAGTGTTTATTTTTTATGAAAAAGATAAATTATTTAGGTTATGAAATTTTTGGAGACCAAATGTCTCCCTCAGGCATTAATGTTGATATAATTAAATCATTGCCACCTCCTCGTAATGTTAGGTGCTTAAGATCATTTTTAGGAAGCGTTACACATTATGCTAAGTTTATAAATCATTTTAATAAATTAAGAGCTCCTTAATTAATCTTTTGAAAAAAAGATATAAAATTTACATGGACTGACGAATGCCAAAAAAGTTTTGAGGCTCTTAAAGAAGCATTAGTTTCGAAACCAATCCTCCAAATTTATAATCCGTTATTAACTACGCATATCTTTTGTGATGCTAGTACTGCAGGTTTAGGAGGCGTGCTCAAACAGGAGTATCCTGATGGCACAATGAAACCCATAGCGTTTTATAGTAGGGCCTTAAGGGGGGCAGAATCCAAATATACCATCACAGAGCTGGAATTATTAGCAATAATAGAAACGTGCAAGAGATACCATCCCTACCTTTCAGGTCAGCGGGTAATAGTTCACACTGACCATAAAGCATTAATTTGGCTAAATAATTTCAAACATACAAATGGTAGACTATTTCGATGGTCATTAAGATTATCAGAATATGATTTAGAATTCAAATATAATAAAGGATGTGAGAATTATGAAGCTGACATGTTGTCCCGCTTACCATATTCTTGCTTCCTATCCATACAAGACTTAAAGAAGGACAAGAATCCTTAGCTAAGCCTTCATCTAAATTATATTTCAATAAAGACAATATCACTTATATTCGATTAAAAAATAAAGATAGAATGGTAGTACCACCATCCTTACAACAAGAATTGATAATTAAGGCCCATGAAAGTTTAGGCACCCAGGTATTAGTGCAATGGCTAGGGTAATATCAACACAATATTATTTTAAAGGTATGATAGGTAAAATAAAAATTATATTTTGAAATGCAAAACATGTCAATCTGTAAAGAAGCCGACTACACCTTCATATGGACTCATGGGTACTTTACCGCTGGCTGAGAAACCATTTGATGTAGTTGCTCTTGACAGTATTTTAGGCTTAGGAGAATATAATAGTACAAAAAATTGCCTTCATGTAGTAGTTGATCATCACTCTAGATACATTTGGGCTTTTCCTTCTAAAGTACCTCGATAGCAACGTATATAAATATTATAAATCAATTATTAAGTATAGGTAGAGCCAAATTATTGTTTACCGACAGACATCCCTCATTGTCTCCAAAAGATTCAATAAATTCATACAGGAAAAAGGCATAAA